>OZ010595.1:91878970-92031470 GCA_963932145.1 Acanthosepion lycidas
ATATATATATACACACACACAGAAGTTATACATGTATATATATACACAAGATATATATATATACACACACACCAGATATACATATACTTGTATATATATATATAGATATACACAATAGATATATATATATATACACACACACAAGATATATATATATATATATATATATATATATATATATATATATATATATATATATATATATATACACAAGATATACTTATACATGCATATACACATAAATACATATCTCCAACATATACATGCTTATACACATAAATACATATCTCCAATATATACATGCTTATACATATAAGTATATATCTCCAACATATACATGCTTATATAATATCCATCATATACCTGTTTGTGTTTATATAACTTATACATATTACAATGAATCTTTGATACAAAAATTAGATTAGTAATGTTAATGATATTAAATGACCAAATCCCTTCAAAAACAAAATTTTAAATGTGCATTAACCTACTAATCCCTCGATGAATGTTATGACCTTATTTTAAAAAAATTATAAGCTGCAAAATGTCTTTCTTTCATACACAAGTACCTTCGACTGTATATTCAGTCATCTTCAGGCATGGAAATGATTTTGTTTTTGGAATAATTCTGGTAGCCTCTGAGACGAAAAAATTAAATTTGAATCAAAGAATGTTTTTTTTTTTATTGTTAACAGATACAAACTGTTGGAGCATACAGTTACAACTCTAAGGTTTAAGTTTTTAAAAATTTAAGAGTGTGCGTTCTTTCCTAATATGACAAGTTGAGAATTTATTTTCTTTTGTTGTAGGTGTTTATCTGTCAATGCGGCATGAAATAAATTGGTCAACAGAGTAATGTCTCAGTTGTTATCCTGAAAATTTGCACGTCAGATCAGATACGCAAGTACTTTCAACTGTACATTCAGTCGTCTTCAGGTATGGAAATTATTTTGTTTTTTTTTTGCATTTTATTTTTTTGTCTCAGATGCTACCTGAATTTTACCAAAAGCAAAATAATTTCCATATATCTTCAGACGAACACACCAATTTTTTATCGTCACAACCATGAACACTATATACTTATTCTATGTTTAACAATAACCTGATGATGACATTATGCTATGTCGAAAGGTTTGGAATACATACTATATGAACCAACACTGTGTTTTTCTTTCATCTTTTAGTAAACTGCACAGATGTTTTGATGGCAGATCTATCATCAACACATCTGTCATTGCCACTAATTAAGACTAATGCTTTGGCTTTTATAACCACTTAGGCAGGAATTCACTGTTGCCAACAGTTCAAAATGAGAGCAAGACTTAAGACAAATACAGAAAATGAACAATGAAACATTAAAAGAAGCTAAGGAAATTTACATTATTAACATAATTCGGACTATCATCTTAGACTGTTTTAGTTCCACATGCTATGTTTAATGGATATCAGTTATCGGTTATCTCCTGTTAATTTCCCTCTGAATGTTCCCCACTGCCTTAACTGGGTATTGAACTCACACTGTTTGGGTCCTGTCACTGGATCTAATCAATGCCTTTATCCACTGTGCCATGTATCCTTGAGGACATTTGTGTATGAATCTGACATCCATTAAACATGACACATGTAACTAGAACAGTCTACCCCAGTGAGTGAAATAATTGGTTTAGTTTGACATTCCAACCACCTGAAGATGACTGGAGCATACAATGACCGAAACTTTGTAATAAATATGGTGACAAAGATGAGGACAATAGTCCGAATAATAAAAATAATGTACATATTACCTCATCTCAGAAATATAGACAGATACTTAAGGAAATTAATTACTTTAATCTGCCTGAAGAAGGTGATGAGACTGGAAACTCATTTAGCAATAATATGAAGAATATATTATAATATATATACTAAAACAAATCCACATTATTTTTCTCTTGTTGGAACCATTATAACCTTTTCCCTATATATATATATATATATATATATATATATATATATATATATTTGTGAGCCTGGATTTCATGCTCCGGCAATTAAGAATGAAACCATATATATATATATATATATATATTGAATTTAGCTCTTGAAGATATATTTCAAGTGAGCACTGTTGAATGACAAGCTAATTCTACAAACAACAGACAATTGCGTTAATGCGAAACTCTTCAGTAAAATGAATGGAGCACACTGGATGTTTGATATTTGTTTACATTTGATAAAACAATATGCTAGATTTAGCTACCACATTCTGTCGAATGACAGTACCTCAGTGGTAGAAACTCTGACTAACACCGATTCAGTTGGGTTTCAATCCTGTCTTAAGAAATTCAGTTGTCTAGTCACACTGAAGGGCTGTGATACAGTGAAACAGTATTGTCAGTGAATGACATATATACATATTGGATATGCAGGATGTATGTATATATAATATATATAGTTATACATTGGATACATGCGCACATACGGATAATATATATATATATATATATATATATATAGTTATACATTGGATACATGCGCACATATAGATAATATATATATATATATATATATATATATATATATATATATATAGTTATACATTGGATACATGCGCACATACAGATAATATATATATATATATATAGTTATACATTGGATACATGCGCACATACGGATAATATATATATATATATATATATAGTTATACATTGGATACATGCGCACATATATATATATATATATATATAGTTATACATTGAATACATGCGCACATACGGATAATATATATATATATATATATATATTCAGGTTTGAACTGATATATATATATATATATATATATATATATATATATTAGTTATACATTGGATACATACGCACATACGGATAATATATAATATATATATATATATATATAATATATATATTTATGCATTGGATATATGCGCATATATATATATTTATACATTGGATATATGTGCATATACGGATATATATATGATTAAACAACTTATATATATGTACATATGTAAAATATTTGTTGAGATCACTGGGTGCCTTAACAGTTGTAAACTCTTTATCATTTTCTTCAACTTGTAAAGCAAATGGACAAGAAGTTTGAAACTTCAGTGTCTGAAAAAAAAAAAAAAATAGAAAAGATGAATGTTGGGTGGGTGGACAAGAAAAAAAAAATCTTGAGGCTGGTTTGAAAAAATAAAAGAAGAAAAATAATGGATAGAAAGAAAATGCATAAAAATTTAGGTTCAAGATAAAGAAGAGGGAAGATTAGAACTGGAGAATAAAAAGAAAAATGGAAACGAATTTTGTCAAAAGAAGTAATAATCTTGGTATTCGATGATTGGCAAGAATTTCATATAAGCTTTAATTGCCTCCTGAAGTGCATGGCTGAAAGTGTTGCTGATCCAAACAATTCAGTTTTGCCGTAATTTTACCAGACCAACTTCCAGAAGTTAATTTTATCACATATGGTATCTTTTCTGGCAAATCCCAAAACCCTCAAATTCCGTCTTAAACTTCCTATTCTTCTTATCAGGTCATTTTTTTGTTTCTATTTTAATTTTCTTTTTTTTTTCTTTTTTTTTATAATCAACAGCAGCCGAAGCAAAGAATTTGGCCCCTAAAGCCATAGAAAAGAACTGAAAAAAGTGAAACAAAAATAAATACCCCCACCCCTCTTTGTATCAAAAAGTGTTTTGTTCACTGTCTCCATGACTGCCATTCTCCACCCAACAACTTCTTGTCTTATACAATTCCTTGTGTCTCTCTGTTTTTCTTTTGCATCAGTTCTTCGTCTCCTGATTATGAAAGTGATGTCAGACTTTTGCCGCTGCAGACAGAATTAAATTTAGACGAGTACAATAATCTAAATTACTGCATTCACTGGAATAAATTAAAAACAGGAATGTTCGTTCTTCACGACACTGTCCCTACCCCACTTACCCACTTTACAGCACTATTCCGATTTTACCCTGGAGCACAGTTCATTTGCTGGCTTGTATGATCATGGTCATGATGTATGGGAAAAAAATATTGCTTACTTGGAGGGCAAGGGTTGGGGTGTGATATGGCCAAATGGCAAGAGAAAAGATGACAAAGATTGTGGGTAGAGCAGGGCGAGGAGGATGCTAATAATTATGGAAATGAGACCAGGACGGGGTGGTATGGAGCAACAAAGCTAACGTTGTTGATCATGATGAAATGATAATGATGATACTGATGACAGAAAAACTATTAATGATGATAATTATTGTTTATTGTTGTTAGGACGATAATGGTGCCATGATGATGATTGTTGTGTTTATCAACGAGATAAAGTTGACAATAAATTTTACTCTGATTGCGGACGTTGAAATAATGGAAAAATAGTGCTTTATTTACTGAGGGAGATGCTGATGAAGTTACAATATACCATGGGTAAAGATGAAATTCCACTCAAACAGCTTCTCCAATGCTGTAGAATAGATAGCTATAACTTAGCTTTAGGGTCAACTCTTACACATTGTCATAATATGCACCTCTTAGGCCCTCTTTGTAACATTCAGAACAACCTCAATTATTCACACTCTAAATTGAGTGGTTCTTGTGCCTTGTATTTGGTAAACAATAGTACAAAAAGAGCTATTATAGATAAAAATGAAAGATGATGTTAAAGGTGGTATGAAAATCCATGTCCCTTCAGAACATACATGATCATTGCTCTACATAGATTCTTTTACATTATTTTCTCTTACAGACGTTTGTCTTCAGCTTCGTTGTTATTATCAATGTTTTGGCAATTGGTAATTCTGGTTTTCATCAGATGTTGTTAATCCAAGTAACGTTCAGGGAAGTTGAAAGGAAGCCATTATTTAATGAACATAGATTGTTCTCATTCCACATTGCATATCTAGGAATATGTCATCTTGTTGTCATTTAATACTGCTCAGTGATTGCTCATTCCATCTCCACAATGTTTAAGTCTGCATTGAAAAAGTAAACAGAATTCAGCTGGCCTTATTAGATGGAAGTAAAGTGAAAATCATAAAATCGTATTGTGATTATAGGACAATATCAGAAAAGAGAAATCAGCTGGCCTTATTGGAGGGAAGGAAAGTGAAGATCATAACAACGGAATGTGATTATAGGAAACAGCCTTGTTAGGGGAAGTGAAAGTGCAAATCATAGTAAGGGGAATTAATTAAGGGAGAATAAAAGAAAAGAGAAACGAGCTGGCCTTATTAGAAGGGAGGAAAGTGAAAATCATAAAAACAGATTGTGATTATAGGACAATATAAGAAAAGAGAAATCATCTAACATTATTAGAGGGAAGGAAAGTGAAAATCCAAAAAACGGATTGTGATTATAGAACAATATAAGAAAAAAGAAATAATCTGGCCTTATTAGAGGGGAGGAAAGTGAAAATAATAAAAACGAAATGTGATTATAGGACAATATAAGAAAAGAGAACTCAACATAACTTATTAGAGGGAAGGAAAGTGAAAATTATAAGAACGGAATGTGATTATAGGACAATATCAGAAAAGAGAAATCAGCTGGCCTTATTAGAGGGAAGGAAAGTGAAGTTCATAACAACGGAATGTGAATATAGGAAATAGAAATCATTCAGCCTTGATAGAGGAAGTGAAAGTGCAAATCATAGTAAGGGGAATTAATTAAGGGAGAATAAATAAAAAGAGAAACCAGCTGGCCTTATTAGAGGAAAGGAAAGGGAAAATCATAAAAACGGATTGTGATTATAGGACAATAGAAAAAGAGAAATCATCTGACATTATTAGAAGGAAGTAAAGTGAAAATCATAAAAACGGATTGTGATTATAGGACAATATAAAAAAAGAGAAATCATCTGACATTATAAGAGGGAAGGAAAGTGAAAATAATAAAAACGTAATGTGATTATAGGACAATATAAGAAACGAGAAATCAGCTGGACTTATTAGAGGGAAAGAAAGTGAAAATCATAAAAACGGATTGTGATTATAGGACAATATAAGAAAAGAGAAATCATCTTACATTATTAGAGGGAAAGAAAGTGAAAATAATAAAAACGGAATGTGATTATAGAACAATATAAAAAAAGAGAAATCAGCTATCATTATTGGAGGGAAGTAAAGTGAAAATCATAAAAACGGATTGTGATTATAGGACAATAAAAGAAAAGAGAAATCAGCTGACATTATTAGAGGGAAGGAAAGTGAAAATAATAAAAACGGAATGTGATTATAGGGCAATAAAAGAAAAGAGAAAGCATCTGACATTATTAGAGGGAAGGAAAGTGAAAATCAGAAAAACGGATTGTGATTATAGGACAATATAAGAAACGAAAAATCAGCTGTCATTATTGGAGGGAAGGAAAGTGAAAATGATAAAAACGGAATGTGATTATAGGACAATATAAGAAAAGAGAAATGAGCTGTCATTATTGGAGGGAAGTAAAGTGAAAATCATAAAAACGGATTGTGATTATAGGAAAATAAAAGAAACGAGAAATCAGCTGACATTATTAGAGGGAAGGAAAGTGAAAATAATAAAAACGGAATGTGATTATAGGACAATATAAGAAAAGAGAAATCAGCTGGCCTTATTAGAGGGAAGGAAAGTGAAAATCATAAAAACGGTTTGTGATTTTAAGACAATATAAGAAAAGAGAAATCAGCTGTCCTTATTAGAGGGAAGGAAAGTGAAAATCATAAAAACGGATTGTGATTATAGGACAATAGAAAAAAGAGAAATCATCTGACATTATTAGAGGGAAGGAAAGTGAAAATCATAAAAACGGATTGTGATTATAGGACAATATAAGAAAAGAGAAGAGAAATCAGCTGGCATTATTAGAGGGAAGGAAAGTGAAAATAATAAAAACGGAATGTGATTATAGGACAATATAAGAAAAGAGAAATCAGCTGACATTATTAGAGGGAAGGAAAGTGAAAATCATATAAACGGAATGTGATTATAGGACAATATAAAAAAAGAGAAATCAGCTGTCATTATTAGAGGGTGTTTAAAATGAAGATAATATTAAGGAGAATTTATTGGAGGACAACAAAAGAAAACAGAAATCATCTGCTCTTATTACAGGGAGGTAAGGAAGATCATCATAAGGGCATCTGATGAAAGGAAAATAAAAGAAAAAAAAAAGAAATCTGTTGTCCATATTGGAGGGAGGGTACATGATTCCCTCAGTAAGGAGAACTGATTAATGGACAATAAAAAAATATAAATCATTTGGCCTTATTACAGGGAGGGAAATAAAGATTATAGTAAGGGAAAACCATTCAACTGACCTTATTAGAGGTAGGGTAAGTGAAGATCATATAAATGGAATGTGATTATAGGACAATAAATGAAAAGAGAAATCAGCTGACCTTATTAGATGGAAGGGAAGTGAAAAACATCAAATCGGAATATGATTATAGGACAATATAACAAAAGTGAATTCATCTGATATCATTAGAGGGAGGTAAATGAAGATCATATGAACGGAATGTGATTATAGGACAATATAAGAAGAGACATCAGCTGATATCATTAGAGGGAGGAAAAGTGAAGATTTTAAGAAGGGGAAGTGATGAAAGAAAAATCAAAAAACAATGAAATCAGCTTGCCTTGTTAGGAGGGAGTGTAAATAGAAGCTCCTGTTAAGGGGTTGTGATTAAAGTCAATAAAAGCAAAAAGAAATCACCTGGTCTTAGCGGGAGTAAACAGCAAGAAGATTATGTTTAAGGAATGTGAATCTACAGGAAGCCATTATTGATCTTGATATTGCAATCAAATTTTTAAAGATTGAATTTAACAGGGATGCAAGAATGTGGAAGGGATTTCCACAGCTGAGAAGTGTGAGATAAGAAGCTATTACAGTGAAAGTGATTATTGTATCTTGCTAGTTAAACAGTAGAATGGTGAGACCTTATTATCACCAGGCAGGCAGGCTTCTGACATATCAACCATGGCTAGAGTTTCAGCAGCCAGTGTACTTTTGACCACCCTTCTAATGCATTTGGATTGCCATGCAATGGGCATATATTTATTATTATTTCCTACCAAAAAGAGTATATAGACTTCTTGTGATCCTCCATCTGTCAAATTAGTGGAAGAAGCATCACTATATGCAGCAATTTTTAAATGCTTAAGGTTTCCTAAGTCGTGGATGTCTATCTGTGATTTTTCCTTTTTTGCTTTCTTAACTACTCTATTGGCTTGTTTTATACATTCTACGTTTTGTTGTTAGAATGGAGCTTAGTGCACTAACATCATAACTTAGATCAGATCTGGTTTGGGTGGCCAGCCAGTTAAGTTGACCAATAACTTGCCTGATTTCAGTAATTTCTGTTGTGGAAATTGTGTCTTTAAGGTTCCTGCCTGCTTCTACCAGAATATATTTTAATTTCTTTCCATACTCGTTTTGTCCAAGTTTGATATTCTCATTATTCTTTTTTATATCTAATCCTTTGTATTGGAACTCAGCAGTTTCTTCAGTTTTAACTGTGAATACATGATGAAGCCTGTCTATAACTCTGCTTTGAAAGATCTCTGACCCTGCAAAGCAAAAATCATCAACATGAGCAGCAATTATACCTTGCAGTTTGTTTCAGAAATGCCATGTAAATATTGCTTGATCATATTTTGAAGCTATTGCTTCTGACTTCATTAATTCTTCCTTGAGTGTTAAGTACCAGGACCTAGAAGCATCAGTCAAGCCATATACACATTTTGAGAGTTTCCAGATATGGCCCTGAGGTACATTAGCTTCTTTAGGAGAATCCAGATAAACAAGTCGATCCAACTGCTTGCCCTGTAGGAATGCTGTCTTTATGTCCATTGATTTACACATCCAATTGTTAGCTGCCATTATTGCCAATACTATGCGTAAACCTTCTTTAGAGCATGTGGGAGAATCTTTCCTTATGTTGTTAATGTCTCTATCCTGGAAGCCTCTTGCCACAAGTCTGGCTTTATAGGTTTGCTTGCCATTGGAATTTTTATTTGTGTAAATCCATCTTGTGGAAATTTTTGGTTGACCTTGGTCAGGTACTTGGATGTACACTTTATTTTCAACCCAGCTTTGGAGCTCTTTCTTTCTTGCCTCTTCCAGTTCCAGGTCATCAATAGATGTTGCTTGTTTGTGGTTCCCAAATCTTCATTCATATCAAACTCTTCAGAAATTGGTACTTCTGGAGATTCTTCAAGCCTTTTCTGTGAGGTACTAGGTTCCTTGATGCTGTCCTTGGAAGAACTTCAATATGTCTCAGGGTAGGTTGTTAAGCGAGATGGATGTACCCTTACATATGTGTCACCATGTTTGACAAGCACCTGCTTATGTTCCCACCTTATAACAGTTCCTGGACCAAGCCATCTATTACACAGGTTTCTTTTATAAATGATGGCATCACTATTTTTGTAGGATTGTGCTATACCTGTTCTAACTTGGTGATGAAGTGCACGTCTTAGTTTCTCCGAGGACTCACATGCGATGAATTGTTTCCTGGCAGCATGCATAGCATTTAGGTTATCTGCAACAACTTCACTGGTGGAAACACCTTCTAATGCAGAAAGTTTGTCATTTAGAAAAGCAGGTAGGTTGAGATTTTTGCCAAAAACAAGTTGATTGGGACTGTATCCGTGAACACTGTGAAGTGTGTTTTTGGCACTTATGGCCTATGTAAGTGCTACCTCGAAACCACAGTTGGTATCTTCTATGGTTTTCTTTACCATTTCTCCCAATATCCCATTGTGTCTTTCATTTAACCCATTGCTCCAAGGACTTTCAGCAGCAGGGGTACGTACCACAATGTTTAAATTTTGCGCCATATCTCTAAATGCCTGGTTATTAAACTCTCTGCCATTGTCAGTGAGAATAAATCCCAGAGTTCCAAAATACGCAACCCAGTGCTTGAAGATGGCATTAATGATGTCAGAACTATCCTTACTAGGAATCCTGACTCCAACACTGTATCTTGTACCATGGTCAATTAGGTGCAGTACCTTGTTGCCGTTAATTTCTTTGATGTCCATGGCAATGCTCTCATTGAAATAGGTTCCTAATGAGAATCCAACAATGGGTCTAGGTTCAGACATTTTGTACCTCATGCAAATTTCACATGAATTATGAAGTTCTTGTAGAATTTTAATGAATTCAAAATCTCTCATTCCAGCATTTCTCACTAAATCACATTGCTTTTTGCTGCTGGGGTGACTGAATTGTCTATGCAACTTTGTGGCAATTTTAATTTTCTCTAGTCTATTTTTTTTTATTTTTATTTTTTTCTTTAATAAATAAAATTTGCTTGAACTTACCTCGGTCTGGTAGAGGTCTGCTAATAGGGATGTGGTAGTGACCAGATGAAGTACACTGCATTGGGACTTTTCTCCCCAGCATGGTAACAGTGTCATTCTCAAAATTGAGGCATGTCCTGGCTCTTTTCATGGAATTTTTGCTTAACAGAAGTGGTATGTCAGAGTCCACAACATCAGTTACGATACTAACTTCAACGCTGGCAATGACACACGGTAGACTGACTGTGTAGATGGATTTGAGTTTGTTTCCATCACCAAACTTATATGTTCTCACTCCGTCTCGAACTTTTATTTATTTTTTTGTTTTTCTGGTATAGTTTCAAGAAAATGCTCGTACCATTTCTTACCACAAACAGTCCCAGAAGCACCAGAATCCAAGACGGCCGAGCCTCGTGTTTCACCCAAAAAAATGTTAGTGCCATCTTACCCTTTTTGCTGACTCATCAGCATGAGGTTAGAGACGAGTATGTTTTCATTGTCTTCTTTTTTATGCGAAGTATCTTCTGTGTATGGACATTCGCGAGCCCAGTGGAATTTGCATCCACATGTGAAACATTTAGTAGTGTTTCTTTCAGGTCCTAGTGGGTTTAGCTTTTTATCAGTGGAGCGTGTTGAATTTCTGTTACGACCCCTCCTGCCATTACCTCACCGACGAGAAAAGCGAGTAGTTCTATTTGAACAACGATTGTAAAATGTCCCACTAGATTGCTCCTCCATTTCATTTTCACCACGACTGGAGGAGTGGTGGGTGATGAAGCGTCGCAATATTATCTATGCAGAATCTTCTTCGATTGTTTAGACATTTCGTTAACTTAAGACTAAGTTCCTTAACTGTGGCTTTCACCAGCCATTCATTCTCTAGGGTGAGATTTGCGCTTTTTAATGCCCTATACGCGAGAACCGGTTCAGGCAGTGATATTCTGTGCTCCTTTAATTTTGCAAGGTTACGATTGAAGCAGATAAGAAAAGCATCAATTGAATCAGTGCTCTGTCTTGTGTATTGCTCAAAGGATTCATACGCTGTAAAAGCCGCCTGGTTTGCGTCTTCCAAGAAAAGTGTGTCCAGTTTTTGGTATAACTTTTCCATGCCATCATCGGCATTTAGGGTGGCAATGTCCAATTCTAGTACAGCTTCCCTGGCCTTTCCTTCCAAGGATAGAAGTACCACTGGGGCGTGTCTATGTATCTCTAAGCTGGTGGCAAGTTCCCACACTTGAATTTCTTTTTTCCAAGTATTGTACTTGTCAGTGTTTAAGGCAGGTGGGGAAATAAACTTCGAAGCCATTTTTTTTTGGGGGGGGGATCTAAATGCTCTGCTACCAATGTGAATTAAATAAATGACTCCAACAAGACTTGTGTGTGGAGAGAGAATTTATTTAGCGACCTTCCAACACCATGTGGTGGTAACCAACTGTCTTTATCCCTGTGTTTCTGACTCAATCATACCTCACTCATAGAGAAGGTACAAGGGGAACAACTTCACGTTGATTAACAATTTACATTGTCCAGACTGTTTTTCTCAATAGCACATTGGATAAAAGTGTTGGTTGGATCCAGTGACTTGACCCAAAGTGTTGAGTTCAATACCTAGCTACTGCAGTGGTGAACAAAATCTTGAAGAGTCGAGTTTAAGGGAGATAACTGTGACATCTGGAAGAGACATGGCATGTGGAACTAGAAAAATCTACCTTGGTGGATGAAATAAAGGGTTCAGTTCAAAATTCCATTCACCTAAAGAAGGCCAGAGTGTACAATGGCTGAATATGACAATAAAGATGGTGTCAACAGTCCGAACAATGTAAATAATTACCCTGTAAACCTCAAATAGTAGAAAGTGAAGGCATTAATGATGAGGACCAGAAAACTGTTTTTTGTCAGATTTTATTGGAAAAGATTCAGAAGATCTGCAGTTCATCCAACATCATTATGGTAGTCATTAATAAATAAAGAGAAATTACAGTGACAATAAGATAGGAGAAAAGGCTGAATGAAATGCAGTCAAGTTTGATAAGCAGCAGGCAGATTAAGTTTAAGATTCCAAGTGTTTCGACACTCAAGATTGTCCCACAGTGAAATTGGTGACATAAGTGAATTGGTTTGTGAATTGATGACACTAATTCTGAGTTCAATCTTGGCTTAGTGCAGACTCAGTGGAAGCAAGGTAAGAAAGAACTTGGCAGTATTAAATAATAACAAGATTAGTTAATCTGAACTTTGAAATTTTATCCACTAATTAAATCTTGTCCTCTTTAAGTCAAGAATCAGCTATCTTTCCTATCATATTGCCCTTCCTTATGCTAATACAACTTTACACAATAACCCTCTACATTGAGTTACCCTTGGGCCTTGTATTAGGGAAAAAAAAGAAAAATAATATCAACTCAAAAAGATAACCAAAAGGATGAGTTTTACAATAGTTTGATAACCAAAAGGATGAGTTTTACAATAGTTTGTAAAACTCATCCTTTTGGTTGTCTTTTTGAGTTGATATTATTTTTCTTTTTTTTCCCTAAAAAATGATTATTTCTGGTCACTGTGCCAGTGACCAGAAATAATCATTTTTTTATAAATTTATTATGGCACTCCAAACCATTAATTTCAAATTGATTGGTTTGTTTTTTATGGTTTATCAACCTTTGTGGGTTATTTAAAGCTTAAATACATTTTGGATTGTAAGGGAACCTTACAGTATGTGGTGTTCCCAAGCAGTACCCCTTCTAAGTACTAATTGGGTTTAACTTTGGTGATTGTCATTAATATCAAAATTAGGAGGGGGTCCATGGAAATCCCAACAGAAGCCAAAATAAAATATGTTCAGACAACATAATTTCTTAAAATGTAAAAAAAATAATTGAAAAAATTGAAAATTTGTAATCTGGAGTTATTTTTCCTTATATTATTATTTATTAAGCTCACCAGATTATGAATTGGAGAAAAAAATATTTTTACATTTTAAAATTTTTTAGCATTTTTGTTTTAGCTTTCATGGGGAGGTGGGGGTCATTTTACAGTGAGTTTACCTAACAAAGTGGACCACATGTTACCTTTTATAACAATAAAAAAAAGTTTTTGGTATTCGTATTCTGGTATGTTTAATCTATAATAATATGAAAACAAAAAAATTGAGAAGTTATTTCTTATTGCAGTGCCTGCTGAAGAACCCCACCAAAAATGATTCTTTAAAATCTTATTTTCTCAGAGTGTATTGAGTGAAAATTAAAAACTTGAAAGATTAAAATGAAAGAGAAAGAAATTTCACTGATTTAATTTCTCTCTTTCATGCTTTGAAGATCAATTGTGCCAAGGATTTTTCAGCCCTTTGTTGGTGAGGAGGCGTTTTAATTTCAACACCTCATATTCATTTTGATGTTGTCTCTAAACATTTCCAGGTAGATTGAACAAAGATACATTGTAGAAATCCCATCACAGTCAACAGATTTTACAGTAATTTCTAATGGAGATATCTTCAAGACAATCATTATTTCATGACACTCAAAATATTCTTCTGTAAAATTACTGATTGAAACAAGAGAATTGTTGTCTAATTACAAGAGAGGTTTTTTTTAGTTACTATTTTCAACACAGAATCATACATTAATTATGGAAATTAAATTAATATTTTTCAAAGGTGAATTAAACAAATATGAATTATTGTTGTTGCTGCTACTGATGCTAACGGAGATGTTATTACTCTTTCTGTTCATGATGATTATGATGATGATACAATAGCAATTATTTTTGTTGATTGTGACCCATTTTTGTTGTTGTCGACACTGATGCAAGCAGAGATGTTGCATGTAATTCATCAGATGAGGAAAAAAAAATTCTTCTTAATTCCCAAGTTCTGTGCTGCAAAAAAAAAAAAAAATAAAATCCTTCCACAATGAAATGCTAGAACTTAAAAAGAAAAAAAAAGCATAAAATTCTATCATTCTACCAGGTTTTCCTGTCTAATTTCTTTAAACTTTTGAAAAATTTTAAATTCTTTTCAAATTTTTATTTTCACTTCCACTTTGCATTATTTTTTTTTCTTAACTTTTCATTTTATTCCTTTTACAGAGAAATTTAAATTTTTCTCGCCTTGTAAACCTTTCTCTGTTCAAGAGCAAAACGGACGGGCCATTTATTGATTCCATTGATAACGGAAGACATGTGAAAAAGAAAAAAAATATAATGAAAGACAAGCTGCATTTGCTAAACCAAATATCTTGCATCTTGGGATATAAAGTTTCATTGCACAAAAAGAATTATCACATCAACAAAAATTGAAATATTTTAAACCAGAATAAGAGAGTAGTTTATATTTACAGTTGTCTTTCTAGGGAACCAATTCAAGGCACCTCTTTTGAAAATACCAAAACCTGCAGGTGCTCAAAGCCCAATATATAAAATTTCTGGAATGAGGAGTTCTCCTTATTTACATTATTTACATTCAGATTAATGTCTTCATTTTTGTTGTTATCTCAACATTTTTGCCATTGCGACCTCTGAAACTGAAAAGTTTTACTGTACACTAGACAAAGTACAATGCAAATTGCAGGAAATTACAATTGTAATTGTTGTAGCATACCTACAGACAATAATGGGCATGTCTCCATTCACATAAATACAGTAGTAAATACTGTATGTTGGTCTGCAGTTAGAGATTCATTGTGGAATTCACTTGACTCACTTCTAACAGTTAACAGTGAATCTTACATGTGTTGTTCTTATCCTAAGTATTATCATTCATTATCAACCTTTGTGTGATTATTCTATTCAGTAACTTTCCCTGCATATATAGTGGCATGGAACTTAGGTGTAAAATGGACTCTTGATTTATCCATGCCACACATTATTAATGAATGATGATCATGACAAGGAAACACACGGGTAGTTTTAACAAAACAAGAGAAGGAAATTATTCATGAATTTACATGCTTGATGTTGTGCCAGTAGCTCATTTCAGAAAACTAAATTGAAATTCTTAAAGTCTGCAGTTTTACTGAATTATCATGAAAAGGAAATGTTCATACAACAGATTAAATGATCTGACACAAAATAATATTCAGAAATGTTTAAGACAAAGGAAATAGTTTGTTGCTCACTGAAGAGATAAATGGTTTGTATATGTTTAAAAGTAGACAAAGAGAGATAGTTTGAAATAATAAGCTTTCTTGGATTCTATTTACATTATTCGGACTATTGTCCTCATCTTTGTTGCCATGTTTATCCCAACATTTCAGCTGTTGTATGCTCTGGACTTCTTCAGGTGGTTTGAATGTTGAACTTAACCCTTTATTTCGCTCACTGTGGTAGAGTGTTCTAGTTCCACATGCCATGTCTAAGGTATGTCAGTTATCTCCTGTTAATTCCCCTCTCAAAGTTCTCCACCTACTTAACTGTCCTTAAGGACACATGGCACAGTGGATAAAGGCGTTAGTTAGATCCAGTGACAGGACACAAAGAGTGCGAGTTCAATACCTGGTTAAGGTGGTGGAGAATTTTAATAAATAAATAAAAACAGAGCATCTATTCAAATATGGGTATCCATTAAAAATAACATTTAAACAGATAAATTAAAATATGCCAGATTAATAAACGAAAAATCCATTTCTAAAAACATACATGTGTATTTAAACATATGTACACACATGTATGTATGTATGTATGTGTGTGTGTGTGTATAGATATATATATTTTGATTGGTCATTCTACCTTTTGTAACAACGTTTTCCCCTTGCGAAGGATCGTTAATTAATTTGAAACTTTTAAAACCATTTATTTTACATTCAACATCATCACTTGATAAAACACCGGGGGTGTTGAAACAAAATGGCTATTTTTGTAGTGATTTTATAACATTTTTTTTTTAAATAAATAATTATATCTGCTCTACTTTGTATTGAGCACTCTTTTAAGAATAGTAATTGTTGGTTATTGGAATTCATTCCGTATACACCAATCATATACTTGGGTATATATATATATATATATATATATATATATATATATATATATCCATCCACATAAAATGAGAACAAATTGAGTGTAATTCCACTGTATGTAACATTTCATTTAAAAGAGGGCTCAATATAGAGTTGAGCTAAATATTATTTATCTTAGGAAATGAAAACAAAACCATGTTAAAAATCACTACACAATTACAATTGTGTTTCAACGCTACAAATGTATATCCTCAGGTGATGTTAAACTACTGGCAAGGGAATGATTAATTAATTTCAAAACCAGGATACTTCCTCTTTTTTTGAGAAAAGAAAAACAGAATAAAAATGGCCTATTAGGTTATCATATATACTTGTTAGTTTTTTTTCTAATGTTCTGCAAATGATCTTGAAGATGGAATGCCAAGTAGACAAGAATAAGTAGATTCAAATTCATCTCTTCTCTTTTAATCAAGATCACAAAGTTGCTAAACCTGGTTAAAATATTTGTACTGTGCGTGGAGATGAAATGCTTCAAAACAACCAAATGGTCAAGTTGTAAGCTGTATGTTTAACAAATGAAATGGTTAAAAGGCAATTCAGCTGAAAAGCCCTGATTGGTGATGGAGTGTGATTAATCAACATGAGAATGATGATGCTTGCTCCTCAATAACCACCACCACCACCACACTAACATAACCAAACATGCAATTCAAGGAGCTCAGTTGGGAAATTCTGCCACATTCTCTATATTCTTCTGATTTAGCCCTCTCAGATTGCAACATTTTTTGGTCACTTTCTAACAAATTGAGGAATGCAATCACGTGGAGAATAAAATGTGGGTAGATGAATTGTGTGGGTTAAAACCTTTTGATTTCTATCATCAAGGCATTGAACAATTAGTGGATTGTTGGCCGGAGATTGTAAAGAATATTGAATGATACATTAGAAGTATTAATAATATATATTAAAATAAAATGAACAAATTCATATAATAACCTAGTATATATATATATATATATATATATATATATACACACACACACATGTGTTTTAGTGGACTCAGCAATTTTCAATCTGCTTGTCTGAATCATCTTCAAGAAGTGAGAGCAAGATCTAAAAGGTCAGCCAATCTAACAGTGATCTCATCTCACAATTCTCACACCTGCTCCATATGTGGCCTCCTTTGTAAATCACTAGTGGGTCTTAAATGCCACTTAAGATTATTGCATAATCTTTCATAACTGAATCAATAAGCTGGCAGATCCTCATACGTCAAAACCGCAGGGAGAGTCCATTATATATATATATATATATATATATATATATATATATATATTTTGTTGCCAGCTTCAACACATTTGATTTGATTTTATATGCTCCTGGTACAATTGACCGACAAGCAATTTAGTAAATTCAAAGGAAAAACAATACATAGAATTTGAATAATGAAATATTAAATATATTAAAAGGACAAATGAAATGTAAAGAGATCAAAGCAATCTTCAGTATCTTTAGTAGGGACTCACATTTTTGTGGGAGCAAAAATAATAAGTCTTTTCACTATAAACAATCACTGAGAAAGAATTATGTATTTGAAATCTAGTATGACCAGTAATTATCCTCAGGGGTGGAAATCCAACAATATATGTATATACATACAAACACACACACGTGTGTGTGTGTGTGCACCCATGTCAAGGGAAGCCATCAATGGTTGTGCTAGCAGAAAGTTACAAGTCATTGTGACTAAGGGTTTGAGCGTGCTGGCTTTGTTCCAACTGTTGATCACATTCGATAATGTGTTATCTCCCAGAGTTACAGAAACAGTAAATAAGGTCTGATCAACATAGTTGCAGTATAAACCATGGGTGGAATCTGTGAGTGTTGAACAAATACAAATCTGCCACCCTAGTGGACTGGTATACTTGGATACAAGTGGACAGCCATCATTATATATATATATATATATATATATATATATATATATATATAGAGAGAGAGAGAGAGAGAGAGATAGATAGATAGATAGATAGATAAAAACAGATATTTTAAAATAAGAGAAAATAACAAATCAAAAAACAGTAACAAAATAATTTTACATTGCTATAGAATGTTAATATTGAAATACAAAATCATGGCTTAATCAATTTATCAATCCTCTTTTATCAGAACTCAATTTAAGATGAGAAATGGACACAGCAACTAAAATAAACATCAAAGATTAAATATATAACAATTAAAACTTTATTACATTTAAGCCTAACAACTATTCCTATTTACAGATGGCTGGCAGGACTTAATATAAATTGACTTGAACACTTAAATGAAATTCTGAGTTAACCAGTCTCAGTACTGAGTGCATATTTTGGTTAAAAGAATGGGCATATTGTGGATTGATTAACAAATGTACAGCTGTCGCCAAACCACTTTGGCAAATTTTCCACATTGCCCGATGTGAATATTGACTGGTGTCGACCTTTGCTTCTGACCTTTGACCCATTCTACCTATGTAGTCAAAGTCACACTGGCACTTAAATTGGTAAATTATCAAACTGATATGATGGGAAGTTAGAACATCTTTCAAACCAATCTCAACATTGGTCGGGGAACAAAGATAATACAGGGAATTGCAAACAGATAACGGTCTTTCACATACACAGAAATCTTCCTAGGAAGCCTGGTATTCACATCCCCAATCCATGTTATATACAAACAGATGAGAAATTTTCTGGGGGCCAATCGGCAGACCTCCACAATATCCCCAAATTCTGCTCATAAATTTCTTAATAAATTCAATTTCTGAATTTAATTTTGTTTCAGAGTATATACTCAGGGCCCATTAGACAAAGGGTCTTACTCATATTTTGATATTTTGCTGTCTTTAACAAAAGGAACCATAATAGGTATATAAAGTCTGTGAAGGTTGGTTTCTGGTACACCAATGTGTGAAACCCTGTATCCAATCTATACGAGAGGAAATTAAAAATGACATGTGTATATATATATATATATATATATATATATATAGATATGTGTGTGTGTGTGTGTGTGTGTGTGTGTGTGAAATGTGCATGTATATATATATATATATATATATATAGATATGTGTGTGTGTGAAATGTGTATGTATATAAAATATAAATATATATGTAAATTCAACTATATATATATATATATATATGTAAATTCAACTATATATATATATATATATATATATATATATATATTTATTTATTTATTTATATACACACACTTTTCACATATATATATATATATATATATATATATATAAATGAATAAATTCGACCTTGCTAACTGAACGCACTTCTGTGGCCAAATCGGTAAAGGCATGTCAAGCTAAATGACGGTTCTGTATAGGATACAGGTTCGAAACCTGACAGGGGATAAATATTTTCTGTGAAAATTTCTCAGACATTCAGGCTGGTAAATGTTGTTTAATACTGTTTATTATAAACTGAGCATTTACTTAAATATTTGTATCTATAAAAAGAATGTATAAACATAAAAATGTCTTAAAATAATTGTCGGACTTTGTCCATTTCATATACACACATATACATCAATCCAACTCAATATATATATATTTGTGTGTATGTATGTAGATTTAATATGCCATTTATGAAATTTGAGGAATAAAAAGCCATCAAAATGATAACAATATTGTCAATAAGATTGACATTTATTATATATTAGCCTTTTGACTAAATTACAGAATGAAAAGAAATATTTTATATATATATATATGCTGAGGAAATTATATGACAATGTGAAAAAAGTTTACTTGTGATGCATTTCATCCCTCAGGACTTCAATGAACTAAACTTGTTATGTCGGGAGGGGGGACTATATATATATGCATGACAGTGGATTGCTGGGAATTATAGTTTTTTTTTGTTTGTTTTTAAAAAAAATTCTTACAATCAAAAATATTTTTGGCTTTAAATAACCAGCAAAGGTTGATAAGCTGTAGAAATGTTGAAGTGGTTTACTACTCTTTTCGTTGTGGTGAACTCATTTTGAAGTTTCTGTTTGTCAAAAAATTGACCTGCTCAAAGGAACAGACTGAAAAAAAACAAAAACACATACACACAAACATTGATCACTCCTACCAGCCAAAATAAACTCAACAATTCTTTAAAAAATATTAATTCCTTTGTGTGTCACAGTGCTTCTGAAATGATTCTGCATGCCACATAGGTATGGCGGAAGACGATAGCATGTCTGGTGGAATTATTGAAAGACAATCAAAGATTTAGAAACAGTTTAAAAAATTCATATGCCAAAAATAAATATGATTTCAAAATTTAAAATATTATTATGGATTATTTTTAATTGCATGCACGAGTCCCAGTATAAACAGTTATAAATAATTATTGATCGATTTTATCATTGTAATATTTCTGCATTATATCAAGTATTAAGAATATAGTAACTAGGGTCTGCAAATTGGAGGAGAGAGTTATCAATGATAATGTTTTGATATTGAATCCGCTGTTATTGCCCTTTAACCCTCCCTGTTTTTATTTTTAAATGTACTTTTTATCACAAAAAATTTAGTAAGACGCAAGCAAATTTTTGTTTGATAATTGTGGACCAGAGAAAAAATTTTTGGAAATCACTGTTGTAGAGTGATCATAGTAATTTAGTTTTCCAAGATGATGAGTCAATGTCTGACATTCATCTGGTTCAAATTTCCATCTTCTTTTCAGTGGCACATTTTTATTTCTTTCTCATGCACATGCATACATATAGAAAGGAATCAATGAGTATTGTCATAAGACAACCTGATTACCTCTCCTGTCTTATGATTTGTATAAATAAGTCACACTCTCTTAGCCAAAACAGCAAGACTCTTCAGTTATGTTCAAGAGAGTCACATTAAACCAAACTAGACTCTGAAAATTCATTACAATTTATTGAATGCAATTACGGACAAATACCTTAAACTAGAATAACTACCTACATATCCCCTTTTAGAAGATTTTATCTTCAGCAATGAAAGCCTTTCAGGAGTTAAAAAAAGATATTGCCAACTCAGCTATCACTGACATTCTCCTAGAAGTAGAGACCAACACTTCTGACCATGCCATAGATGCCACATTAAGGCAATCTGGGTGCCCTGTAGTGTTCTCCTCCAGAACATTGTCAAAATCTTAGTGCAGATATTCAGCTGTCAAAAAGGAGGCTTATTCCATAGTTGGCCAACTGTTCCCATAACACCTGAAAGCCCCGATCAGCTGCCACTGAGACAACCCCAGAGAATTATCAAGAGACCCAGTCCCCTGGATGATTTTGTGTCAGACTAGAAGAAGACAAAGCTGGGGAGAATGTGGTAAGAAAACCCAATTACCTCCCCCTGTCTTATGATTTGTATAAATAAGTCATACCGTCTTAGCCAAAATGGCAACTCTCTTCAGTTAAGTTAAACCGAACTAGACTGAGTTTTCATGACAAGTATTAGGTTGGTGCAAAAATAATGTCGGTTTTTGACATTAAAAATACGTCAAAAACCGACATTATTTTTGCACCAACCTAATATATAACCTGACATTTGTTGAATCTTTAGCTGGTTGGTCCGCTATATAATGCATTGATCACTTTGATGGAATTAAATGGATTCATTACCAAGTTGGACAATTTTGTGAAAAATAATTTTTCCATGTCCTGTTTGTGGGAAAGTGACTGATTTATTTTAACTTCATTTACATTAACAAAACAGAATGCATGCTGGCTTTTTTTTACTTTAATTCATCCTGAGCAAGGTGATAATGTTACTAAGATGCAAATCTTAAATAGAAAATGGAGGATAAACCTCTAATCCTGTTAAAAAAAACCCGGGGATGAGTGTGAACAGGGCGATAGGTGAACCTATGCTTTCTTTCATTAATAATATAAATCAAGATATGAATAGGTTAAATGTTAATATTTTAGGTTTATGTGAAGCTAGGTGGGCAAACAATGGACATTTTATCAATGACAGTATATATACAGATGAAGAGAAAAATGAGAACAGAGTAGGAATGGTATCAGACCAAGACATATGTTATGCGATACTATAAACTATCTAATAGAATACTTGAAAGTGAAAGAGAAACCTTTTAACATATCCATCATAACTGTATATACATTGACAGCACAAAGAATGCTAGAAGATACTTTTACTAGACAAGGCTCACTGCAGCAATTTACAATTTTCATCCAGAAATGACACTGGGGGTTGGTTAAACCACCAGCATACAGATAGAAAATAAATTTGGTAAAAGCACAAAAACAGAAAGGGTTGTAAGACAAGGATATGTCTTCTCACCAAACTTAAATTTAACCTTTACATTGAAGAAAAGAAACCTTTCAAATAATTTTAGACTCTTCTGTCTTATTTAATTTTTCTCCTCATTTTATATCAAAAATAATTTTGTGATTTTGAGTAGGTGTGCTACTTTTTCTTCTTGGCTGACCAGCTAATTTCTGAGAAGGCAAGGTTTTCAATGGTCTTAAAAAAAAAATCTCACATAGGCTTACAAATTACATTCCTTGTTCTTCCTCTGAATTTGAAGGGAGTTATCATTTAACACGCATGACACAGAACATAAATTTGGTAAAAGCACAAAAATAGAAACGAGTTTAAGGCAAGGAGATATCTTCTCACCAGACTTATTCAAACTTTACATTGAAGCAATCCTGAGAGAATTAGAATTCCTACTCAAATTCATTATTGGTGACCACAACCTTAACAACATAAGATATACAGATGGCACAGTGTCGATAGCAGACAGAGAAAGGAAACCACAAAACCCCCAGCAAAAGGTAATGAAAAAGTGAATGGAAAAGATTAAACATCAATTACAAGAAGATAAAATGTATAGTTGTAAGCAAAAGGGACACAATCCAATATGGAAATTACAAATTAGAGATAACAAAATTAATCAAATAAAAAACTTTAGATATCTAGGAATTGTTATAACAAAGAGTGGAAAGTGCAATACTGAGTTCCAAAGGCACATTGGGAGAGCAAGAATTGTCTACCAAAAGTTAAGCAAAGTATTAAGAAACAGAAAAAATATTTTTAGAAAAAAGAGCCCTGAACTGTCATGTAATATCAGTCGTTCTATATAGCAGTAAATACTGGACAATCTCATCAGAGAAAACTGAAATTTGACATACACAGGACATATTGAAGGCAAGAGTTAAAGAAGCACATAACCCAATGAACATGGAAATGTTTGGCAAAACAGGGATTAGCAGAGATAGCAAAATGACAAAATTTACTAAGAGCTACAAAGGATGGGAAATTGTGGAGAACCATGATCGCTGATGAAATGAAGGGACCCAGAGTATATAGAAAAAAAGCTCATAATCTGGCTAACGAGGTTTTGTAAATGGTTGGCAGAACAGGGATTAGCAGGGATAGCAAAATGACAAAATTTGCTAAGTGCTACAAAGGATGGGAAATTGTGGAGAACCATGATCGCTGACAAAATGAATGGACCCCCAGTATATAGAAAAAGAAGAAGAAGAGCTCATAATCTGGCTAACGAGCTTTCGTAAATGGTTGGCAGAACAGGGATTAGGAGAGATAGCAAAATGACAAACTTTACTAAGTGCTACAGGAAATTATAGAGAGACCTTCAAGATATGGCACCAAAAAGAAGGATGCTAACTTATTGATCTTCCAACAAAAACATGCATACATGAAATGGTGGTAAACAAGTTTAATCTATCTATTGATCTCCGAGTTGAATATCAATGGAATTATTCTGATCCCTAAAATAGGGTATAAGTAGGGGTATTCAAATCCCCAAAATCATAAGGGTAAATATTCAGTCTTGCAAGTCCAACATCAGAAAATACTGGGGGCTGTAAATGAAAAGGGTAAAAAATTTACATCAAAACTCACAATGCACATGTAGCTCTTTAGCCATGAGGAGCTAAAAAGAAAACAACAAAAAGAAAAACATTTTGTCGTCCAAAGTAGAGCTCTTTTATGGAGTTAAGAACAGTTGTAATGGTTGAAACTGGTAAGGAAACACAAAAAAATTAACATATTTTGAGGCCTACTAAAGTTGAGCTGATCTTGATTCAGAATTTCTTTTTTGACAGATAAATTCTTTTCCAAGGTAAGACTTGGTTTTTCTCTTTTGTTGCCACAAACTATCTCTTTCTTTGTGTGTGCATGTGTGCCTGTTGGCATATTATGCAAATATAATCAGCTATGAAGATCATTCATCAAGGCAGTTGGCATAAAAATTGGAATCTGAAATCTGATGACATATGATTTCTTTGAAGTCAAAGATAAGTCACAAATGAATTACTTTAAGGGAATTTTTTAAAATTGATGACATGTGACATTTAGTGCAGGCTACAAGGCAAAATTACTTCACCCTAAATATGGCTGATGAAAAGTTGCATAGGCATTGTGATATTTTATAACATTCTATGAATAAAATTTTGATAAATAATCTTCTCTCACTTGTTTCAATCTTTTAAAATTTTCATAATCAGCAAAATTTATTTTTTCACTTTCATATTTGGAAATTGTCTCACAGTTTACAGGATAGTGTAGTGGTTTGTGATTAAAATTGAAAATTGGCATTCTGAGTTCAAGTTGATTTATATTCACTTTTACAAAAATTCTCTTGGGAAATCTCTGAATCCATATCTTCACCTGCCAGCTATTGTTGAAATAGCAGGACAGAATATGCTCTCTAGTCTTGTTTGGCAATGAGTTTAGAGACGGTGGGTCAATAAAAGCACTACAATTCCTCCAGCAACCTGAGCCACTCCGTTTTTTTTTTGTTTTTTTTTTTAAATTGTTGTGAACTTTTCATAAACATCTGAGATTACTGTTTTTTTCTTGTGTCATTTACTCGTGGTCACAAAAATGGAAAATTGTCTTCTATGTCCTATGCCCCTTCAGGATGTAAGCAATCATGGCTCTCCACAGCTTCTTATATTTTATAGCCAGGAGAAAATACTTTTCTCATTTTTCCTTTCTCCAAGTGGCCTCTTCAGTTTAGTTGCAATAAAGTACTTATCTGGAGAACTTAATTTTTTTTTCTTTCCTACAGCAGGAATTATGGTAAGTGTAAGTGTATCACAGTCATTGATAAAAAGTCATGGAGGAGTAACAGAAATAGTTGTTAAATGGACGCAATTGTTGGAGGTTTTCTACCAGAATTGACCCAGATGCTCTAATGTTGCTTCATAAAAGTTCTGTTTCATTTCTCATACACGTTTTTTGCATTATCACTGGAAGGACCCATCTTTGCTGGTATTTTATACTCATAGAACTTGCAAGATGCATATTCAATCATCAACTTAAAAGTAGTCCATCAAGAATAGATGATAACATAACCTAATACAGCTAGGTGCTTTGCATAGGTTGGCATGGTTGCAATGGTTTGTGCTGGGGCCCAACAACCCTATCTTGCTACTCCTACAATCCCACGGTACACAGAGTGTTTGACGTCTGGAGTTGGAGTGAGAGAGAGCATGTAATGCCAGATAATATCAGATAGTACTGAGTTATCAACTGCCTTCTAATTTTTCTGTAAGCATTCTGAAAGCAAAGGAAATATTTGTCACAGATTACTTCTATAGTGCAGAGAACAAATCACTGTAAGTTCAGACTCGAATATCAGGAGCAGAAAGAAATGTCAAAAACTCAATTTGCAGGTACTATCTCACAAATCACAATGCACATAACCAGTCAGAAAAATAACTCACTTTTCAAGGAATACAGTAGCCAAAATACATCAATTTTTCCCGCCCGATTTGAGAACACCAACTGCTTTTATCGGCTGAGCATTTTTTCATCGACAACTGGGAGAGGATGCCAAATTTTTGCATATCAAAACACTTTTATAGAGGCTCCTGTGCCAGACTTGTTTTTAATCTAAATATTCCGTCTTTAGTATGTCATGTGGAATAAGTGCCCTTTTTTTTGGTAAGTAATTTTCTTTCCTGTCGTAGGATACACGCGTTATTCTGTCACTTGGTTTGACGAGGTAAGTCGCCATTTTCCCACTGGATTTTCCTGGCAGGTTTTTCTGGTTGCCATACAAAGCTATAGAACCCAGACTTTCCTGTTATTTACCCATAGCTGGTGGGGAGAAGAGATGGATTCTAACTTTCACAAGGTCAGCACATAAGTGAATGTAGTGAATTCAAATGGCATTCAAACTTGTCAACTCAAGTAAGATTTATCAGCAAATTAAATTAGGAAAACAGTGAAATTTTCCTGGTTATTTAAAGAAAATTACCAGATTATTATTTTATTTGTCATTTTGCATAATTTTTTGCTTCTGTTGCAAAATTTTTTTAAATTTAAGTTTTTGTGATATGCATTGAGAAAAGCTAAAACTAAATGCAAATGAAAAGTTTTTACTTTAAACTATACCTATTAAAAATTCTGGAGCTAACCATATATATATATATATATATATATATATATATATATATATATATATAAAAAGAAAAACACATATCACACCTCGCTAACATCACAACAATTATTAGGTCTATGACTAGATTACCCCCACATGGCATCATCACTTATTTCTAACATCTTATTTTAAAAAATAACATTGTTATCCCATTTCGAAATTTACTAAAATCATTACTAATCTCTACCTACCCTAATGATGACTTAAGAAAGTCAAAAGCTTGGACCACATATCTTCCAAAATATACTTCAGACAATTTCTGATGCAATTTCCTCCTTGTCTGAGACAGATTATTCATAATTTGGAAAAGTCAATTAGTAAAATTAATCGACAAAAAATGTCTGTAATTTTTAATATTATGTACCATATATATATATATATATATATATATATTTCTGAGATGAGAAATTATGTACACTATTTACATTATTCAGTACTATTGTACTCATCTTTGTTGCCATATTTATCACAATTTTTCAGCCGTTGTACACTCCGGCCTTCTTCAGGTGGTTGGAATGTCAAACTGAATCCTTTATTTCGCTTGTTGGGGTAGACTGTTCTAGTTCCACGTGCCATGTCTAATGGATGTCAGTTATCAGTTATCTCTTGTTAATTCACCTGTCCAAGTTCTCCTCTGCCTTAACCAGGTATTGAACTCACAACTCTCTGGGTCCTGTCACTGGATCTAACCAACGACTTTAACTGATAAGTGACATCCATTAGACAAGGCATGTGGAACTAGAACAGTCTACTCCAGCTAGCAAAATAAAGGGTTCAGTTTAACATTCCAACCATCTGAAGAAGGCCAGAGCGTACAATGGCCGAAACATGATAAATATGGCGACAAAGATGAGGACAATAGTCTGAATATTGTAAATAGTGTGTGTGTGTGTATATATATATATATATATATATATATATATATACACAATATGATATGATATGATATATGATATGATATGATGCTCCAAATTTAGTTTGAAATTTTATACAGAGGTTTTGATGAAATCATATGAGAAATGGTTTAATAATAATTTCTTATTAGTATAAAAGTAATTTTAGTTGACATACATATCTGAGTAGGTATTGCTGTTTATTTACAGAAACCAAAATTAATGTCTACTGGCCTAGATCAACACAAATCTTAATGGAGAAAATGTACCTCTCAGCAGGAATTGAAACTGCATTCCTATTTTATTCTAGGAAACCACACTTTAATACCATTACAACCATGGAGGTCCTTACAACAAGTCAAGGAAAATTAACATTTTTAAATTTCCGTATCTGCTAATGTCTGTTTTCCTATCCAAAATGTAAGGAAAATGATTTCCCAGAAAAAGAGGAATAATATATTTTAAAAATATTAAAAAGGGAATTATAAAAAGAAATAGTTGGATTTAAAAAAAAAAATCCATTATTGCTTAAATTACAATAATTTATCCAAATCTTTTGAAATTTCATTCTTTCATGAAAATATTAAAAAATATCTATTTTTTATAAAATTTTATCAAATGTAATTTTAGCAAAATAGACATTATTTTACAGGAATCATTATTTTATGCAAAAGTTATTCATTTTCATTTCTTTCTCTTTCATAAGCATTTCTACATTTTACTACAAAAATTGTTTTTTTCTGAATTGCATGTATGTATGATCAAAATTCATTTGATACTTGACAAATGGTGAATAAGGATTAGTAGAAATACAAGACAAGTTAACTTCAAAATTTAAAGCATAGTTGGAGTTTGGTTACTTACAGAGTAGTTTCCCTTTATTTAGTTGCAAATAATAATACAAATGTTATAAAATTAAATCATGTTTAATGGCTTTCCTTTAGGCAATTGCATTCTAAAATATCAAAAAATTACATTCTTCAGTTCCTAGGATATTTGAAAATGTATCTTGACCTTAATAATATGAAACTTTATCGTGAAGCCAATAACTTTTTATCTTGAACATGTTCCTTTTTTTAAAAAAAAAAGAAAAAGATGTTTCTTGTTTGTTTCAGCAAAGTGCTCTTTGTGATGAAAATATTTAATGAATTTGATATTATTCTTTGATATTTGGTTCCGTTTGTCTATGTGCAACCCAAAGAGGTTTGTCCAGATTCTCAGCATTACTTCCAACAGCTCAAGCAGAAGGAAAAACCTAAACAATCAATATGTCAACCAAATGAGCTTCCGTCAATAATAGATGAGAAAAGAAGAAGATAGTTTTTCAAGAATGAAAGATAAATTTGCTCGTTTTTCTATCAGTGTCTTCTTAGACGTGTCATGTACAAATGGAAATTGATAGACATTTGTTACGTTTTTGAATTCATGTTAAATAATGAAAAGAACAAATAAAAGAAAGGGTGAAATGCAAATTGCAAAATCAATAAAAAAACAAAATGATTCAGTAATGACAACCAGAGAAAAAAAATGAAAAATAATTTCTAATTGACATTCTGATATATTTCTAGATTTAATAATTCTCACTATCTCTCTATATTTATACAGTGTAACCCGGATATAAGAGAGTTGTCGGGACCAGAGAAGAAGTCTCTTATATCCGGGTTTGGTCTATTTTATATACATTAACACAGGCTCTAATTTGGGACCAGAGAAAATCTCACTTATATCCGAGTTTCTCTTATATCAGGGTTACACTGTATATATAGTATAGTATAGTTTTAAGGTATGCTTATGGGTAAAAGTGCTCAATATCAGTGATAGAGCATATGTAAATATAAAAGTGGACACTGAGCGGTGACAGTTTCATACTTGAAGATTGCATTCTAGAATAAAATAGAGACTGTTGTTTATATATATATATATATATATATATATATATGGGAAAGAAGAATGACAGTAGAAAAAGTTTTCATGTGACACATTTCATCCTTTAGGATTTCACTGGATGAAACGCGTCCCACAAAAACTTTTTACACTTTGTCATATACCCTTCCTCTAAAATTGTTCTTGATATACAAAAACTAAATAAAATTTAAATTTTCATTTAATGAAACACATTCAAAAGAAAGGTTGCCTACCAAATATATATATATATATATATTGAAATAAATATATATTTATACAGTTCATATATTTTCTGCCATTTTTCGCTCAATATATATATATATATATATATATATATATATTTTTTTTTTTTTTTTTAAATTGATTCACCCCAAGCAAGGTGGGACGCCACTAGTATGCAAGGGGTTACAGAAGATTTGGAGCGAGAGCAGATAGGAGTGATAGAGGAAAGGATGAGAAGAAGGATACTGGATAGATCAAGGCAACTGGAGATGTCAGTTGACATTACATTTGATTAGTTGGAGATTATAGTTGTCAGGGAAACAGGAATAGGGAAGGGAGTTCCACAGGCGAGAGGTGTGAGGTATGAAGCAATTGGAGTAGAAGAGACGTCTACATTTAACAGTTTCAACAGTGAAAGGGTTAGAGCGAGGTGCCAGCCTTGTAGGAAGCGCGAATTCATGAAGTCTGGAAACCAGTGCAATCAGCTCATCGGAGCAATTTCCATGAAAGTATTTATATATATATATATATAAAAAGATAGATAATCATCTAAAAACGGGTGTGTATGTCTATATATATATATATATATATATATATATATATATATATATAAAACAATAAATGAAAGAAATAGAGTGTTTGTTTCAGTCTAGGAATGGCTATGAAAAACATCCCCTTCCTAAATTCATAGAAAAATCTTATGGATGTAGCCAATAAAAAAGACCATTTTTCAATCTCACATGCAATATTTTTGTTCTTTTCTTGTCTGGAAGTTACATTCTTACTTTGTGAACTTTTTGCCTCATTGCTTTGCCTGCTTTTTTCTTACATACATACATACATACATACATACATTGTTTACTTAGTATTGTTTCTGTTGTTTGTTTTTTTTCTTTTGTTATTGTTTATTAAAAAAGTTTGTCAATTCTATTTGTTAGGCATTCCTACCAATTATACTTAACCATTAATTACATTAACTAATTACAGAAAGAAAGGTCAATACAAATGTCTGTCCATATTTCTGAGATGAGGTATTGTAACTATTTACTATTTGACTGTCATTTGCATCTTTATTGTCATATTCACAACATTACGACCATTGTATACTCCAGCCTTCTTCAGATGATATATGTTAGAATTTTGAACCAAACCCTTTATTTCCTTCACCGGGGTAGATTGTTCTAGTTCCACATGCCATGCCTTTTCTGGATAACTCAGTTTCAGTTATTTCCCTTTAGTATCTCAACGGTCCAAGTTTTTCAACCCACAACTCTCTAGGTGAAGTCGCTGGATTACTTTGACCAATGTTTTATCCACTGAGCCATGTGTTTTTGGGGACAATCTACCCCGGTGAACAAAATAAAGGACTTGGTTCAAAATACCAATGTATATCACTTGAAAAAGGCTAGAGAGGACAACAGCTGAAACAGCATGAATATGACAATAAAGATAAGGATAACAGTCTGAACAATTTAAACGGTTTGAAGATACGAGAGGTGATAACATTGTTACGGTTGTTTCAATGAAATGAAAAAAGTTGTAAATTGCAATGCTTATCCCTTTATTTATGATTGTTATGACAATATTTTGATTAAAGTTGTTAAGCTTGTCGGGTTATTTACTCCTAATCTCTGAAACTGTTCCTAGAGGGGGCTTCCCAACACTATAAATACACTGTGATAATATTTTATCACTCTCTTACTTTTCCACTTATACGAGAACAATATAAATCTCTCACAGAAGATTGCATTTCCCTTTGTGGGAAACACATGAATGATACATATGCACATATGTAAATATGCATATTCACTCACTTCACATACTTTAGACCAAAAAGTTTCCACATTTATTTGTTATACGCACATTATCATCTTTGTCATTTGTAACCCTTTGTTGTTAATATATATTCATTTATATATATATATATATATATATATATATCGGTTCTTGCATTCAAAGGTAATCCATAGCCAGTACACCTGGCTTATCGTAGGTAGCACATCTTTGCTATTACATTAAGTGTTTTCTTTTATAAAGGATGGAATGAATTTGCCCTAGTTTTTATTTGTAGTATGGACCCAATGGACACACCCTCAGTTTTTTTTATGCTAAGTTCAGAGTAAGGGGAAAAACGAAATTCAAGACTCTACCTTGGGTGGTTCTTTAGCCTTGAACAGGATGAATTTTAAATCATTAATATGAAAAAACAGTTGTATATAGCTGAGGGTTTAGACATTTCTGAATTAGTAGGAAAGATGCTTTTCAAATTATTGCACTTTCTAGTCTTGATTGAAGTTGCCTTCCTAACCTTTAGTTTAAGGTTGTGTGGAAAGTCAACATTTTGATTAGATCCTTATTTTTTCTTCTCATTACATATGTTGTTCATTTTAGTTGTTGCTGCTGCTGGAAATCTTGAAGTGATGTGTTATTTTTTTTTATTTGGTAAAGCACTTTGTGATTTATATGAGTAATATCATGGAAATTTAAATTTATAATTTTTAATGACAATCATATGCAACAGATTTAGAATCATAGACGACATCCAGACGTCATATGGATGTAAATTGGTTACAATGTTATACACTAGACAATATCATTTCCTATGAGAGAAGAAACATAATTTAACAAGATACACAACAAACTACATACCCTGTGAGTTAGAAATATATATATATATATATATACACAAAAATGTATGTATGTATGTATGTGCATGTATATATATATATATATATATATATGTATATATATATATATATATCTATTGGTTCTTCTTGTTTCTTTACATTATGTTTAGGTGGACTCATACTCCAAAAGTCCGCCATGTTTGTTGTGGGCATTTCAGGAAACACACGTGTTTATTTCTCAATGCGTAAACCAGCCCACAACTAGCTCAAATATTTAACGATAAAATAGGGGAATTTCTCTTGATATTTTATTGTTGTAGAACTCACCATGAGCTTATTCAATCAACAGATAAGGAATTAAGATTCATCAAATAACTCAAATAGGCAAACTCTTAAATATTCACATGTATTTCTAGTTATTAATAAATAAAAATTTCACAATATTTGTCTAAGACCAACTGAAAGTTTTGCAATGTTAACATTTCTCAGATAATTGAGCCTGTGAAGGATTACAAAAATCAAGTGTAAAGTATTTATTCTGATTCTAAGATATGAATTGGGCAAAAATTTTGGATTCCCAAGTTTTCATTACTACAATTGTTTTCAGTGATTTTTATACATGATTTTTTGAAAAAAGATTTTTTGTACAATAACAGTTTTTAGAACTTGAAATTAAATTTGGTAATAGTCAAAATTGTGAAATCCAGCAAAAGTCACCCATGAAATAAAAATAATTGTTTATACAGAAAGTAAGGACCTACTTACATCAAATTGTCTTTAAATTAAGTGGTGGCAGAAGAATTAGTGTTGAACTTTTAAAAAAGTCAGCTGCAATACTTAAATGCAGTGATCAATTTTGAGTTTTTTCTGTAATTTTTTGCCTATGGAATCTACTCTACCCAACCAATTGTGATGAAGGCCCAATCTAGAGCCCTCCACAGGAACTAGCTTAAATGCTACCCAATAGGGAGGATTTTAAGCTAGTAAATAATACATCCAAAAACAGTTGTATATGACCAATTTCTCAGTATTTGTCTTTTGAACAACTGTGCATTAAAATCATTGGCATCGTATTTATTCTGATTCTAAGTTATGGATTAGGCAAAAAAAAATTTTGAAGAAAAATAAATCTATATTGATCTGATTTTCATATATTACTGTAACAGGAAAAAATAGCGTATTGTAGTGAGATCTGCAGTTGCATTGAAATGCCATAATTTGAGGTATAAAGCTATTTACAGTCAAATTTGCAACTTAATAGTGTGAAGTTGAAATTCACCTTAATAATAATGATTCAATTTTTGTAGATGGTGCTGAAAAGTTCTTAGCCTAGCCAAAATATGAGCAAATAATCGAATATCAGACTTGTTAGAGGTTTTTGGGACAGGCTTGATAGACATAAAATTGTCATTTACCACGTGCCAAAATGAGCAGAATTTTTTTTTTCCAATAGGAATGCTCAATAGATATCTAGGGCAATAATTACTATCAATAAATAAAGTTTTACTTTTCTAACACCAACTGAAAGTTTTGCAATGCTAACACTTTTCAGATATCTGAGCCTGCAGAGTAGTAACATTGTGAAACTTTTAGTCAATCTTATAAAAGAATTGCCAACTTATATGATAGGAAGATATGCTTAAAAAAATTACCCTATCCTTATAAAATGAAAAAATTAAGTCTTTTCTTTTCCTCTTTCATTATGTACCTTTCCATACTTTATTACAATTTTTCTGAATTGTAAGTATGTTAAAATATCACTTAACATGTAACACTCCTGATTAAGAATTAGAAGTACAAGTAATGCTAGCATTAAATATAGTTGAAGTTTGGTTAATTACAGAGTAGTTTCCCCTTATTTATTTGCAAGTAAATGTATATTTATAAAGTGACTTGAAAAAAAGCTTAAGTACTTATATCTTTCAAGTATTTACAGATGAATATCTAATTTTTGACAAATCTAATCTTCATCTCTGAGTATTAAGAATTAGAAGTACAAGTAAAGATAGTATTAAATATAATTGAAGTTTGGTTAAAAAAAGAAATGCAGAGAAACACATTTTCTTTACTAAGAACTGTGAATGCTCAAGCCAACAGATATAATACGCACTGTATTTACATTGTTCGGACTATTGTCCTCATCTTTGTCACCATATTTATCACAACGTTTCAGCCATCGTACGCTCCGGCCTTCTTCAGGTGGTTGGAATTTCGAACTGAACCCTTTATTTCGATCACTGGGGTAGACTGTTCTAGTTCACAGATCCTAACCAAGAACAAGGATCACTTCACACCAAAGACATATAGGCAGTTATCGCAGCGTTACACCAAGCTACCTCAAATATATGGTCTTTATCTACTGTGCCATGTGTCCTTGAGGACATCTGGGTATGAATTTCTGGGTATTATAAACCTAATGTCTTCAGCAACCATTTTTACCAGTGCTCTTATTGCAATCATTGTTATCATTCAATGTTTTTACCAGAGCTCATATTGCAACTTTGTTGTTATCATTGCTTTTCTCTGGCACTCCTTATTACTGGTTCCCATATTGTATTTATTTCTATGCTTGGTTGGCTCAGGAGATTTTTGTGGCCTAGCATATGTGCTGATTCCTTAAGTTTACAAATTTTCCAATGGTGTTCCCTATCTATGATCTCAACATGATCCCACAGGGGACGGTGATCTCCCTTCTCTCTCCATATGTGGTCAGCCACACCTGATTTTTCTACTTCCCCTCGCGTTACAGCTTTCTGGTGTTCTTGAAGCCTTACCTTGAGTGGGTGGCCTGTCTCTCCTTTATATTCCTTTCCGCAGCTGGATAGCGTACACACAGTCTTTAGTCATGTTCTCCTCTATGGGGGGTCTCACTCGAGAGAGATATCTGCAAAGTGTTGTCAAGCTCTTGAAGGTTGTCCCGATGTTATATGGACTGCAGATCCTTTGTATTTTCTCTGATAACCCCTTCACATAAGGCAGGCAGACTGTTTTCTGAGTGTTGTTGTCCTCCTCCTCCTCTTGTACCCGCCTATCCCAGTTTTTGGGGGCTGCTGCCATGTACCCAGGGTAGTTGTTACGTTGTAGGGTGCTACCTATACTGACCAATTCTTTATCTAATGTCTCTGTGTCGCCACTTATTACTTTTGCTCGGTGTTGTAAGCAATGGATGATCCCTTTCTTTACGCTGTATGGATGGTGGGAGTTGAAATTGAGGTACTGCCCGGTGAATGTTGGTTTACGGTATACAGATGTCTTGGACCCATGCTCTGTTTGAGATATTAGTACACCCAGGAATGGGAGTGTGTTGTTACTCTCTTTCTCCATTGTGAACTGTATCGAAGGTCTTATTGAGTTCACATGGTCCAGTAGAACCTGGACATCTTCCTGGTGTGGCCAGAGTATGAAGGTGTCATCTACGTACCTTAACCATATAGTGGCTTTAGAGATATAGATTCTAATGCCATTTCTTCAAAGTATTCCATGTATATATTCACCATTGCTGGTGATAATGGCGAGCCCATTGCTAAGCCCTCATCCTGTCGATATATGTGTGATCCCATTCCGAAGTGTGTTGTTTGTGTACAGAAAGTCAACATCACCATCAGATTATCTATTGGAATACTGCTCCGTTCTTCTAGGGAAGAGTCAGAGGTCAATTTGTCTCTGACTACTGAGAGTGCCTCCTCCGTGGTGAACAAACTCACCACGTTCAAGCTCACCATCTGGTTGGAGAGGATGGGAGCATCTTTGATTATTTCCATGAAGTGGGCAAAGTTTCGGACATATGAAGGAGACTTTCCGATCAATGGGTCAATTATATCTACAAGGAAGCGACTCAGAGGGTGGCACACAGAGCCTTGGCAACTAACAATCGGCCTGAGTGGAATACCGTCTTTGTGAATCTTAGGGAGGCCATATATGTGAGGTAGCTTGGTGTAATGCTGCGATAACTGCCTATACGTTTTGGGTGCGAAGTGATCCTTGTTCTTGGTTAGGATCTGTGAACTAGAACAGTCTACCCCAGTGATCGAAATAAAGGGTTCAGTTTGAAATTCCAACCACTTGAAGAAGTCTGGAGTGTACAACTGCCGAAACGTTGTGATAAATATGGCGACAAAGATGAGGACAATAGTCTGATCAATGTAAATACTGTACATAATACCTCATCTCAGAAATATAGACATAATACGCACTGTTTAAGAAATAAAAATGGGGCATCCATTTCAGAATGAAGTATCCACTAAAATAATATTTGAAGTAATAAAAATTTTGGATTGAAAATATATCAGTAAATTTGTTGGAGATTCTGTTAAGATTTTTTTCATATTAAAAATCCAAACATCAGGTTTTCAAACAATAATAGAATAAAAATAAATAAATCATGGATATATGAGTTATCTTATAGCCATATCAGTCCCCACCAATCTATCCCTGCATTTGCTGGTTCCCAGTCATCGTGAGTTCAAGCGCCCTACGAGGCTGGCATCCCGTCCTCACCCCTTCACTGTCGAAACTCCTAAATGTAGCCGTCTCTTCTACTCTAATAGCTTCATGTCTTGCACTTCTTGCCTGTGGAACTCCCTTCCCTATTCCTGTTTCCTTGAGAGCTATAATCTTCAGCTATTCAAGTGTAATGTCAATCGACATCTCCAGTTGCCTTGATCTATCCACTACCCTCCTCCTCATCCTTTCTTCTATCACTCCTATCTGTTCTTGCTCTAAATTTTCTGTAACCCCTTGTATCCTAGTGGCTTCCCGCCTTGCTTGGGGTGAAATGCTTAAAAAAAAAAAAAAAAATAACTGATTTAAACTTGTATAATGATTAAAAGAAAATGGAGATAGTGTTATATGACATAATACTGAAGGATAAGGTGAATGTTGAAGTTTCAAGAGTTTAAGAGTAAAAATTCTGGAATGAATATGAGAGAGAGAAAAAAAAAGCGCCTGGGATAAATAAATATATATATATATATATATATATATATATATATATATAAAAAGTGAACACTGAAGTCAACACATAGAGGTGATACTCCGTTTCATGCTAGATGCGATCGTCAGGCTACCTGACCTGACAATTGCATCTAGCATGAAACAGACTGTCACCTCTAAGTGTTGACTTCAATGTTCACTTTTATATTTACACATGCTCTATCTCTGATATTGAGCACTTTATCCCATAAATATACCACACCTTAAGACTATATTTCTTATATATATATATATATATATATATATATATAGTGCAGGTAATAGATCCATTGGTATATAATCAATGTATTTATTATAACAGAGCATATATTTTTTTTTTACAGCAAAAATCCCAAATTACCTCATGTGGGTATAGTCTATTACAGATCAGCACAGCTTAATGCTGATCCTCATCAGCCCTTGAATACCAATTAAATTTTTTTACAAATGGAGTGAGGAACACTACATCAGTGCATAACCACTAAAACCATTCTGAAAGTTAAATTTAATTTTCAGTTAACACAACAATTTGTCTCTGACAATAATGGTTACTATAATATTTATTTTATTATAAACAATACCCTGATGATGACATGGATGTAACGAAAGTATTTGGTAAGAACACAAATATGTATAAACACAGCTATTTTCTCTCATCTTTCAGTAGTGACAATAAAAAACTTGTCTGAGAGTATGAAAGAATCTTAACGAAAATGAGTAGACAAAATGATGTGTTTAAACTGTACAATGAAACATGTCTTAATGAAATCATACTGTCAATATATATATATATATATATATACATACACACATACACACACTAATGTAGTAGTGGCTGCTTGACAATGATGTGGTGAAGGAAAATATGTTGGTTTTTAATGTAGCAAGGACAGTTTAGCTAAGTTCACCATCTAATCATAGAAACATCACATTTCATCCTTGGGTATGTTATGATGATTGCAGCATTGGAGAATGGACAAAATTAATTTATCATCTTTAGTTTTGGATGATTTTTCATCTAGTTATATACACATCTATTGATCCACTTTGAAAAGTGCACTCTGCTTTTCACTTGCTTGCAGCCTTACATTCTGGTTGTAAAAGCTTTGGGATTGCTTGGTCAAGCTATGGCTTAGTTTGCCTGGTGATTTTAAGTATTTTCTATTTTTAGAGATAAATAAAATTTTGGTCTTCTCATATTTATTTTTCTTTCTATCACCACAATAAGATTATATATATATATATATATATATATATATATATATATATATATATATATATATATATATATATACATATATATATATATATATATAAAATGGGAGCCTCATGTAAAATATGATGCAGCTACATTACATAAATTTCTCATCATTATTAAAATCAAAGACCCACTCTAACATAAACCTCATCTCATAATTGAAAAACTTTCAAAATTTTCTCTAAATGAAAATATTCCCAGTAGAATAAAATTTTTTATCTTAAGTTGTTTCTTTCACTTCGTTTGTCTGTTTAATCAACTAAATCAATATTTTTAGTTTTTGCTCATCACCACACAGCATCTTCTCAATTTCAAATGTTGACCCCTAACCTAATAACAAATGTCAATCATAGATTCTATTAAATTACAAACATTTGACAGAATCTTCATGACTCAAGATAAAATATAGTAAATTTTTTATCAAGTGATGAAAGAAGACAGAAATAAGAACTTTTAAATGGTTTTGCTCAAAGTGTTGGATAAGGGATAAATTATTTTGAATCCTGCAAATAGTAAAATATTTGCAAATCAAAGTTGTGATCAGTTTCATGAAAAGCAAATAATCTAAAACTGGGCTGGGTAAACTAAAGCCCACAGATCTCATGCAGCCTACCCACACAAAAATCATTATCTTCTAAATGTTAATGAAAAAATGTTGATTGCGCACAAAATTCAAAACAAGAATGAAGATGGAAACCATATATTGAACCCTAGTTACTGAGTAACATAGTTTCTACAAAATCTATATATCGTGTTATGTATAACGAATGCCACCTGGATTACAATATACTACACTGTGCTGATGTCAGTATCTAATCATTAGCATAGTGTAAGCTGACCGAGGGATCTTGTTGCCTGTGGTATACACCACCTGGAGATAAATGTAGGACATTCTTTCTGCAGTTTACTATAGACATCTCATGAGATCTGAGAATTTTTTATTATTGTAAATGATTTTTTCTCATCTTCACAAATTCCATTAAACATATTAAATATGAAACTATTTTCTCATCTATTTGTGCAGTCCATTCACCAAATGTGCATCTAATAAGCAAAGAAATGTACAAATAACATGTGCATGTAGGATTGTTATTTATATTGTCGTTTTGAAAGTCATGTAGTTATTGTGATGTAGCCTGCTTTACACACTCATCCTGGATATAACAAACTACATCTGTCAGCAACACCTCTGATTGGGAGGTTTTGAGAAGTATGGAACCACCTCTTAATTGCTGGTGTTTCCAGGTCCACACTGACTCAGGGTGGTAGCACCTGTTAGGGTCCCAGCTATGGGCAAATAGTGAACCCCTAAACTGGTGTCAAAACATGAAAATATAAAAATACATTGAAAAAAATTACCAGCAATACATTTTCAAATTAAAAAAAAAATTGAAATACCAGAAATACATTTTTGGAAAGAAAAAAAAAATTATCAAAGCTCACAAGAAAATAAAATTTTAGCAATAAACGATCCGTGAGGAGTTGATATACCATTAAACAAACCAATCTAAAACCCCCTTCATACACATTCAACTATGAAGCAACCCTCCATGAAAAATATTTTCCTAACACTGATCTTAAAGAAAATTTGTTTCTTTCACTGATTTTGTGTAACAAAGTTGGTTCACTTAATTTCTTTTTTTACAGCTAAAAACCCACAGTGAATGAAGAAGCACAAAAGTCAAATGTTGACTAAAATAATTAAAAACAAAGAACGACAAAAGTTTCCCCAAGGTTGTTCCTCACCGGTTATATATTGAGGGCAGCCATCTTGAATACCTTATCACTGGTAACTGCATTCTTTGTTTCGGCTTCTCTTGACAGGTGGTGCAACATCACCAAACACAGATTTCTCTGTGTGATACATTTTCTGCCCAGAGATTTGTATCCCTTATACAATAGCTTCATTTCTTTCTCCACAATCAATACAATCAATTCTTCCAACCAAATATTTCTCTCTGTCAAGCTTTCTTTTGATTCCTTCTCTCTCTTGCCCAAATGATCTCTTCACCTCCTTCTATATCTCTCCTTTCATCTCATACTCTATTTCTTTGTCCTTCTTTATCTCTCTCTCTCATTTTTTGAGTCTCTCACTCACTTCCTCTCTGTACCTTTCTTCTTTTGGGTGCATGCATCTCTCTATTTCTCTCACTGTTTATTTCATTCTCTTCTTTTGCATGTTTTTCTTTCTCTCTTTTCTTGTCTATCTCTTTACCCTTTGTGATACTCTCTCACTATATGTATTTGTTCTTCTTTATCTCTCTCTCTCTCTCTCTCTCTCTCTCTCTCATATTTTGCTTTCTATTTATTCTCCTCTGTGTATTTTCCCCCCTTTATGTCTTTTATATATATCTTTTCTCTGACCCTTTCTTTAGCTTTAATAGGATTAGATAGATTCCCCTATAGTCCAGTTCACACTCCTCTATGGTTTTTTTAAACTGGAGTAGAGGTTTATCCCTTGTTTTCTATTTAGGATTGAGCTTCCAGTTCCTTCTAAATTTTATTTCAGCTCTATATTCCTAACGTGTGTCCTTTCCTAGGTTAATGTAACTCCACACAGTAAACTTCTACCTTGAGTGGCTCTTGGGATTTGAATTAGGTGAATATTTGTAAAAAAAGAAAAAAAAAAGAAGAAAAAAAAGAAAAAAAAAGAAGAAAAAAAAGAAAAAAAAAAGAAAAAAATGAGAAAAAAAAAGAGAGAAAAAAGAGAAAAAAAAAAAGAAAAAAAAAAGTTAAAAAAAACTCACTAAGTGTATCTCCCTCTTTCTCTTTTCCTACCCATTATTTTATTCCTTATTTACTAATTTGTAAATTCTTTGTCATTGGAATCTGGCTGAGGATTATAATCTTACCAAGTCAACCATTGCAAACCATTGTGGTGGAACTTGTTGACAAAGAATCTCTACTAGAATCATCTTTGTCAACAGCCTTGCAGGAAGCACTGCATTCAGCGAGAGAAGCCATCTCTTGTTTTTGCTTCAAGTCATTTGCGTGTCTGAGTTCTCAAGAACATATTCAGCCACCATTTTATTATTTTGTTTCTCACCGATTCAATTCTCTCCTCCATTTTTGCTTTTAAAACATTTTCTATTTTTGAACATCTGTAACTGACAACAGGGAAGCTAACCTAAATATTTTCCTCTAATTTCTCTTTACATTTTTTTATTCATATTTAAAAAAAAAAACTGCTTCCCATTAATTCCAATAATAAAAAAGAAAACCTGTGTTATGAGTGAATATTGTCTGGAGATCAAACTATACTGAAAAAAGCAGAGAGAAAGAAATGAGAAATACAACAGCCATATTGAATAAGTGGTGAGCTATAAAGTGAGTATTTATTTATTTATAAGTGTTTCATTTCTTTTTTATTGAATTTTCTTTCTTTCTTTTTGCTTCTATCTGCTTGTCCCTTCCATTTTATTCAAGAATCAGGGAAAAATGATCTTAGTAATTGAAGAGTTCCCTCTTTAATGACAAATTACATTTGACCTTCCCAGGTTTAGTGCAGTCACACTTCAGACATTATTTTATTGGACTTTGCAGCCAAATGGGGAATTTTAATGAAATTTCTTGAACTGAAAATAAATCAGTTATTTGCAAGAATTTCCATCATTTTTCTTTTTTTGATGATCAAGGCAAGCATTGTCAAAGGTTGTGGTGCATTATCAGAAAACTGTATGAAAACTAAAAGCTTTTATTTCTGATATTATTATTATTATTACTTTTATATTTTATGTATTTGAATGTTCACACCAGATCTGGTGATTATGACTGGAGATTGAGGGACAGTAAGTCACCTCAAATTTCCAGCACCTTCCTCAGTATCCTTGGAGAACCCAACTTCATGTAATCATACCACCAGAGCTTTTGTTTCATCTCCAAAAGTGCTCTATTATATGTGCAACATTAAATTTAATTTCTGTCTGAATTTTTCTCATGGGGAGTTATCAATATTTACATTTGGAATGATGACCTCATCTTTATTTTTATTGTCACAATGTTTCAGCCACTGTACACTGGACTTCTTCAGGTGTCTGTCAATTTGGGTTAACTTCAGGGAATTTCAAGCATGAAGGCAGTAACACCCCAAATTCTACACCCTGCAGGATATAGCCTAGATGATTAAAACACTGGTTGATGTATTTGGCACATACTAATAGTTAGTTCAATTCTTGGACTGGTTAGTACAGACTCAAACTCAGTGGAAACAGTACTTAGCTATCACTGACAAAAAAATAACAAAGTGAGCTATCTCTAGACACAGTTGACAGAAAAAGAAGACCAATCAACACCCATAGATGTTATTAATTATTTTACTCTAAACAAGGCAATAAAGACACTAAGATGCCAGAGAATATGAGAAAAATATACCATTAAAAAGAAAGGACCATAAAAGAATAAAGATAATAATTGACATTGTATTTAAATTTTTGAAGATCAAAACTGACTTTGAAGCAAGAAGCTGGAAGAGATTTCCACAGGCAAGAAGTGTGAGAGAAGAAACTGTTAGATTTCAGTATCTGTCTATATTTCTGAGATGAGGTATTATGTACACTATTTAGATTATTTGGACTATTGTCATATTTATCACGTTTCGGTCGTTGTATGATCCAGCCTTCTTCATGTGGTTGGAATGTTGAACTGAACCTGAGGTAGACTGATCTAGTTCCACGTGCCATGTCTAATGGATGTCAGTTATCAGTTATCTCCTGTTAATTCCCCTTAAACAGGTATTGAACTCACATCCTTTGCGTCATATGACTGGATCTAACTAATGCCTTTATTCACTGTGCCATGTGTCCTTGTGGATATCTGGGTATGAGTTTCTGGGTATTATAAACCTAATGTCTTCAGCAATCATTTTTTTACCAGTGGAACTAGAACAGTCTACACCAGCAAGCGAAATAAAGGGTTCAGTTTGACATTCCAACCACCTGAAGAAGGCCAGAGCATACAACAGCCAAAACATTGTGATAAATATGGCAACAAAGATAAGGACAATAGTCCAAATAATGTAAATACTGCACTAACCATTTCAACTGTAAAATGATGAGACCTTGGCACCAATCTTGTACTCAACTTAAATTCATAAAGTCTATGTACCATAGTGGAGAGTTCATCAGAACAATTACCATGAAAGTATTTATAGAAAAGGCACAGAGAAGATACATTACAACAGTTGCAAAGGGAATGAAGCTGAGATGCCAGGTGCCCTACAGCACAAGCCCCCTTAGATTTGAATAATGCTAACAAAAAATGCCCAAGACAAATGTTTTTCTCCTTTTTAGTTCACAAATATTAAATCAAATCCAATCTGCAAAATGTAAGAAAATTGTTCTCCGAAAAATATTTAAAACATATTCAATTCCTTTCATATGTTAAATTGTCCATTACCTGCTTTTGGCACCATATTCTGGGGACCAAATATCAGATAACCATGATCTGGTCATCTATTCTTCTGTCTTTTATTTATATTATTTTTGTGATGAATAAATTTTTAACAGTGAAAGTACTCTCTTCCAACTACAAAAATGCTAAATGGATTGTGTTAACTAATTCAGTTATCCCCTCCTAACCCCACCAAAGAAAAAAAAATAATGTATGGCTCCAAGCGGTAGCAGAAACAGGCTTTTCTCCCTTCCTTCAAACTTGCATTTACCCAATAAGCTGGTTAAAATTTCTGTTTCTCTCTTTAATTTCTGATGCCTGAGGAACTTTTGCCAATTTGACTTGTGATGTCTGGACAGTCTATGCTATTTCAGACGAATTAATTTCAACTGAACTTTTCATTTTGATTATATACACTCAAGATTTATAAGTTTATTATTCATCTATGCATTGCGTATTGCTCCCAAATCTGGTCTAGGGCTTGTGAAAAAAAAAAAAAAACTAGATATTCTTGACAAAATCCAAAGAAATATCTGCAATGTTATTGGTCCTGACATGGCATCTTGGCTTTCAGTCACCACAGAAATCTAATTTCTTGTTGCCTTTTCATGAGTTTACCATTTTCTTTTAAATGAATGTGAAAATTTAAGTTCTTTTTGGGTATTTTGGCTCCTCACTGTCAATAAGAGGTTCTAGGCCTAAACATGTATATTTTTTTATTTTGTGAATGTTTTGTTTAATCTACCCCTTAAATAGAAACAATATCAATACAGTTCTATAATTGACCTGAAACAGATCAGAGTACAAAAAACTCAAGTGTCCATGTGACTATTATATCAGCAAGAAAATATAATTGCTTCTTGGCCTTTTAACTGAGATCAAAGTGTAGTTTCAGTTCTTATCAGCTTAATCTGATTCTTTCTCTCTCTACACTCCTATCTTCCCTTTTTTCTTTCTTTCTTTCTTAAACTGTACTTGAAAATGGGAAGCAATTGGCATTTAATTATTCAGGGACATTTTACAATGTTCCAAATGATCTAAAAACATTTTTACCAATTTCCAGTTTGGTAACTGTCATTTATTTTTTTTTAAATTTTGTTCACATTGCCCTCTTTCCTAAATGAATAACTTGTGTAATGATTATTTTAGATTATTCACGTATGAACGTCTTATGAAGTGTAATCCCAGAGCTCGTGAAAGTATGATTATTGACTCAAATAACCAACCATGTTATTTATAGAAATTATCTCACTTGTTGCCTATTGTGGCATGTGGGGGCTTCCTTACTTTGCTTGATTCAGCAGTAGCAGCAATGGAAGTAATCAGCAGGGTCCAACCAGAAGTCTCAGAGATCATAAAAATGCTGACTGAGCCTTATTTGCTCTCTTTTCCATTCTTCTTTTTCAGTGGCTACAACTTTCAAGGCCCATCTTGAAGGGCTACTCACAACCCTTGCTGCAGAAAACATGTAGCCTGAACTGGCAGCTGATCGTTATTTTAAGAAGTGGGTATAAATGAAAAGATTTGAAATCGACAAATTTTTTTTCATTTTGAACACTTTCATCTTCCCTTTATTCTTTCTTTCATTTTCTCGCTGAAACCAAGTAGAGTTTTTTCCCCTGTTTTCCTTCAATTAAAATGGAATAGTCCATTATTATGAGGTTAAACATTTTTGTCTTCCCTTATTGCTTTCTTTGTTTCTAGCCAAATCCCTATCTTACAAACATTTCTCTCAATAATAATTTTAAAATAATTTGGCAGATGATGTTATTCAATTTATAGTAATTGGATTTTTTCTTCGTTACCTTATTTGAATTCTGTTTTTTGATACTGTGCAGCTGAAAAATGGTGTTTTTATCACAGTCACCATAGCTTTTTAGCTGAAATCAAAGTCTAGAGTCTGTCGATAAACTATGTTTAATCTCTCAGTTGTATTTCTGTCTTTGGACAGAGTGCAACTAAAATATTATTGAGATATGCATAGTCTCTGGAAACAACTGCATGTGGCAATACCTCCTTCATTGAACTAAAGAGGGGAGATCTGTAGTAATAGTGATGTCAGCACAACTGACATTTGCAGAGGCTGGACTATTTTTGGGACCTGGCCCATGTGCATGCTCTTGGGCACCTCACATTAAACTGACCTTCTGCTACATACTGCCAGCATGGGGAAGCAAGAAAATATAATTGCATCTTGGTCTTTTTGGCCGAGATCAAAGTGTAGTTTCAGTTCTTATCAGCTTAATCTGATTCTTTCTCTTTCTACACTCCTATCTTCCTTTTCTTTCTTTCTTTCTTTCTTTCTTCTGTTCATTTTTTCACTGAAGTCAAATAATGACTTTTCCTCTCCTTCCATGCAATCAAAACATAGAATAGTCCATTATTTATGAGGTATTGGCAGGATATAATGTTTGTTCTAACAAAGAGTGGGACAAGTGCAATTATAAGAGGATATTAAAATTCCAAGTTTTGCAGAAACTCTCTTCTGGGGTCTCGTCTGGGGTAAGATAAATCAGTTCTACTGATTCATATATTTCATAAAAATACAGTCAGCAGATAAATATGCTTTTAAATACAAAACGGAAAAGAAAGTCAACATTCTTTGTAATGCACTTCCACACAAAGAACAACTGGACATATGAGGTTCATTCAAAAAGTATCCAACTTTATTTTTCCCACCAAAACTGATCCTGTGTTGGCAAAATACTTTGTATAGAAGGTGATGCCACTCTTCCTGTGCATATGGACAATTTTGGCATAGAGAAGCAGCATCAGTTTCTGGCTGTTATACCTAGACTACTTATCAAATTTTCATTTTCATGCAAGATGACCAAACACATCAAACAGAGATATTGCATTAAGTTTTGCCAAAAGTTTAGTGATACTCCAACTTAAATTATCCAGAAAATTCAGCAAGCCTTTGATGATGATAACACGAGTAAAACTCAGATCAAGGAGTGGTACAAATGCCTAAGACAACTTTTTCAATATTTGTTTAAATTAATCAATTAAAGGCTTAAAATTTTCACTTGTTTGTTGATGAACTACATTTTCTAATTAAATGTAAAAGTTTTTGCAAATATATTTTGATTAAAGTAACTGTATTTTTTTTTTAACCCTTTTGTATCTGATCTTAAGATTTTGACTGAAGTGTACATTACAAATCAGGCTAAGCGATGTTAAATTTTTGTGGATTTTGATGTCATTCTGGATTTTTTGACAAAATTTTTCAACTTGTTTTGCTCAAACTAAGTCTAAAAAAACAAACTATATAAAATTTGCTATTTTTAATTCATAATGTTGAACATGTTAAAATTATTCAACTTTTTGAGAAAAATCTCAAGTTGATGCTAGAAATTGCTACAAAACATTGTTAATTTATTTAAAATACAATGTTCTATTATGACATGTTGCTAATTTGTATTTAGATACATTGTATTTATTTAAAATTTTTCTAGTTGAATTGTTCAACTATATTGTATCTGATCCATTATTGTACATAATTAGGTTAGAATAAATTTTTTATTTTCTATGAATATTACCTCATGAAAACTGAGATGCAGTTGTGTGACCCCCACCCACTCACAGAATAGGGTGGAGGCATGAAAACCATCCACCAGCCCTGTTGATGGGGACTTTCTAGAGTACATGATCATGGATAATGAAACTTGTAATGCATCATGTTTCCCTAGGGACAAAAGATGATTCCATGACCTGGAAGCATTCACTATCACAGACCCCCACCTCAGTCAAAATGTTATGACTGTAAAAACAAAGATAATGACATTAGTCTGATTGTAAGCAAGTAAAATAACGTTTTATTTATATAATAATGAATATGTTGAATTAGTAGATGTTTGTACTTTACAGACATTCCTTGCATTATAATAAAAAAGAATGTCTTTTTAAAAGACTATAGAAATATAAATACTTTAGAATTCTGTAAATGTTTGTTGTTTTTTCTCTAAGTTGTCATCAACATGGTTAACTTTTTGTAAAGGATGAGAAATTGTTCTCAAATTTTAAATAATTATGAACAGTCGTTAAATTGCCAGCAAAAATGAATATTAAAGAGAATAAAATGAATATTGAAGAGAATAAAATTTTATATCACAAAAGGAACAAAATTTATTTTAACCAAAAAATAGTATGAAGTATCCTATAATTGTATGTAGGTCTTTTTGTTGGTATGTATACAAGTATTTTTGTTCATATGCATATATGTAAACATTTTTGTTGGTATGTATATATGTAAATTTTTGTGTGTGTGCATATGTGTGCATGTAAGTGTTTTTATTGATATGTATATATGCACAGTAGAGTAATTGATAGCAGCTTGGATTGAGAAATTGGAGAGTCAAATCCATTACAATCACTTAAAGCTAATACCATTGGGAAAAGGTATGAATCCTCTTTTTCTTCCCCCACCTATGGGTAAATAGCAGAACAGACTGTCTTCTATAGCAACTAGTCTAGAAAGAAATGGCAACCTACTGTGGGAAAGAATCTGCCTTGTCACTCATGTAGCGAAAGATACATGTTTGCCTAAGTGTGTATCATGCACGGCACATAACTGATATATGCAAATGTTTCCATTCATATATGTGTATGTATTTTTCAGTTGTATATTCTAAGTTTCTTAAAACCTTTGTAGATGTTTAAAAAATGCAGTTCATTTTGTCACATTAGTGATGGGACATGCAAAAAGTTTGTGTGTGTGTGTGTGTGTGTGTGTGTGTGTTAGTAGTAGGTATAAAGTATAAAATCAAAGCTAAATATTACTATTGACTGAAATTTAGTATGTGGTCTTGAATTTTTGAAGCAAAAATTGTAGATAACAGATTCTGGTTTGTTTTGAAATTGATTCAAACTTTTTTTTCTTTTTTGATGATGAAGATGCTCAAAGAAAGAACAAGTAAAAATGGACAACGATTTGTTGCACATTTCTTTTGATTCATCTCTTACTAAAGTCTGGTTGACAGAGTACTCATGAGTTTTCATTTCTGCAATGAGAAAAAATTATACTTAAAAAAAACTAAATTAAAGAAACAGTTTGGAAAAGCTGTCTTTGGGGAAAAATAAATCACCAAGAGATGCATTGTGGGAAATTGAAGTTTTTCATGTGAAACTGAATATAAACTAAATACAAATACTTTGAAGTGGTTCTCGTTGTTAGATAGCTATGTCACTTTTTTGATTGGTCAGAAGAGATGGTTGTTTAAATTAAAATTTTCTTCTGTTCTTGTCCCCTCTTTTCGTATAGATTTCTGTTTGTAAAAAAAAAAAAACTGTTTTTCTATAATGTTCAGTTATATTTCTGGTCATTATTAAAATTAGGGGAAAATTCTAAATGTCATTTGTTTTCTATTTTTAATTTTAAAATTGGACCTTAAAAAGTTTGCCATCTGGCCAGGTTGATGATGTAGTGCTCAAAGAGACAGGCAAGCAAAATTCTTCAATGAGGTGGAATATGGTTAAATCATTTGCAGATATTTTTAAAAGTATATATTAATATACAAGTAAACCATGATAGAATGTAGAAGGTATACAACTGAAGAATTTCAATCACAGTATACATTTTCATAGTTCGATGCATCTCCACAAGTGCCTCAGGCTTGATAAAAGATATGTGATTTTATCAAGTCACCATCTCTAGAATGTTTGACCACCAAGGCTATACAAGACAATTTGTCTTGCTATTTAATCCAGAATTTGGAGGGGAGAAGTATGGAGTCATACTTTTCTGAAGGGTATTTGTCATTAAGCGAATGTAACTCAGTAGGAATTTGAACATGGCTGTCTGATTTCTCATTTCAAACTGCAACCTATTACACCAGATACACATCCTGTATACAATATATACAAATATATTAAACTAAATTCCTTTGAGAATTTATATTAAGTCTAAGCACTCTTCCCTCTACTAACAAAAAGAATGACTTCTGGATCAAAATATAATGTCTGATTTACACTGCTGACTGACTTGTAGTACTTTTTGCTACCTCTTTTAGTAGAAACATATATTTTTTATCCTCGATTGAGCTCTGAAGAGCAATGAATTATAACCAGTGAACACTTTATTTTTGTTATATTTTTTGATCCACTACTTTATGGTGACTATTTTTGTTTCTTATCCTTGTTCTTCCTCCACTTTGTTTTAGATATTAACCTCTTCAAGGCAAAGATCAATAGTTATTCATTATCTTCTCTTCCTAACACCTTTTAGGCACCATATTTAATAAGTCCCTGTCTTGAGCTGCACTTGAGTCTCGTATTGTTTGAACTTTAGTATTGAAAAAAAAAAAAAAAATAATATGCAGACTACATCCACCAAGAACAAGTGTTTCTACCTGCAATACCAGCACCAGATTCTAACCATTTTGAAGTGGGAACAAGGATATCTTGGACTAGGACACTATTCCAGACAAGTATGTTCCACTTTGCACAGTGATAATTTTGCTGGTTTGGCCAATATTGCTGTACTCCAGATAATGTCCTCAGCCCTTTGGGTACCTCATTAAATGGTACCCACAGCTACATTACAGTGATGTTTGCAAAGGTAGCCCAAATCTGCAGATATCATAATAGACCTTTGCAAAGAGACAACTGTTGATTGTTTTGCACTGAAGCAGATTTTATGTTCAATTAGCAACATAGAAAAGGACAAACAAACCTGACTATGGTCAAAATGGAAGAAAAAGAAAAGTGCTGAAAACCCAGTTACTGTGTCCAGGACTTCAACTAAAAAAAAACAATGTCTTTTTTTTTTAGCCATATGTTTAACTGTTCTGCATCAGAGTGTGTCCTCAATGAGTGCATCCATTGTTTAAAGTGACAAAGCCAAAGATTGATTTATTGATTAGCTTGCATAATAATTTCACAATGCATTAATTCTCAATCCAAGCAAGAAAACAACAATAAAAACAACCTTGCACATAATATTTCAGCCATAAGACTGATGTCCTTGAGTGAAAAGAGTTTTTCAATTTCTTTTCATCTTGTTTTTCCTTCACAAAATATTTTTGACTTTTCTCATAAGATTTTCAGAAAAAAATGCCAATATTATTTGATTACCTAGTGACACGACCCAAAGTGTGTGAGTTCAATACCTTGGAGAGGGGAATTACAGGAGATAACTGATACTGTCGACTGATCATAGAAATTTGGCAACAGTCAATTGATATATGCAATCATGTTTTACATTTTCTCTATGCACTGATATTTTGAATATTATTGACTGCATATATTTTTCTTCTGAAGTAAAAAAGAAGAAATACAATCTTGTGGATGAATGAAAATGCTAGAAAGATTTTGTGGTGTAATTTAAAGGTTTTGATAGAAATATAATCAGTTTTTCTTTGTCCAAGAATTCTTCTTCAAGTAAAATGTGTCAACAGATTTATTGTCAGTAAGTTTCTCAAAGGATTCGACAAATAATTATCCGTTTCTTTTTACTTTGGCTATTTTTCTCTTGAAACAAAGGTTTTTCTTGCAATTCCAATCTTTCTAGCTGCTGATCCACTTTCTACATTCTGGGAAGCAATTCTTTGACTGGGAGACACCTATAGTTCCAGTCTGCAGAAAAGAGACAATAACATAAAATCAAAAGTCTCTTTGATTGCCAGGCCATTATATATATATACTGTCAAAGGGTAAAAATTTCCCTCTCTTCTGTGGCCTTCACTGTCCCTGAAGATTCACTTCTTAAATCTCCATTCATAGAACTCTGAGGCCAACAATGGCAAAAATATAAATGTTCAACAACTTCCCTAAAATCTGAAAGAATACTGTGGACAGTTCTAGCATACTAACGATATGTGCTGATCTTGAGTGAGAAGTGTGAAAATTCAATGTTAATATCTGAACAAGGATAGAAGAACTAAGGAAATATTAAAAACATTCAATTCATAAAATAAAGAGATTCAATGTAGATAGCAAAGAGCATTCTGGGATATTGAGTAGACTTACTGTCACTTGAACATCAGTAAAACAAAAGATAATAAACTTTACTAAAACAATAATGATTAAATATTTGTTAAAGCAATAACATTGAATATGATCATTACAATTACTCTCCTTTTCTTTATTTAATAAGTGAGGTAAAACAATTTTGTTTATCATTGTCAAATAATAGTTATAAGAATCCAGAATATTCTCTTTAAGGCAGGATTAGGGTTAATTGTATATTTTCAGCCATTTTGTTATAAAGAATCATTTTTGTTTTAAATTATATTTGAATTTTTTCCTTCTTTTGATTCTGCTAGTTTAATTATTTTTTTAAAAACTTTTTCAAACTTCTTGTTTCTTTCTCTCTCTTAATTATATTCCATCTTTCACTCCTCTTTCTGTCCCAATTACTTATACCCACTTTTCTTGCATACCCTCTATCAAATTCTTCCTCTTTATTAATTATATCTTCTTTCTCTTCACTTTTTTCTGTTTCTTATCCCCATTTTTCTTGCATTCTCTCTCTCCTCATTTCCCACTTATTTCTTCATAATCATTTTTGTTTTATTCTTTATTTAATCCATTCTTTATTTTCTCCTAGAATCTATTTCTATAAAATCTTGGTCTCTTTCAACTCCTTTTTACTTGTGTTTGTCTTTGCTCTTCCCAGTAATTATTTTTCCTTTGTGCAGGCTTCGCCCACCAGGTGGCATGAGTATAGCTTCTTTATTGTACAAGTCAAAGAAACACAGCAGGAATTGTTCCATTGTATCTAGAAGGAATTGGAAGAAGATTAAAGTTTGTCTTGTGCCAATGTTCACACCTCTCTCACTGCTGCTGGTGATGACAATGATGATTCTGATTATGTCTACATAGGAATGATTATTAATAATAATGTTGATTCTCCTGTGATGGGAGTAAAATCATCATAAAAATCTGAGAGATAGAAATACATTTTTGCCCTAATTTATGAGACCCTTCATCTACAGTTAATATTACTGTGTTATTGAGTCAGGCTACATATTGGTTGCTATGGCATCTCATAAATCAATGAGATAATTTCACATCTAAGATATTTTGGGGGCTCTCCCCCACTTTTTTTAATTAAATGTAGTCTTATATGATTGATCAATGTTGGGATTCATAGTGGGGTGGGGTTTCCTGTTGCCTTCTCCACCATAATTTTATTGAGACACCACCTCTAATTAGCTGGCTGTTGATGTATCAAAAGTTCTGCTCTTTGATGAGACATTTTTTTTTCATCATTCATTTCTAATCGTTCACCTCACTTCCAATAATGTGGGATAGAGGAAACAGTTTAGTCACAGACAATTCAACAAAAAATGTCATATGTAGTCATCTGAAGGTTACCCAAGTGTGAAACTCAGGTTATGACTAGGGCCATCTCTCTATAAGAATTAATGTTGTCAAGTCTTTTTTGCTCTGTCTAAGCAAGCTAGGTGTTGAGCACTTTACTGAGTAGGTAATATTTGAGACTTTATCTAGATAAAGGTATTGGGTTTTAGGTTTTGGCAAGTTGTTTGTTGGTTCCATCAACGGTTTTGTTTTTAATTATATATATGTATATACATATACATATATATATATATATATATATATATATAAAGAAATAAAGTCTTAATGTGTGTTATATTTATGGGATAAAGTGCTCAATATCAGAGATAGAGCATGTGTAAATATAGAAGGCTTGGAGGCAAAAATAGCTATCATTACCTTCCCAGACCAAAATAAATTATTAAATAAAAGATCTGAGCTCATCTCAAAATGCAGACACGAAAACAAATTTTTATTATGTTACTTAAAAATCGAAAACTGAAAAAAAAAAAATAAAAAAATAAACAAAATGACAATAAGTAAAAAAAATTAAACTTAACAAATTACCAAATCACACCCATTAGAATAGACAAAATAAATAAATAAATAAAAAATAAAAACAAAATCAATGAACCCAAATTATAAATTAATAAACAAATTAACAAACCATTATGACCAGAATATTAGTTAGTCTATAAAAATCAAACCAAAAATTGGAGGAAAAACATAGCTATAACTGTTATATAACGATAAAAAAATACTATGTTACTTAAAAATCGAAAACCAAAAAGAGTAAATAAAAATATACAGTATAATAAATAAATAATAAAAACAAGTAAAATAAATAAGTAAATAAAACTCTAAATTCATCAAAATAAATAAAACTAACAAATTATTAAATTAACCATTAGAAAAAACAAAAAAACTAAAAAGCAAATAAAGATAATCAATCCAAATAAATACATGAAGTAATAAACAACTTAAAAAATTTTCCTGCTAAAATAACAGTTAGAATAAACTACAACAATCAACCCCCAAATTGAATAAATAGCTTTAATTATATTTCCAAATCAAAACAAAACTATTAAATAAGTGCTATAAACAAATGTTTATGACGTTAATAAAAACACCGATTAAAATAAAAATAAAAAAATAAATATATAAAATAAGAAATAAAAATAAAAAATAAAAATAAATAATGACAGGCAACATAATTTTATCCAAATAAATAAATAAATAAATAAACAAATAAAAGACTTCTGGTAAAATAACCGCCAAAATAGACTACCCACAATGCACCACTAACCAGTATATATAAATAGCCAAGAAAAATAACAGCACTCGTGGCCTGACGATTGCATCTAGCATGAAACAGACTGTTGCCTCTAAGTGTTGACTTCAATGTTCACTTATATATATATATATATATATATATATATTTATTCATCATTTTGAAAAATTATTTGATGTACACTTAAAAGTCTAAGATCAATATAAAGAGTGAAAATAAAATCTGACAATATATTGATTTTATCTTAAATTTAGAAAAAAATTGAAAAGTTTTTGACAGGCTTAATGCACTGGTTGACCAATGTGGCTTTTTCTATATTTACTGGAAAAGATGGATGCTAAATTGGTTTTGGTTTGACACTCAATTCTGTGCCAGAAATTCATAATCTAAATAGAAAATATAATTTTTGAATGGTGAATAAAATTTTTATTTTAGTTTGACATAATTAAGAAGAATGAAAAGTAATCAAGTTGTTTTCATTTTGTAAAAGGCAATTTGCAAAATTATTTAAGTATGCTGTCAGTTCTTGATGGCATGGTTAAACCTTTGATATATATGATCTAAATAACCCAATATGAGCTGGGGAAAGACTGACAGAAAGTTGTTGAATTTACTATCAGCTAGAACAAAGAAGTAATGGCCAAACCATCCAGAAGAAATGACCAGAACTGATTAAAACCTTAGTGACCATGTGTTGGAGAGAATGGCTATTATATACTGGTGTTGTCATAGACAAGATGACATGAAGATTGCATTTAAGCATGAAACAGATTGTTGCCATTGGGTAGTGATCTCAACATCCGCTTTTATATCGTGTGTGCAACAATATGGGACCAGAGAATATTGCCAATTTTGGAAGACAAACTGTACTGTATGGTTTTAAATGGTTAAAAGGAAAATATCAATTCCCCCACTCTGGGCTAGAAAAGTGTAGTGACTCAGAGCTGTGAGTCAAGAATGATAATAATCAAAATTTGAAATAACAGGTGTTTTGAACCACAAGCTCAGACGGTCAAAAGTTGAGAATTGTCAAAACCATAAAATTGCTGGGAGCATAATAAAAACACAGTAAATGCATGTGCATAAGGAAACCCTGGGAGTTGGGGATCCTCAAATTGTGTATATTGAAATTGAAATGTTCCAAGTGTGAAGGTAGGATTGCCTACAGGGAAACTATGTGATTAGTAATGAGTTGTTGAAAACTATGGCTGAAAAGAAGAAAAAAAAAAAAAAAAAAAAAAAAAAATCATGTGGTCAGTCATTGGGCTGGTGGGAAATTTGGCAGAACTCCTATTTATTCAGAAGCCAGAGAAGTTGTCACAAGAATATCAGGCCTTTTTACCAGACCATGCTGGAATCAGAGCAATTCCCATCATTAATTACCTTTTGGCAGACAATCTGTAATTTGACTAGTATGGTCAATTTCACTCCACAGATTTCTTGAATACATCTTTTCAAGGATCTAAATAACACAATATGGGCTGGCAAAGACTGATAGATAATTACTGAATTGGCTATCACCTGGAACAAAGAAGTGGTGACCAAACCACCAAGAAGAAACAGCCAGAAGTAATGAAAACCCTAGTGACCATGTGTCAAGAGAGAAGGGGTATTACAAACTGGTTTCATCATAGACCTGGATACTATCTCAGAATTGTGTTACTAGGGCTGGATTATAATTATATCTCTAACAGAAAAAATAATATATATGTTGGTCATACTACTACTACATTGTCTCGATGGTTGATTTTTCATTTGAATGATGCATCAAACATATTACAACATTTACAGCAGCATGTCTGTCTGCATTCACAATTTTGGAAAATTCTTGTTAAAAATACATCTATACTTTTTCATGAATATAATAAACAAACTAAAATTTCTTGAAGCTATTTATATTAAAAAATTGAAACTAACCCTTAATAAAATTAATTACGAATACTGTACAAGTGTTCTAGAATGTTTACAGTGGATAGTTTAAAATATCTAGGTTTTAACTAATAGTTTTAAATAGTTTTTAAAATAAAACATCTGGACATATAACTTAGTTACCTACCCTCATGTTTACATTGTTAAATTTAAATTGTACTGTACATAACCTTAGCATTTCTCACTTTACTGGTAATAAAGATACTAAGAAGCTTGTCTGTGATGATGAGAGGATCCCATTGAAAATAAGTAGATAAAACTTGATGAGACATGTCTTAATGAAAACATGCTGCCAAAATATACGCTCTCTCTCTCTCTATATATATATATATATATATATGAGAAGTTGAGGATGCAGCAGTCATGATAACATTTTTTTTACTAGGTAGTAAAAGAGATCAGTTTTTCAAAAGACAGACTCTTCTCTATTAGGCATTTTAGAATGCCATGGAGAAGTTGATTCATGCCTTCTTAAAGATCATTAGCATGATTTGGAAATGCCTTGCTGGTTACAGTTTCTATAATGTGAAAATTATAATGTGATCTTCCTGTTCCTTATGAAAATATAAAGTCATGATGATGAGCAGGGAATCTGGTGATACCCAGTTATTGACTGAAAAATTGCTTGATAAAGGAAAAAATTGAACATATTTTCATTTTGGACACTTCTAAATAGATTAAAATAATAATAAAAAAACATATTTGAGTGTTTTAAGTCTTTCTCAACAATGTCATAGCAGATTAAAATGTTGGAGTGAAAACTCTACTAGACAAAAACAGAAGAAAGATTTCAAGTCTAAACCTCAAAATTTCCCAGCAGTTTCTGTTGATTCCAGTAGAGAGGCAAAAAGACAATGTTAAGTAGAAAAGATCATTTTTTATAAATGAAGACACTGAAAAGGTTCTAAAGGAAAACTTAATAAAACCTGGTAAAAGCTTAAATTTAATCCAATAATAAAAAATTACTGACAAATTGAAATTATAACGGCTCTAAATAAATGGTATAAAAAACATGATAGGTGCAAACAAATGATGTAAAATCCTTACTTGAATGGATTGGAATATAGTTTTTCAATTCCAGATGCATACAAACAACATTTATTTTTATATCATAAGAATGTATTGATGATATAATTACATCTCTTGTTTAATTAAAGAAGTTAATTATGATAACAAGATCTTGAAGAATGTAGATATTAAAGTAAGGATCTCTTAATTTTAGTTTTGTGCTTTTTTAAATTATTACACCCCAAGCAAGACAATAAAGCCACTTAGATGCAAGGAGGTTACAAAAGTTGTAAAAGAGATTGTATGAAGCAAAGCAGCAACAAATGAGAACTTATTAACAAGTGAACTCATTATATCTGCTAAATATGCATCTTTGACAGACATCCATTTTATTTGGAATAGGACTTCAGCATGTGGAGAAATATTAGATCAGTTAGAAATTTTCTATGAGCATTTCTTTTATCTTAATTATCACAGATTAATTTCAGGAATGTTGTGAGTGAGTCTCACCCTGAGGCTATTCTTTATTCCTAATCTAAGGAAAATGGAACCAAAATGGACACTTAGTATCAGAATCAGAAAGAGACATTTGAAACTTCTTAGACACATAATGAGGAATGAGGGTTTGGAGAATTTGATACTCACATGACATCTCAAAGAGACAGAGGATGAAAACGACATCTACATGAAGAGCTTGTGTGAATGGATGGCAGAATGAAGAATGGAAGGAATAGCAAAAGATAAATGTTAAGAGTTATAAAGTATAGGAAGTTGTGGAGAGCCATGTCCTAATGAGACATGGTATATAGAAGAAGAATCAAACACCCATATACATATTGCCAGAGAGAGAGAGAGGTTTGTTTAGAATATTGCATCAAGGGATAAAAATGACAGTCATTATGCAGTGTTGATTCCTATGTATATATATATATATATATATATATATATATTTATAGATATAAACATCCAAATAAGTTTTATTAAATTCAACTAACAAGAGATGACTTTTTAACTTTTTATTGTATTTTTCCAATTTTAAAATAAGTTGGTTATCAGGATCAAAATTGTGGATAAACTGTCTGAATTTCATGTTTGTTCTGTTGCTTTTGTTCAAGAACTTTTGGTCATCTCATTCAGTATGAAGAAGTATGTGTTGTAGACAAGATTCTGTTGGCTACATCCTGGTATCTTATGGAGACGTGAAGGTTTTGAAACAGTTGCCAAAATGACATGTGCAACTGTTAAAAGGAAACATTTACCTACAATTTATATCATTTTATTTAAAAATTAGGTAAATACAATAAAAGATTAAACAGACAGGCTGAGTTAAGGGAATTTTATAAAACACACATACATACATTATATATATATATATATATATATATATTATGAAATGGATTAAGTCTGACAATTATCTAATATATTTTGTATTTTTTTTATACATTATATTTAATAGATACAATTTATTTAAGTAAATGCTCGTTTTTTTTAAATAAACAGTATTAATTACTTTTACCAAACTGAATGTTCAAGAAATGTCATTGAAAATATACATTCTTCAACAGGAATCAAACCTGTTTCCTATTTGGAACAGTCAATTGATCTGACATGCCATACCACTCAGTCACAGAAAAAGCATTTGGTTAGCAAAGTTCAAATTACTGTTTGTAAACAACAAATCAATGATCTTTCCCAAATGATTATATCTGCTCACAAAACATACCTTAATGTATGTGTGTCAATCCAGTAAATGTAATTAATACTGTTTACTTAAATAAATTCTACCTATTAAAAATAATATATTAAAAAAAAAAACAGTATATATATATATATATATATATATATATATATATGTGTGTGTGTGTGTGTGTGTGCGCGCGTGTATGTGGACATAAACTGATGGGATCTACAGTTAAACAAGGACAGTACACTCAAATGCCCAGTCACAATGACTGTCTTGTCTCCTTAATTTCATTCACGTGGCTTGGGTCAATCTGTGATTTTGGCTTTCAGGCACATCCCAAAGTTGCCATATACCGAGATCATATCCTTAGGTTTATATTATCAAGAAGTACTTGATGAATTGCGCAAAAGTTGAACTTGCCTTTCATCATCTTCTATGTACCACATCTCTTCAGGACATAAGCTATCATGGCTCTCCACAACTTCCTGTCCTTTGTGCTTCTTAATAGTTTCTCTCTCTTTGGTAACATCCCAACCCACTGCTCAACATTTTACCTTCTTTTCACATAAGCATGTCAGATAAGAGGCATGCTGCTGTCCCCATCTCTCTTGCTTCAATATCACTTGTAAGAGTTAAGTTTTCAAAGCCTTCATTCCTTCCTTTCCATATATGTCCATCCAAGAAATTTCAGCTTCCTTTTTCTGATTCTGAGTTGAAGTGCTCTTTCTGTTGCCATTTTCTTTAAGAATTCCTTGTTGCTTATTTGATCTGTCGATGGAATTTTTAGTATTCTTCTGTAGAACCACATTTCTGCTGCCTTGTTTTTTTCCTCTAACCTAAAGGAGATTATCCAGCATTCACTGTCATATAAGATGAAGAATAACATAATAATCCAGTACTGTTTTTCCAATTTCTAACTTGCATCTTTGGGGTTTTTCTCTTGTTGATGGCCATTCTTTCTGTCTTCTACTACTACCCTGTCTTGAAGGTCTTTTTAGTTTTCTTCATCAGTTGGCCATCAACACAGTGTTATCTATGTATCTTATATTGTTAAGATTACCCCCATGAATAATAAATCATGATATGGTTTCTAATTCCCTTAACATAACATTGCTGAGATGATCAGAATGCTATATAAAGGATCCATTCTATTTACAATAGTGTAATGGGAATTCTGTCCTTTAGCAAGTATTTGGCATTTGCTATATGCAACTATAAAGATTACAATTTTAATGTCAGTGTTTGAAAGAGCTGATTGGTTAAAAATAATTGTGATTACTTAAAAAGAACCAATGAAAATTATTGCTATCTTCATTTTTTTTTCAATCACTGCCAAAATACAATAATCTAATTTCTGTCTGAATTACTGGGATGAGGAGTTATGATTATTTTCATTTGGATTATTGTCCTAATTTTTGTTCTTATTAGCAGCCTTCATCAGGTGGACATTGATCTGGGTAACACAGGCAATTCTGAACTGAATTATTTACACTATTTATATTCGGACTATTGTCCTCATCTTTATTGTTGATATCACAACATTTCGGCCTTTGTACCCTCCAGCCTTCATCAGGTTTATTTCGATCTGGGTAACCTAAAGACAATTCTAAATTCAATCATTTATTTGATCGACTGGAGTAGACTGTTCTCATTCCATGTCTAGGGATATTTTGTCTAGTTCTTTTTTTTTTTTTTATTGCTCAACCTGGTTTCAAAGATCCGAGCAGTGTGAAGTTAAATTCAGCAGAAATAAGGCAAACAATTAACTGAGCAGCACTAAAAAGGAGAACTGGATGAGATATATCCCAAGACATGGATCACGGAAAAAGAACAGTCTACCTATAGATTAGACAAAGGGTTCAGTTCAAAATTCTCTGTAGGTTCTGGATCAATATACACCTGATGAAGGCTAGAGTGCAAAACATCCAAAGCATTGTGATAACACCACCAAAGATGAGGACAATAGTCTGATAATCTAGCTGATAATCTTCATGAGATAATCTGTGTTAATATAAGAATGAAAAGGATAATATGGAAAAAGACTGAAGGTTTGTTTTATGATAATGTAATAAAAATTATGAAGGTAACGACATTATCAAAATGACACTTAAAATAATTGTTGTAGTTTATTGTATTGAATGATAGAAAGAAACGAGAATGTGATAAAGATGAACAGATTGAGTAGATAATTATTTCAAACCTGTTTTCTAGTTTGCTGCTGCTGGCAATTTTGTATGTAAAAGAAATAGAAATGATCTTGTAGTGATCATGATTGTCGAAGGAGGGGGTTGGAAGGTTATGGTGAAAAGAAGAAAGGAATTGGGAGGGGAGTTGTTGCTGCTGCTGATGATGATGATGATTGGGGTAATGCTTACTTGGGAGAGAATGATTTCCAAAAGGCGAGGAAAAGACAAGGGATGCTAATAATAGTTTTTGGTAACAATGCGCTTAGAGTACGAATTTAAAAGGGGAAGTCATATTGGGTGATGACTGCAGTGGTAGGGAGTGGAAATGTGTAGGAGGAATGGCAGGTGGTGGGGGAAGAAATTAGACTGTAGAGGTGGGAGAATTCAGATGATATTGTTACTGATAAAGACAAAGAAGAAAACAATGAAGCACAAAAAGAGGGAGAGTGAATGAGAGAGTTGATAGGGGTAAGTGATTGAGAGGGAGGGAGTGACTAGGGTAACTGACTGAGAGAGAGTGAATGGGGTACGTGATAGAGAGGGAGAGAGGGAATAAGGGTAAGCGGCAGAGAGAGAGAGAGGGAATAAGGGTAAGCATCAGAGAGAGAGAGGGAATAAGGGTAAGCGACAGAGAGAGAGAGAATAAGGGTAAGCGACTGATAGAGAGAGAATAAGGGTAAGCGACTGATAGAGAGAGAATAAGGGTAAGCGACTGATAGAGAGAGAATAAGGGTAAGCGACTGATAGAGAGAGAATAAGGGTAAGTCATTGATAGAGAGAGAGGGAGAGACTGAATAGAAATAAGTGATTGAGAGAGAGTGAATAAGGGTAAATGATTAAGGGAGAGAGAGTGAATAGAGTGAATAGGGTAATTGGTTGAGAGAGAGAAAGACTGAATAGGGGATAAGTGATTGAGACAATGGTAACAATATTGATCCAGTTAACAAAGAGTATTCTTCCACTTAAATTTAAAATTGTGTCATTGTAGGCGGATATTGTGTGGGGTGGAAGAATGAAAGATGATCATGTGAGGAAAAACATCTGAGGAAGATTGGAGACTTGACAAACCAAACTGTAGATAGTGAATACAAGATACTAGTTGATAAAGAATGACTACAATACTTAATGCCATGGACAATACTGGAAAAGCCAGTAAATGTATTTTTGCTGAAACACAAGGAGCAAAACAACAAAGATAAAGAGAGTAATTAAAAAAAAAAAATTCATCGAGAAATATTAACTGCTTCATTCCAGCCAACAACATAAAAGGTTGCAGCTTTCACCCTTGCAGAGTTCCAAGCACCCCTCTCCCATCATCACCAAAATATTACAAACCTATTGTGACTTACTTCCATGACAAAAGTTCAGACAAGTGTTATTTCTTTAATGCCACAAATAATTCAAGCATTTACTGTTAAGTTCCACGTTGATATGTCCACACTCTAATTTCCTCTGTATTCCATTAGTAAGGAGGAAGTTCCACTCAGACAGCTTCCTCCCATGAACTGCTAGTTTGTTGAATAGACTCCTGTGTAGGACACCTCTCTGGAAACTACAATCTTAATCTCTTCTAAGTCAAGGATCAATTGTTATCTATCCTCCATATCCTCATAATATTCACTTCCTACTTCCCTTCCATATCACACAGCCTTATTCAGTAACCCTCTGCCTTGAGTGGCTCTTCAGCCTTATATTAGATGAACATTAGGAAAAGAAAAAAATTCCTCATAATTCTGACTTCCCTGAAAAATTCCATTGATATTCCTTGATTTCAGGACATTGTGTGATAGACTGTACATTGATAGCTGTGTTGGAGTAAGCTAAAATGGTTGGCTGGTTCTGTTTAGTGTCATATCAACTGCTATGGGTTATTTAGTGCCAAAATCTAAATATTTCAGATGCAAATTTACTTTTTGGAGAAAAAAAATGGTTTCAGTGGTAGGTAGATTCATACATTTAACAAGAGTACTTGTGTGTAAGTGAATATAACGAACCCAACTGGAATTGGAACTCAGCTCTTGAATTAACAGTTTCCAAGTCATTATCCATTACACAATCTGCACATCCAAGCATACAGAACCTGATATTCCAAGCAGTCACCCACCTAAGTACTGACCAGGATCAGCATTGCTTAACTTTGGTGATCATAGAAGTACAGATAAAAAGAGGAATAGACAACACACATTAGAGAATACAAACTTTTTCCTCATATACAATGTCACATCTCGACTCCAAATCTAAGACATAGTCTAGTTAATTACTTTTTTGACTTTTTAAGTTTTGCAATGTTCCTGTCAATGTCACTTTGTTAATCTCTGATGTTCTCTTAACTTTAAAATGTTTCTCTTTTTAAAAAGGTTTTAATTTATTCAGCTACCCTTTTCTTTTTGCCTTCTCTTCTTCCGTGGAGACTTTTTTTCTGGCCATGTTATAAACATTCTTGATAACAAGAACAATCCTGGCCATCTTCCCATATTACTCAATGTAAATGTCTTTTGGCAAAAGAAACACAGAATTTTATTACGATCATCTATCACTGGCATGACTCATGAAGCATTTTTAGGACTAAGACTTTGGTCCATTCATTTAACATTAAAAGGAGGAAACATTTTTATTCAAATTTTTCTATCCTAAAAAAAGAAACCATATAAATAACATTTAGTATTTTATGACAATTTTTAATCTAAGTATATTATAAGTAGATTATAAGAATATGTGTATAAGAATAATAATATAAGAATATGTATATAAGAAAAGTATATTATAAGCATATTATAAACATGTCATTTGATGCATATCAAATTGTATAAGAAAATTCATTGATTTCTGTTGATAATACCTCCACTTTTTTTTTTTTTTTTTTTTTTTAACGTGATTATTTTTCAATTACCTGCTAATTCCCCTCTTATCCAGGTTGTGAATCCATCTTGAATGTTCATAATGATAAACATGAAGATATTGATTCAAAAACTCAGTTAAAAAAAAAAAACAAAGAAGAAAAACAACTGCTTTATCCCAAAACTTCAGGCAACGGTACAAAGGTTTGTGTATTCACTCTGGTGTGCTCAAAACAACAAAGACGAAGACACTAGTTCAAATAATTTACTAAATAATTAAAATATTAAAATCTCCTCTTCAGACAAGTTAAAAATGGTTAGAGAGCACATGTCTGAATAAACACTGAATAATGAAAACTCTTCAACTCAGACAAGGATTAAGTTCTTTAAATAGAAGTAAGAGTGATATTAGTTCATTTGTTAGGATCTTAGTTTGTGTCTGTCCACATGCTGTGTGGAATTATTAACATTGTCCGCACTTTTTTTTTTTATTGTTGTTTTGAATTTGCGCTCCATTTTCAAGAAATGAATTTTCTAATTTTCTCTCTCTCGACTCTCATCGAGTGTTGGCACCATCATTGCCAACAGTGGAAGGAGCAACACCAAAAACACATTAAAAATGCAAGTACAATTCAGTTTTAATTAATCGAATAATTTGATTATGCCATAAATTTGAAATGAGGAAGTAGCAGGTGATTCAGCAGAAGAAACTTAAAAGGTTTTACTAACGCATTCACTGCAGTAAGAAGTTCTTTGCAAACAGATTGAGAAATTGTTTTCTCTCTTTTCTTTCTTTTGAATTCATTAAAATGTTTTTATTTCCTTTAGATGTGAATTCTGTTTTCAGATTCTAATTAATTTGCCATTTTTGTCTCTCAGAAATGTTGCGAGGGTGTCGTACTGATTTTTTATATAACCAGTGCTACATATTCTTGCAACTGGTGTGAGTAAAATGATAGCATCAGCCATATGAAAGATGACATATCAAAACAAAATAACCGATCAATTCCTTAATCTTGTAAAGAATCTTAAATACAAATTCAATAACTACATTCCACAATAACAGTAAAAAAAGAAATTTAACAACTTAACCAATTTATCTCCCTTGGCATTCACACAGTGAATTATTTGAAACAATATAAATGGAACCTTGCAAGCATAATTTCATTTAGCATTTGTGAAACTGATTTTTTTGTGCGTACAATTCAGCTAATTCACTTATTTTTTGATACATTGTTAAATTTAAAATAAAATATTAGTAATGTCTTAAATCATTTATATTTTTAGGTTTACTTATAAGAATTTAGTTCTTTTGAATGTGTTTCATCTGCTTTTTACAGACAATTTAACTTTCACTGAATGTTTAAAAATTGTGATCATTCGTTTACTTAATCCCTTAAGTCACTAAATTTTATTAGTAACATTAGTCATTTAGTGATATCGTGTTAAATAATATTTTCAGATAACTGTATAGCAGTTCTTATTTGCAGCTGTCAATAATTGGTACAAGAATGTGAAACATTTGTGTGAGTGCCTACCAAAAAGGTAATTGGTAGTTAAACCTTGTAGTTATTCATTATTAATGCTACCATCAAGATATTCCTTGTCAGTTGAAGTGCAGATTGTCTTTAAAAATGCAACTTTTTTCTTTTCTTTCTACAAGAAATACAACATCTGACTCATGAAAGCATCTGTGAATACGAGATATTTTTAATAAAATCCAAAGAAGTCTGCAATGTTATTGGTCCTGACCTGGCATCTCATCTTCTGTCACTTTCCCATTACTGTAATGTGGCTTCCCTCTGCCTTTTCTATAAATATTTTCATGGCAATTGTTCTGATGAACTTTCCTTTATGGTACGTAGACTTTATGAATTTAAGCGCAGTACTAGATTGGCAGCAGTTTTAATGGCTAGATGCCACCATAAGTTCTATGATAACAGTTTCACTTTATCTCACTCATAGAACTCTTTTCCAGTTTCTTGCTTCTCAATCAACTTTGATGTTCAAAATTTAAATGCAATGCCAATCATTACTTTCTCTCTTCTTAATTCTTGTTCATTTATTGTTCTTGCTCTCTAATAGTGCTTTTCTCATATTCTTACACTCAGTAACCCCTTGTATCTTAATGGCTTTATTACCTTGCTTGGTGGGAAATGATTAAAGAAAGCACCAGAAAATGCAAATCTGAAATTTTTAGATGCGTTGATTTAATCATTGGAAATAGGTCAGTTCAAATGAATTTCCTAATCATCAATAAAACAAACTAAAATATTCTACATATATTTTCTTTATATAATACTACCAACAGAAAATCTACCATCTCAAAACATTGCAAATGCAGCAAAATCAGTTTGTATCAATAGATATCCACTAATTGGATTAATAAATAAAGAGTGACATTCTTTCAAAAGATTGTTTTCAGTATTATGGTCTAAATAATAGACTATTGTATTTTTGTATAAAATGTGTGAAAACCTCTAGTCCATAACCAAAATTCTAGACAAATCCTCAAAATCGAATTAAATTAGAAAAAAAAAATTGCCTAAAACATCATTAGAGGCAGGAATTCTTTCAAATAAAAAAAAAAAAACATAACCAGTAGATTTCATCACATGTCCTGGGTACCTCAAACCTGTTCTTTGACAACACTAACTGTAGGCCTAATGTATGGGTTTACAATATATTTTGCATTTTTCGGTATCTGCATTGCATTTAGTTTCCAATGAAATGACCAAAAGGCAGCTTCTACCATTTAGTCAAAGCATAATCTTTACATCTGTAGTATTTTTTTAATCATTTCATCCCAAACAAGGCTATAAAGCCCCTAATGTGCAAGGGGTTACTGTGTGTGAAAGAATATGAGAAAAATAAATTATTAAGAGAGAGAACAATAAAAAAAAAAAAAAAAAAAACATTAAGGAAACAGAAGATGAAGATAAGCATTGGATTTACATTTTTAAAGATGAAAGTTGACTGTAAAGCAAGAAGTCAGAAGAGTGTTCCACAAGTGAGAAGTGTGAAAGCAGAAATTTTTTAGCCTAGAATTTACAGTTATATTAGATTCTTTCAACTGATAAATGATGGGACCTACCTGCCAATCTAGTACTGCAGTTAATTTCATAAAGTCTAGGTAGCAAAGAGGAAATCTCCCCAGAACATTTACCATAAAAATATTTATAAAAAAAAGTACAGGAAAGCTACATTACATTACTGGAAAACTGACTGACACTGAGACTCCAGGTTAGGACTGATAACATTGCAGATTCTTTTTAGGATTTTATCAAGTATCTTTAAATATATAGCAAAAGTATCAGATTAGATGTAGCAGCAATATTTACAGCATAAATGAATGGTAGACTTATAAAGGTGTAAGACAGATTCTGACAAGAAAAAATATCTCACACAGCGTCAGTGAACCAACTTTCCTCATAGACTCCTTGCAATTGATTCAATAGTTTTCTGCTTCATGTCAAAGGCACAAGAAGTCACTTCCCTGGGTGTTGGAATCAGTCATGCAGATGAAGGTCAAAAACGCAGTTTCATTTTGGAGGCATTAAAATTAACAAGCCATTTTTTGTTCCCAGGTAACAACAGATTGAAGGTCATTATTAAGATCAACTGCCAATTTGACTTTATTGAACTTCTATTAGTATCCAGGATTTAATTTGTGTAGACAGCTCAAAAATTGAATTTAATTTTGAATTTGTTTAAAACCTTCAAATTTAGAAATAAATTCACTGTAGGAGACATTGATCAAGATATTGATTGCTTGATTTTTTTTTTTATTTTACAGTTTATTAGCCCTTTGAGGTTGGTTGGTTGGTTTTATAGCATATCAACTACTGTGAGTCATTTAATGCCAAATTAAGGTATATATATATATATATATATATATATATATATATATATATATATATATATACACACACACACATACCTACCTACACATATATTAAATATACAGTACTATTAAACATATAGCTGGCAACATTATTTTTTCAAAAACACATATCTGGCAACATTATTTTTTCAAAAGCGTATGGCTGGCAACATTATTCTTTCCAAAAAATGTATAGCTGGCAACATTATTTTTTCAAAAACATATAGCTGGCAACATTGTTGTTTCAAAAACATACAGCTGGCAATATTATTGTTTCAAAAATGTATAGCTGGCAACATTATTTTTTTCAAAAAACGTATAGCTGGCAACACTATTTTTCCAGAAACATTATCTGAAGCCTTGTTGTTGGACGTAGTTTATCATCATACCCAGGACACAGATGTAGTTTATCGTCATACCCAGGATGCTAGCCCTTTGTGGGTTATTTAAAACCAAAACATGTCACATTATAGAAGGTGGTTTACAGTACCCAGCATTCTCAAGTAGTCTCCTATCTAAGTACTGCCTAGATTTAACACTGCTTAATCTCAATGATTGAATGAAAACCAATGTTTTCAGTATGGTTAGACCATAAAACCATTGGTGAGAAAAGATGAATTTCTGTTAGTAAATGTTTCTATTTCAGTGGTGAACAAGGAGAAGTAGAATGAAAAGGGATCATACAATATAGACAAGGTGACAACAGTAATAAATAAGAAGCCTGCTGCTTCTTTTGTATTGTTTTATATTTTTGGCTGCACCACATGCAGTTTAGATTCAAAGGGGCAGGTAACTCTAGCAAAGTCTGCCTGTTGGGATTTTTTTTTGGGGGGGGGAGGATTTTACATTTCACATCACCATTTCTTTCAGTATTCCTATCAGGTCATTGCAGAAGTTTTGGCCTGATTTTCATTGTTAATATAAAATGCCTGCAACATGACACTGGTGTTTAGGTGACGATTTCTGGTGTGTCCTAGATTGAAATCTTTGACTGTCTACAAATGAATTCCTTAAAGATGGAGGAGGAAAAGTTACACTTTCACCATATTATGCTCTGTAAATTTTGGAAAGGAGTAAGCACTGGAACTTCTACAAGAAAACATTCAGAAGGTTTATTTCATTTATACTCCAACTATCCAGCCACATGCAGGGTGACTTGTTAATGCTGATGAAGACTCTCCACTTGCTATCGTCAAGAATAAACTGGAGATTTCAATGGAAGAGATTAAGAATTTTAAAATAAATATTTCGACTATCTTTCACCATTTGAAGAGACTTTGTGTCAAGAAAAGTGTCTGATTTTGGCAAATCAACAATGCAAGACTACATGTTGCAAAAAACAGTTTCTATGAAAATGTTATCAACAAGCTTGTAGAATGATGCAAGACAGTTGTTAAAACAATGGAGACTATGTATTTGAGTAATGCTTTTGGTGAGTAGTTAAAAAAAATGTAGTGGAAATGAAATGCAAACCGAGCAACCAATTATTAACTGATAACAGTACCTCCCCACATTGGTCAAAGAGACAATGTTTAGTGTGCTCTTACTACAGAAAGAGAGCACATGGTTGGTGTGAACTCCAGAATGTCTGGTTATGAAGAAAGAAAGAAAGAAAGTGTCTACCAGCTTCCCCATAAGATAGTTGGGATGGTGAGCTGAACAGTGTTAACTATGCAAATCATTTCTTTGATAGCCAACTGCTAAACTTTTAGGCTCTATAAAAGCAGATACATTTTCTGGGAAGGGGCAGAGCTTGGCAGTCAGCTGCCTGGCTAGGATTGTTAAGATTGCTGAAAAAAACAAAAAAAAAACAGACAAGAATTGTACCTGATCCTGTGAATACGAGACTGGGTAAATTTTGACCAATGACCTGGGTGGAAATGCTTCGGTTCCCCACAATAATCTCCATCTTATGTCACATCTTATTTCATTGATTTTTGGGGAAGTGGGTAAATAACAGAGCTTGGCAATATGCCACATTGGCCGCACAGTGGGATTACTATGCATTACCAGGGATTTTTGGTCACGTTACCCAGAGTCGATTCAAATTTGTGTGTCCTTGTTTGCAGTGTCTTGGCTGTGTTTGTCTCATATGTATAGTTTTCCAATGTGGAAGTCTTGTCCATGACCTGCTCATCATGTTTCAGTATTTGATTCTGGTGGTACTGCTGATTTTTCCATCCTGCTTCATTTGACAAATACCAAAACCACTAAGAAGAAAAATCCCTTCATAAAATTTTGTTTTTAATTTTCTAATTAGGCATAAACATTTGCAGTGACCTAATACATTAAAAACCACAAGCAGTGTACATCTCTCTTTATCAATCAATCCATTCATCTGTCTCTTTCTCTATCATTCATATTACTCCTACCCGACTCTCACTTTTTTTTACTCTAATCATAACTTTAATCTAAATCTTCCATTTCCTCCAGTAGAACAATGTTTAAAGAATGAACTTTTAATTTTCCTTCAATTTTCAAAAATGACAACTAAATAAAAGATCCTCAAAAGATGCTCAATTAGTCAATGATTCCACAATCAAAATTCTTAAATTGACTTCTGATCATGTATATGTAGAGACATTTTTATTAAAAACAAAGCAAACGATGCAAAAGGCCTGACTGCACTAATAATCCTCAAAGCTATTATATTCCAGGCAGTACCTAGTTACCTTGCTCATAATTATGCATTCATTAATGTTAAAAAAAAAAAAAAAAAAAAGAGCTAAAAATACTTTTGAAAAGTGCTTTCTTCACATTTACTTGCTGACCTTCTTCGAACCAGAAAATCCATTTCTTTCTCTTCTGTCATACGATGCTTCCAAAAACTGGATTCTTAATCTTTTCTGACACAAGACAGAATATTTAAAGACCGAAAGAAAAATAGATTCTTCACTGGCAGAAATAGCTTAAAACACACATTTGAAGGCTACAAGCAGTGAATGTATGTGCCATGTGACAATTTAGTCATGGTTAAATGCTGCAAATAAAACCTTGGAAAAAGAAGAATTATTTTTTTTTTTTTAAATAATAGCAAATTCTTCCACCCAGATTGTCATCAAGTATGCACTTTTCTCTTTCTGGTTGGTCGACCAAATCAAAAGATTTTTCTCTGATTCTCTCTCCCCAAACTCTGATTTTCTTTCTTGCATTGGTTCAAGAAATTATTTTGAAGTCCTGATTAACTAGATTGTCTTTTTCATGAGCATAACTCATACAAATTTCATGAAATGTAATTTGACTTTTGGTTTGTAATCACATTTATCAAATGTATTTTTGGTTTTCACAGACATTGACTTAAAATTTTATTTCTTGTACATATCTACAGGTTATCTATCACTATATTATTATTATTATTATATATTAGGCTGTATCAAAATTATTTTCCTTTTTTACAAACCTTTATGCCAATGCTTATTTCATGTACACATCAAAAGATTATCTATTACTCCACTTTTTATGTATATGTGTGTGTATATATATATATATATATATATATATATATATATATATATATATGATATATAAACTTTTTCTATATCAAGAACAGTTTTGAAAGATGTGTGGCAAATTGGAAAAAGTTTTTGTGACATGATTCATACATTAGGACTTTATCGGATTGTGTTTGTTTACACTGTTGTGACTATACATGTGCACAAAAGGGAGCTCTTGGGAGTTTTTAAATTTAGAAATAATTTTAAACAAAAAACAAAAGAAACAAAATGGATGAAACAGGTTACAAAAAATTTTTGCAGTTTGTGATATATATATATATATATATATATATATATTGAAAGCAAGTCATTACTGAGACACATGTTATTAAAAACTTCAGAACTTTTCTGTTTAATATTCCTTCTTTTGTTGTTTTTTTTGCATTCTCGCAAGTTTCTTTGTTTTGGGGTCTAAGTTGTTTGAAAAAAAAAAAAAAAAAGACCCCAGTCTTTGGTGTTTTAGCGAGCACTTTTGGTTTTCATCAACCATCATCATCATGGCTGTATACTTTTGGTTTGTAGTAGGTTGCTTTCTTTTTTTTTTTTTGAAACAACTTAGTCCCAAAAACAAAGAAACGTGATAAAGCAAGAAAAAAAATGAAAGAAAGATTATTAAGCAGAAATGTTCTCTAGCCTTTAATAATATATACCTCAATAATATACAAGGTGTGGCTGGTATTTGAGGACATACAGATTTAAGATTAATACTGCTTCCCACCAACTTCTTATGTTTTTATTTTTCAGAAATCAAGAATGGCAAACCCTATGATAACAAATGAAATGAAAAGGCATGCTGTGATTGTGGCATTAAAGGCTGATTATAGTGATTTGGATTCCTCAAAGTTGCAAGATTGTTTGTTCACAAGATACAAAAAGAGTTAGAAGAAACTGACAGTTCCACAATGTCTGTATCAAAACGTAAAAGACATTCTGCATGTTCTGATAAAGTGAGAAGATCCGAATTTATCCAGGAAATCAAGCAGATAAATGATGAAAACCGAGGTCAATCAATGAGGTCAATTGCCAAAAAGCTGCATGTGTCTGAAAAAACAATCAGAAGGAGTGTTCATGAAGACATTCAATAGTTCTATGTGATAAAGAGCCATCAATTTATGTCTGGAAAAACAAAAGAAAACCATTTAAACAGATCCAAAAGGCTTTTAAACAAACTTAAAAATCTTTCATAAGCTGGTGTGATTTGTCTTTTCAGAGATGAGAAAAAATTTTGATCAAGATCAAAAACTTAACAGAAGAAATGACAGATGGCTTTGTTCAGATCCTTCTGAGGTGCCAAGAGTGATACGCACAAAATTTCCTTCAAGTGTTATGGTATTGGGTGTTGTTAGCAATGAAGCGCATGTAATGCCACCACGTTCTTTTTTGACAAGGTCTTAGAGTAAATGCTGCTGCTTATATTGAGGTTCTAGAAACAGTTGCCAAGCCCTGGAGGGCCTTACATATTCCAGCAAAACTCGTCTCCATCCCACAAAGCTCTACAAACACAAGAATGGATGGCTGACTATTTGTACGACCACATCACACCCAACATTTGGCCTCGTAACTATCCAGATCTCAATCCATTAGACTATTATGTGTGGAGCGTTGTTGAGAAGGAGGTTAATAAACAGCCTCATAACACCAAAGACTCTCTTAAAGTTGCAATAGTTTGAGTAATGTCTGACATAAATAAGGACCAATTAATCAGAGCTTGCAGCTGATTTTGACCTCGTGTAGAGGCAATTATTGATGCTAGGGGTGGTTTTATTGAACAAAATTAAATAATACCTAATTTTCATGTTTATTTGTTTGTAATCAAATATAATTATATTCATTTGTTCAGCAAATTTTTTTTACTAATCCATAAAATCTGTCCTCAAATACCAGCCACACACTGTGTGTGTGTGTGTGTGTGTGTGTGTGTATATAACAGTCTGTTGCATATGACAATTTTGTAATGGTATGTTTTGAATGTCCAACCTGCACTAGGGTGTGCAAGTCCAAGTCGGGCCTGACAACTCATGAAAATGCATATTGGTAGTGATGATGATCAAAGTCAACTTCCACCATCCGGAGATGATTTGATATGCCATATATGTGACAAGAAATGCAGATCGACGGGTGGCTTTATGAGCCACTCTTGTTTACACGACCAATGAATGCAGTGTTGTAGGGGTGGGGAGTTTAACTGATGGGCTGGACATGTCAGTGAAGGTTATACTGGCTTTGTGAGTCGAGAGCCTATATATATATATATATATTTTTTTTTTATATATATCAACAAAGATGGATCTACTTTTAATCTGACATTATTATTACTTATTACTTGAAAGGTTATTATAGTTGATAATCTGTATTTGAAATGGACGACATCCTATTTTATTTATTAAACAATGTGTATTATGTCTATTGACCTTCGTTCCTTGGCAGTGATTTAACTAACATTGCCCTTTGTAGGGGAAACCAGCATTTGTTTTACTGCTTGGTCATGGAGAACAACAGTACAATCAATGTTCTATTTTCCCTTTCTAATGAAAGCACACATTCTCTTCACTGTGATTAGTATCTTGCAAGCTATTAGGTTGGTGCAAAAATAATGACGTAATAATGTCGTTTCTTGACGTTTTTTTCAACGTCAAAAAACGACATTATTACGTCATTATATTTGCACCAACCTAATACTTATTTGCTTTGTTTATGTTTTGGATACAAAACTAAGTAAATTCCAAAGAATTAATATATTTATTTTTATTCCAACATTTTTATTACTTCAAATGCTATTCTAGTGGACACTCCATATTTGAAATAAATGCCACATATACACAAAACTGGATGGATTTAGCAAAAAAATAGAGTGTTACTTTATCTTCACTTTTCAGTCTGTGTAAAGCGTCTTCAGATGATGATTTATTTTCCTCCTTACAACACTTTTCCCACAAATGAAACATTGTAAACCTCTTGTTTCTCTGTTGCTGTTTTTTTTGGAACGTGTTCAGACAAACTGTATTCCTTAGTTTCACTAGTCCCTAACCTTCACATCTAAGACCTGCCATGCCACGGCCATTGTAGTAAATCACCCTAATTCTCTTTGTATTCCATTTGTGAGATGTAACTTTCACCCAAGCAGCTTCTTCTCACAAATTGCTGTTTTTTGCAACCAACTCCCAAGGGGATGCTTCCCCAATCAATACAATCTTAATCTCAGTTCTTGGGTTAACTGTTATCTTCCCCACATATCTGCATAAACTGTACCTCTTAATCTTTAACCCTCTACCATGAGTGGTTCTTGGGTCGTGTATAGGGTGAACAAAAAATATTCAGTGGCTAGTTCCTATCTAAGCCATATACATGAATTTACTTTGCCTTTGTTAGTTTCTAGTAATAAGTGTCACCAACCAGGTATCTGAGCAGTATGTGTCTGACCTACAGATTTGATGATTTATGCTGAGTAGGATTAACAAAAATCTTGTATTAAACTATAAATCATGTGGCATCTTGTGCCCAATGCTGAGACAAGGGGGCTACACTTGTGACAGATTGTATAACTTATCTGTTTCTGTAGACATTTTGGTTTTGTGCTCTCTCAGATTTCTTACCAAACACTGTTCATATGATTAAGATGTTCTTACCCAGCTATCTGATCATTTCCTCAATAAACATTACATTTATTTTTATTTTCATCCCCCACCTAACATTCTATCAGTCATTGAATCTTTTGCTAAAGACTTTTTCTTCTTGTCATCTTAAGTATAGAATGCCAACCAGGTGTTATTTGCTGTTCCTTAGTGTGCATATATATATATATATATATGCACATAGAAATATACATAACTAGACTCGTTTTGAAAAACCCTCGAATTTTTGATTTGCCAATAATCAAATCAATCTCGAGGGAAAAAAAAGATATTATAACCACACGAGTAGTTTTAAAAACGAAAAAATTAAGCATAGTACCACGCTATCTACCTATGTACGGAAAACCAAACAAGAAGATAATATAGACCCCATCCTTAAATGGGAAATATTAAAAAAATGCCCCAAATATAAAGCAGGCCATAAATTTTGTAAATTATGTGCAGAGGAGAAATTAGCCATAGCTTTATATGATCAACCTAACCAACTATTAAACTCCAAAACTGAAATCCTTAACGTATGTAGACATAAAAAATCTTGGCTACTAAATTAGACGTTTTCCCACTTATTTGTCATTCCACCTTAAGGTTTTTTTTTGTTTTTTTTTTCCCCTCCCTCCCCATTTTTGTTGAATAAATATTTACACCCCCCCACCCACTTAGGTGTTTGTGTTTGTGTTTGTGGTTCTTTGGCCACGTGGTATAATTTTAGCTATCGCCTATAAATATGCGTTTCTCTGTCTCGTCAGCCGAACTTTCCCTGACGATCCGTTTAGGTGAAACCTAGGTAGGTTTGTCTGGCTCACTAGGTGTATATATATATATATATATATATATATATATACACACACACACAAACTTATACAAATATATACACACATACATATACACACTTATATACATTATACACACACACACATACATTATACACACACTATACACACACACATACATACATTATACACACACTATACACACACACATACATACATTATACACAAACTATACACACACACACACACATACATACATTATACACACACACATACATACATTATACACACACTATACACACACATTATACACACACACACACACATATATGTATATATATATACATACATACATACATACATACATTCATTCATTCATTTCTGTTGCACATATAAAACAAGTAAGCAACATCAACATAGGAATAATTCTTTTATTAATATATTTATTCAAGATTTAAGTAAGACACACAGCCTATTTAATACGGACTTATTTTGTGATATTTTATTAAGGCTCTGTTTATGCTAGATGATATTTTAAATTTAAAAAGAAAAAACAATGATTTTTTTTTTTAAATCCTTTTTTTTTAATATTCAAAATACCCGAGAAAGTGTCTTCAAAATAAATAATGTATATTAGTCACATAGAAGAAAATAATGATAGCAAATATATTGTTATAAATTTGAACAGAAAGATTTTTACTTTCTGGAATGATAAAAAGAAGAAAACAGACCAAAACGGTCTATAAAGAAACCATTTTCTTTTTGATATTAAATCAGACACATTTTGAAAGAGTGAACAACAGCCAAGATATTGGGAATTCAATGATTTTATTTTCTGTGCAAGAACCAAACTTTGTGTTTATGAGAAAAATCCAGATTTTTCATTCAAACCTTTCAAGCAGAAGAAAAATAAATATTTTATGTACATATTTTTATCTAATTCATACTTCCCAAAAAACATTCCCTGTAAACAGTTTTAAGATATAAAAGAACAAAGTAATTAATATTTGTTGACAAACAAGTTTTCCAAGTGATTTCTGTTAATATTTCAATGTTTATTAACATCATCATCAAAAAATAATGTAAGTGAAATTTTTACTTCAATGTGAGTAACATACAAGCAAAATGAAATGACAACTGTTACAGAATGTATCAATTGGTCCAGAATAACTATAATAAAAATATATAAGAGATGACCTGAAATTGATAGAAAGGCATTTTATTGAAACACTTGTTTTTAAAAAAAATTCTATAGCTGTTAACAGATAAATTTTAAATTTTAAAATAATTATAACAGAGCATGTTCACATGTATTTTTTTTTTTAAATCCCCATCAAAATAAAATGCAGATTTAATCAGTTACAATAAGTTTGTCTTTGTAATTTACCTGTGAATGATCTTGGAAAAGACTGAAAGTACACAAGTACTTGGGCTAAAAAAAAAACAAAAAAAACAAAAAACTATGGTGCCTTCCTTGAGGAATTTCATCTCAACATCAAGAAACTGATTAGAGAACTGGAAAAAATAAGTATAGAAATAAATAGACATAATATGTCTATATCATTCAATGAAACATGTTTGAATTAAGATATGCTGCCTATATATTATTATATTTTTATTATAAGAGATTATGATAAAAACATTTTGAAACCACTGCGCAAAAACTTTCATTCCTTGTATTATTTACATTATTCAGATTATTATCCTCATCTTCATTGTCATATTCACTTTTGGCTGTTGTATGCTCCAGTCTTCTTCAGGTGATTGGAATTTCGAACCTGTTGTATAAGAGTTAGCATTGTTGCTGATACTGTAGTTTGAAACTAGATCACCAGTAAAGAGATCATGTGATCATAAAGAAAGTGAATAAATAGGAAGTAGCATGATCACTGTTCACTTTTCTTCTCTATCCACTATTGCTTAACTGACTCTCTCTGCTTTACTACCTTACAGAATTACAATTCTCTTCTGATCATTATACTATTTGGCGATTACTACTTGAACAAGTATTTCTAGTGCAGATATTATTGAAAGGTATTACTAGTAGTACTGGTGTCTATGAAGTCTCAAATATAAGAAGCATTTTGGAAGTGAAAATGAGCTTTCACTTGACATAGCAAAAGTAACAAGGGAAGCTGTCCAACATCACAAAAGTAGCAATGAGGATTCACAAGGAATCACAAAAGAACCAAACCCTTTATTTCATCCACAAGGGTAGATTGTACTAGTTCCATGTGCCATGCCTTTTCTGGATGTCTCAGTTATTTCCTTTAACTCAATTCTCCAAGTTTTTGGTTCACCACAGCTGTGACCTGGTATTGAACTCACAACTCTTTGGGTCTAGTCACTGGATCTAACCAATGTCTTTATCAACTAGGCCATGTGTCCTTGAGGAAATCTGTGTAAGAATTTCTGGCACTTATAAAACTAATGTGTCAGCAATCATTTTTTTTTAACCAGTGCTCATATTGCAATTTTTTGTTGTTATTGCATTTTTACCTGAGCTCATATTGTAATTTTTGTTGTTATTTATTGCTTTTCTCTGGCACTCCTTATTACTGGTTTCCATATTGTATTCATTTCTATGCTTGATAGGCTCATAAGATTTTTGTAGGCCTAGCATATGTGTTGATTCCTTAAGTTTTCATATTTTGATGCTCTCTGTCTATTATTTCAATCTAAACCCACAGGGGATGGTGATTTCCTTTTTTCCTCCACATGTCGTCAGCTACACCTGAGTTTTTTTTTATTTCACCTTGTGTTACCACTTTACAATGTTCTTACAGTCTAACCTTAAGGGGACAGCTTGTTTCTCCTTTGTATTTCTTACCACAGCTGCACAAGATGGCGTACACACAGTCATGTTCTCCTCTATGGGGGTTCTTACTCAGAAGTGTGTGAAGTGTTGAAACACTTTTGAAGATTGTCCTGATGTTATATAGACCAGAGATCCTTTGTATTTTCTCCGATAATCCCATCACATAGAGTAGGCAGACTGAAGCTGTTTTCTGATTGCTGTTATCCTCTTGTACCATCCTATCCCAGTTTGTTGGAGCTGCTGACATATACCCAGGGTAGTTGTTATATTGTAGGGTACTGCTTATACTGACCATTTCTCTGGTAATTCCTTCACATAGGGTAGGCAGACTGAAGCTGTTGTTTTATAAATGCTGTTATCCTCTTGTACCCCCCTATCTATGGCACATGGAACTAGAACAATCTATTCCAGTGGACAAAATAAATGGTTCGGTTCTAAATTCTCATCACCTGAAGAAGGTCGGAACATACAATAGATGAAACAAGAATATGGCCAGGAATACGAGGATAACGGTCCAAATAATGTAAAACAAGTAATCATAATGCCTCATCTCAGAGATAACAACAGAAAAAGTGTTTATGTTTCAATACTATGATTGTACTTCTTCAGGTGATGGTAAGTAACTGGTGATTAAATGATTTTTAAGGAAATTTAAAAACAAAGTGTTACCTCTTTTCTGAGAGTGAAAGTTATATTGCTTTAATTTGAATTGATCACTTTTTAAAAATAAATGCTATGAACAGTGGATTTTTCTCCATCTGTTCTTCTCTCATTTGGATGGCCGGATATATATATATAAGATATATTGCATATATAGTGCTGCTGTTAATAAAATAGTGCTCAATGTAATATAACAGAGGTATTAAGTGACGGATAATATATATCATTTTTATCATTTCTATCTTGATCTCTGACTATACTTTAATAAAGTGAGAAATTTTAGATTAAGATCTGTTTCCTACTTGTTCTTTATACTATCATTTTATTGGATTCCTATATATATATATATATATATATATATGATAAAATATTGTTTTAATGTATGTATATTCGTGGGTTAAAGTGGTCATTTTCAGGGATAGAACGTATTGTAAATAATTTGTAATTTATCATCAGATAACACTTTGTTTCATTTTTTGGGAAGTGTTATCTGATGATCCAGCGTCCCTTAAAAGGGCTCTGGTGAAATAAATTATTAGAATGGAACCTTAAAGTGGTCTGTTTTTTCCTTTATATATATATACACACACACGGCGGTGGGCACTTTCAATATTTACAACCCTATCTTCACTCTCAAATCTGTAAAAAATTTCTATTGTAAGACTTTTTCTGTGTCTGCAAACATGAATTAAGTTTAAAATGTACATTCTACCATCATTGCAACCAGGATAAAGCAAGGTCAAAATATTTGCAAAGTGAAAATTGTAAGGAGAACCTCCTACGAGCACTTAGTGTAAAACCAAGTAATACAAAACAGTCACATACTAATACACTAGCACTTGCTGAACTTTTCTTTTGTATTATATTGTTTTTTTTTTTGTTTTTTTTTTTTTTTAAATGTGGGTTTATATGATTACCGTGTATTTTACTGTATTGTTCTCCTCGGTGTCATAATGAAACGACATTAAATGAAGACCTGCTTTACAATGAAGACTTTGCTATGAGACAATTGTGTGATGTGTATGTAGAGTAATTCTACTGACTGCTTATTATGAAAGTAGTTTCTATGAGAATTAAGTACCGTGAGCTGATCTATAACAACTGATAAAAGGATTATATCAATACATGACAATGACGTGAAATTATAAAATTATTCAGCTTTTAAATTGGGCTAAAGTCAATTTGCCACTCCTGCCAAGAAACAAAGTACAAAAGTTACCATACAAAAGAGCAAGCAAAGAGGATAAGAGAAAAAGAAGACAATTATATAAACTTATGTATAGACTTCTTCTGGTCATTGCTTGTGATGTCATTCATCATCAGTTGTTGAAAGAAAACAAATAAAAGAATGAACAGAACATAATCACTTTTATGCAAACTGGTTTTAGTGTCTGGAGTTGGTAAGTTATTACTTTTTTTTCTCTCTAAGTGATTTGAGAGAATGTGCATGAATTTTATATATCATAGTTTGATAGCTCTCTGACCTCTGAACTAACCAGTATGATAGTCTGAGACTTTTGTGACATCTTAAATGAGCAAAGTTAAATTGGAAGTGCCTCTCTCCTCTCCAAATAACCAAGTCATGATGCTTTATCTTTAGAAGAGTCAGATTAAAGCAGACATGTAACATTACTGCCATATCTGGTATGGAACTTGTTGGTTTCAATCATGGCTGGGAATGTAGATTTATTGTTCTAAGATGAACAATTGTAGCACAAAACTAAAGGAGAAGTGGGGTAAGGCTGGTCCACATTAACTATCTTAGACCTAGCTATTCAGATTTGTGACCCATTCATTCATTACAATTTACTCATTCACCACAAGAACTCATCCATCCCCATTCAATCCTACATGTACCACAATACCACATCTTCAAAGGGAATCTACAAAACACCCTATGAAATAAAAATAAATATAGTTCATATGTCTCTGCTTTTTTCTTACAAAAATATATAAAAATTTAGTGAATTATTAACTGAGGATGGGGAGGAATTGAACCCAAAAACAAAACTAAAATATTCAAACTAAAAATAACATGTTAGTAAGACCTGTTCACCCATCTCCCCCAAAAAGTAAGAATGGTCACTATATTTTGTCTTTAGACAGAATCAAAATCACTAACAGTGAGGGAAGGATAAAAAATTAAATGATGGAGTGATAAAATCAAAGTCTGACCCAAGCAAGATGAAAAAAAATGAAAGGGGAAAACAAGTGGAGAGGTTGGGAATCAAGAAATAGATCATAACAAAAAGAGAATGCTGGGAACAACACTTACTGACATTAACCTGGTAAACAAAGAAAGTCTATCTTAACCAGGGGAGGGTTCACAGGAAACTACCTCATCACATTAAAGAGGACTTAAAAACGTAAATCAAGGCTGGGCCTATCCACACAAACCAAGCTAGTCACTTCCATCGGAGACTACCTTTCATCCACCAGACATTGTTCCCATCTTTTAGTTTCACTGGGTCTTCACAACTAAGTCTATAATTGGATAGATGGTCCTTCATCCATGCCATAGAAATTAAAGCTTCATTGACAAATAGGTCATCTATGTAAGCTGATGGGGCATCTTTGATTGACATATTCTGAGACATGACCAAGTCGATGATAGCCTTCATAATGACAGATGCAACATTTAAGCCAAATCCTAATCATGTAAGACAATACCTCTTGCTCTTGATCAGCACAGTTTGAAAGAGCCACAATGCCTTGTAAATGTGTATCTGTAGGTAACCCTTTCTCAAATCTAAAAGGGACACGTTCATACCCTGCAACTGTCTCAACTCCTGAGTGCACACAGCTGCATTGGCAGTGAACACCTACACAAAATCATTCAATTCTCTGTAATCAAGGGCTGTCCAAAACTTCTTTGTCCTCGAGCCACTGCCATCAATGGAATCAAGCCCGTGGGTGGACTGAGCTCACTTTCAGGATCTATTAGCAGCAATTCATTGTCTAGCCATAGCTGCATTTCTTTTTTTTTTTTTGCATTCAACCCGGACAGCATCAGACACAGTGTACTTCAGCACACTGTTTTTCAGTGTTTGACCACTGTCCCATTTCCATGTCCAAACCATTATCTGGTGGTGGAATTGATCACTAATATGTTAGTTGATGGAAATGGTGGTGCACTGAGATATACCTTTTTTGAGGAAGAAGATTTCTATTGATTTAGTGATGTATATTTCCCCAAGCTCCTGGATTGAATTGATCCCCAAAAGCAGAGCAAAGCCTGCCAATGTTTCATCCACAGCCAGGACTTTAATGTTCATAGGTTGAACATGACCAACATCCAATTTGACTGTTGCCATACCCATGCCACTTCAGAAATTTCCCATTAGCTGTCAACACTTTCACCTCCCAGCAATGCCAAAGGTGGCATACAGATCAGTTCACTAGTGTCTACAAGGGTTATGAAGTTCTGTTCACCTATAAGCACTTCAATGACTGATAATGCACCATTCTTTACTTGTTCAGAGAGGGGACTGGCATTGACATCTCCTCCTCTGAACTGTTGATCAGATGTGTTCAACCTTCCTGTAAAAAAATCAATGTACTTCATAGCATGATCTGTGCATCAGATTATCTGTCCCCTCCTTGTTTACAATCCGCATGTTAGAAAGGGGCATCTCAGTGCATGTTCGTTGAATGGATGCAGCAACTGACTCTTCAGGTTTTTGGTTATCAGTCATAATGACCCTTGCCTGGGTTATAAGTTGAGCCAAGGTCATAATCTCTATTCTTGACGATGCTCTAAGAAGCTGTCTAACGTGCTGTGAGAGCTCAAGCACAAATGTGCATACCACTCATTGCTCAGGCAACTGTCTGCCAACCAGCCAAATCAAGCACTGTAGCTATATCAAAAATTCATCGACAGTTTCCTCAGTATGAAGTTGCCTTGCCATGAAATGGTCAAATGCATTGAAAGAGCCCATTGTGTATTTGTTAATGAGAGCTTGCTTTATCTTCTCCATGTTTGACCTCTGCTCCTTACTTAGTTGCCATTATATGGTGAGAACCCCAAATTTCAATCATAATTGCAGGATGTGCTTGATTCTTTTTCTGTTGCACAATTCACATACCAACTCATCATTCTCAATCCACTCCATGTTTGGTAAATCAGTGGCAATGTCACTAAATTCAGGGATCAATTGGATATCAAATGCCCTCTCTGCAAATCAATGTAGACAAATTCAAAACTACTGAAATAGCTTGTAGCAAATGGTTGTAAACTTTTCATTTCTTTCCTTGCAAACAAATTCCTCAATCTGTTTCCTTTCAAACACTCTACTGACTGCAACAAGTGTTACCTGTTTAGCACAGCAGTAACCATTCAAGATTTATTATTGTAAAATACAATAATTATGGCACAAGGCTGAAAGAAGGGGGTGAAGCTGGTCATCATTAACTATCCTATACCGAGCTAATCTGATCGACAACCCATCTTTATGTTACAATTTACTCATTCACCATAAGAATCTATCCATCACTATTCACGCCTACATACACCAAAATACCTCACACACAAACAGAGACCTACTAAAGCACAGCCAATGATTTTAAAATTCCTTTATGTACTTATTTTTGTATACACATCAGGAACAGTTCTGGATGTTGCTTTATTCTTCCTGTTTTTATCTCTTCATTCACAGCCAAAATTTACATATGTTAAAAGATAATCTTGTAATAGAGTATATGACTCTGGGATCTGTTTTAAATGTGTAAACCACAAAGCTGCCATTTCTTTCCTTTCTGGACAGTTTACATGCAGGGCATGTTTGAATCTATGTTTGCACTGGAGGTAAGTCATTTTCTATCAGCATTGCAAAAAATGTATGCAACCCTGGGCCTCTTTACTCTCTGCAGTAGTTTACTACAATTCACTACTTATGTAAATGTAAAAAACAGTCTTAGTTGATAATAATATAAGTGACAGATGACTATTAAAAGACAATGTTGATTGTTTATGGTGAGTTTATTTAAATAATACACTGACTTGTTTGTGTTGCATAGCAATAATTGAAATAATATGACACACAAAAATAAGTAACCAGGTAGTCGTTTTAAGTTTTCTGAATATCATTGCTGCTATAAAATTAGTTGCTTTTAAAAAGATGTAAAAACAATATTTTATTGCTTGCAAAAATTGTGTCATTACATGTTGGAACCTCATTTTCACTTATTAGGGGAGGAGAAGTACACTTACATCTGTAGCAACCAAAATACTGTATAGTGTCACATTTAGGTACTGATTTTGGATCAGAATCTAGATTATGTGTTATTAATATAAGATAAAAGTATAACTGTTGTGAAAAGGTTATATCACTGGCTTTACACTTGGCTCCTTTGTGCTTCTAAAACACAATGTATTTTTTTTTTAATCATTTCATCCCAAGCAAGGTGATAATGCCACTAAGATGCAAGGTGTTACTGGGAATGAAAGAGAGTGAATAGACTTTAGCAAGAATTAGGATGATAAAAAAAACAGATTTCTGGAAGACAGAAGATGGCGACTGGCATTGCATGTAGATTTTTGAAGATTGTAGATAGCAAGGAAGCAAGAAATTGGAAGGGAATTCCACAGACGAGAAAAGAAATGATTAAAATAAAACAAACTTGCATCCAGTGAGTTCAATGGCAAAATGGTAAAATCTAGCTTCCAATCTAGTAGCATGCTTAAATTCATACAAAGAAGGAAGGTCATCTGAACAATATCTATGAAAATATTTGTAGAAAAGGCAAAGTGAAACCATGTGACATTGGTGAGAATGTCACTGAAGTCATGATGCCAGGTCATGATCAATGAAATATGCAGACACTTGAGAATTTTGAGATATATATGTATAGGAACACCAGCCCAGATATGACAGCAGTATTCAAAGCATAGAAGAATGGTAGATTTATAAAGAACCAAAACTTTTCCCAATATTTATCATTTTCTCATATTCTTTATTAGAAATTAATTTTTATGTCATATAGTATTTTGTACTAAACCTTTAAATGTGAATTAGCAAAGGCCTCAGAGATTGCATTCAAATTTAAGGGATTTTCTATCTTTACATATACCCTTTCATTTTATTTTATTTTTAATAATACAAAGCCAAAGAGCCACTCAAGGTAGAGGGTTATTGTTTGGTGTTGTATGAACATGATAAAGAAAATAAGTATAGTTCTTGGGGTTATCAAGGAAAGTTAATGGCTAACTCTAGACTTGAAGAGTTAGAGATTTAATTAGGCAATAACATTTTAAAGGTCTGTGAAAGACGTTAGATGTATAGTGTGGAAGTAGACTTTAGAAGAAACCAAAAATTAATTCCTAAACAGGGAACAAGGGATAAACCTCTACTCCTGTTCAAAAGACTGGAGAGGAGTGTAAACTGGATGATAGGTGAACATATCTACTCCTATTAATGTTTATATATGTTTGAAAGGTTGTCATAGCTGAGCTGGAGGCAAGATCCCACTGACTATAAAATGCTTCTGTGACATTCAACCCAAATAGACTGATAACCAAATCCAGCTCCAGGCTAGAGAACAGGTGAAGGTGGATGACTTGCAGCTCATAACCAGCTGTTTTGGGGAGTTGGAGCTCAACAGACCATCTAGAGGAAGGAAAGACATGATTTTAAACTTTTGCTGTCATATCCAAACATGGAAAGGGCTATGAAAGTAAATCCCAACAGAAAACCTGAGTGGAGCTCCAAATGTGGTTGATTTTTAACACTGACATCTTTCTGGTAACTTCCGCAGCGAAGCTGGCTCCAAATGTAATGCCCTGCATTCCTTTGGATCTTGTTGGTATGTCCAAGTGCTGGGGGTGACGGCAGGTAATCTGCGCAGCGCATGACCTCCATATACCATTACCCAAGCCTGTATCCTGAAGGGGTCACTCCAGTCTCAACCACCAAAGGATTGAATTTGAACCAAACAGGGTGATACCTTTATCTTGTAAGATAAACAGATGCTGAGTATGCTATTGGGAGCATTTGCCTCGGAAAACAGATTAAGTTTACCGATGATATCAAAATAAAACTTATTTTATGTTGGAATTTTTAAGAGGAGGAATTTTTGTTATTTTATGACTCAAATGCCTACAAATAAGAAAAGAATTCTAACTGTCCATCATCATTCATTTTATGGGATATTAACTACAATCGACCCAAGAATAGTCAAGTTTAAAACTAAACTTGAGAAAAGCATCGTTAAATCATGAATGGCAGAATTAACTCCATTTTACCTGGAGATTTAGGAAACATGTACTTCTTGTTGGCCATTTTAATCTGTTCTGCATTTCTTCTACTACAAAAGTACCAATATTGTCTCATGTCCAGGTAAGTTGTTTCCAACCAACATATGAAACTACCTCAGCCCAATAACTGAAACCTGTTCCACATTTACATGTTCCATTTGTTAACCAGAAGGCCAAATTTATAATCCTTTCGAAAAAAGCAATTTTTATAACTTCTAGAAGATAAAAAAATGCTTTTGAACCAAAAATGAAATTCTAAGTTTTACTTGTCTTGATATTTCTCTTTGGAACTCATTACTGGACTTTGGCAGCTGACACAACTGGGAGAATCCAAGCATTTTAGATAACATTTTTCAGACAACTGCTGTAGGTATCTTAGTCCGACCATAGTTCCACACACTCTGCATAATTAGGTCACTGTTGGTTGAGCTAAAGGAATGTGGCTAATCATTATTAAAAATAAAAAAAAATAAAGAAAGTTTCCGTGATTCAATCATATTGTATGCCATAATAGACTGTCCAATACAATCCTGTAGGGAACATGACAGAGTGACAAAGGAAATGAAACTTAGAGAAATAACAAGATAGATAACATTAAAGAATCTATAGAAAATAGTAGACAAGCATTGATAAAAGTTCACGAAACAAGAAAAACTTGAAGACAGTTCTGGTCAGATAATCCCAAGAGCATTGGAGAGAAGAGATTATCATTATAATTCTTGTATACATTGGACTGGTTTTCAACAAGTTCCATGCTTCTTTGCCAGTGATGGGTAGGTGAAGCTTGTTATCATGCTTATATTCAATTCAGAATTTAGTTTTTAATGAAATACTCAAGTTACTTAATCCTTTTAATCCACCTCTAGTTCTATCACTCTTTCTCTATGTAACATGTCTTTCTAGTATTTGGGCAATCATGGATCTCCACAGTTTCCTCTTTTGTTGCTTTTAACAATACTTATTTCTTTATGATTCCACTTTTTGGGAGGTATCTGAACATGCTTGTTAAGTTTCTTACTACTTAATCCCCATGAAGATTAAATTCTCCAAGCTTTCTTTCCTCATTATGTGTCACAAAAATTCTGTCTCTTGTTAATTGTGAGCCACAGAGTAATTGGCCATGGTTAAATCTGTGGTCCATCAGGACAAGCTTCAGGAGTCGTTCAACATTATGCAGATATCACTTCCGAGAGAGATTACCCATAGAGGAGAACATGATTAAGGATTGTGTGTATGCCATCCCATACAGCTGTGGATAGAAATATAAAGGAGAAACAGGCCACCCCCTTAAGATAAGACTGCAGGAACACCATAAAGTCGTAACAAAAAGGGGAAATAGAAAAATCAGGTATGGCTGATCATATATGAAGAGAAAAGGGAGATCACTGCCCTCTGTGGGATGAAGTTGAAATAATAGACAGAGAACATCACTGGAAAATATGAATACTTAAGGAATCCTTGCATATGCTAGGCTACAGAAATCTCCTAAGCCGGTCAAGCATAGAAATGAATACAATATGAAAACCAGTAACACAGAGAGCTAGGGAAAAACACCAAGAACAGAAATTGTAATATGAGCTCTGGTAAAAAAAAAAAAAAAATGATTACTGAAACATTAGGTTTATAAGTCCCAAAAATTCACTTCCTGATATTCCCAAGGACACATGGATAAAAAGCCTCAAAGAGTTGTGAGTTACCTGATAACAGCAGTGAGAACAAAAATTTATAGACTATAGAAAGGGTTCAGCTTGAAATTCCAACATACATCACCTGAAGAAGGTTAGAGTGTACAACGACCGAAAAATTGTGAATATGGCGATGAAGATGAGGACAACAGTCTAAGAAATATAAATAATGTAAATGGTTAAATGCAACTGGCAGAAATACCCAACAAATAGAATTGACAAAGTTTGCAATAAATAATATCAAGAGAAAGAAAAGAAAATGAACAGAGCAAAAATAATATAAGGCAGATCAACAAGAATAAGGCAGATAAACAAGAATAAGGCAGATCAACAAGAATAAGGCAGATCAACAAGATGAGATAAACAAGTGGCCTAACTTATTGACTAGAAAGAAATCCCGGTATGCATCTGTGTTTGTTGTGTATAATATTTTTTCCAGTGGGGGTTGGGAGTGCAGTTGGTGTTGTAGTTGTAATCATTCCTGTGCTGACTGGAACCAAAATGATCAATTATTGCTTTGCAGTTTCTATTCTTAACTTCCTCCTGTCTTCTATAATCTTCCCATGGCATTCTCAATATTTGTCAGTAGAGTGTCACATGGTAGTCTTTTTGTCTTTTTCTCATTTCTGATAACTTTAATTCTTGGGACATTTTTCAGTCCCTTGGAGAAAATTAATTATTTGAATAACAGACAACAAAAAATATGACATTAGAATGGTGAAGAATGCTTTGCAAAAACTTAGTAAGTTACAACTCACTGAGTATTACTTTGGAATTACTTCTTACACATCCAACCTTGGGTTGCTCTTTTGTTGATATGCATACTTACTATTTTCAGTTAATGGTTAGCCAATTCTTGCACTTACTACCTTCTTTAATAGATTTTTCAGCTTTCCCTCTGGATTTGCCATCTGCATCATATATGTTAGGTTCATGTCGGCCGATAATAAATCCTGATAGGTTTTCTAATCCTCTTAGAATCATCTTACTGTAGAGGTTAAATAAATCCGATGAGGAAATACATCTTTTTCATACTCATCTCATTATGTTAAGTACTTTTCATTAAATTCATTCTTTATCTGTATGTGAGCTGTTTGACCCCAATGCAACTTATTAATTTTTTGCTATGAAGTTTTGAGCTTTCCTAATGTTTTTTCATAATTTCCCTATTAAAATGGTTCAATATGACAAAATTTACTAGAGACTGATTTTTTTAAGTTAGCATATTAACAGAAAATATAAAATTTTAAGATATTTGATATCTCATTTTAAAATTCATGAACAATTTTTAAGAAATTAAATTTACTATTTTTTTTCTGGAGTTTGGCTCGCCATATCATCAATGCATTTATAGATTGAGATTTTTGACAAATTTATGAAATCCACTATCGCAAATTGACGGTTTATTATAATTTTTTGTCAAAGTCTAATAAAAAATATTTAATTTCTGCTAAAATATCTTTATAATCTAATAACTGCTGTTAATTAGAAAAAAAAATTAAAACTAAATAATAAGGAAAATAGTATGAACCAACACATACAGAATAATTAAAAACTTCACTTAAAATTTAAGTAAAAATTATCAATTCCACTTTGCATAAATAAACTATCATTATTATATATCTTGCTATTCAATTTATTATGTACACCATGGCTATTATATTCATGTTTCAACTATTATACACACTGGTTTTCTTCAGATATTTATACTCAAATTCTGTAACCATTTTGAAAATTTGAATTTTGGAATTTCGAACCAAACCCTTTATTTCGTTAATCCGGGTAGAATGTTCTAGTTCCACATGACATGCCTCTTCTGGATGACTCACTTATTTCCCTTTAACTCTCCAAGTTTTGGTTCACCACTGCTGTGGCCTGGTATTGAACTCGCAACTCTTTGGTCTAGTCACTGGATCTAACCAATGTCTTTATCCACTGGGCCATGTGTTCTTGAATATGGTAATTAAAATGAGGGTAACAGTCCAAATAATCTAAATAATCATAATACCTCATACCAGAGATATAGACAGATACAACAGAACCTTAAACCTCACGTTTTTTTTAATCATTTCATGCCAAGCAAGGTGATAAAGACAGTAAGATGCATGGTGTTACTCAAGGAACCCGAGACAAACATTATTGAGGAGAGAGTACAATAAAAGAGCAGGATTCAAAAGAAATAAAAGAATGATATTGCCTTTAAATTCTTGAAGATCAAAGTTGACTGGAAAGCAAGAAATCAGAAAGACTTCCACAAGAGAGAAGTGTGAGAGAAGAAACTATTTTTTTAAAATCAATTCACCCCAAGTAAGGCAATAATGCCACTAAAATGCAAGAGGCTACTGGAAGTGAAAGAGAATGAAAAAAACATTAGAAAGAACTGGAACCCAATCCTTGACAGAAAACAAGGAATAAACCTCTAGAAGTTATGTTTACATCTAGCAATTTCAACTGTAAAAATGATAAGACCTAGCTGCTAATCTAATAATGCACGTAAGATTTTTAAATTGAAAGTAAAGCTCAACAGAAAATTTACATAAAAATAAAAAGGCATCAGTAAGTTACTTTATGGTGGTGACAAAGTGAGTTGAGCTGAGATGCCAGGTTAGGACTTATAACATTGTAGATTTTTCTTTGAATTTTTTTCATGAATCTCTACACGGTGTAAAAAATTATTAACAAGGTGAAAATTTTCCATTTTGTCCAAAAAACTACATGGAATCTAACAAAATTTTCACAGAATGATGGCAACAGTCATATGCATATATCTTGCAAATAGTGTAAAGTTCCACAAAGAATACAGAGAAACCACAGTCATTTACCCAAGTTATTTAAATTATAACTTCCAAATTATTAGTGAGGTGTAATTAAAACTCATGTAAACTAATTGCTTCATATACAGATTGTTATGGATACATACAGTAACCAACATGAAATAAATAGAAATCAACAAGTACACAGTGTTCAAAAATAATAGTGGAGCTGGTTAATAAGGTATAAGTGATTCTTTTCTTGAAATGACATGGATAAGGTGCTGGTCCATGGACATGTCAATTTCTGGATCTCCTCGGATGTAATTCCATGTGATACATTCACTATTGCCTGCCATAAGTCCTCCTTACTTCTAAATTTGTGTTCATTATTTTAAGCCTGTCACTTCAGAATGCTCCACAAGTTTTTGGGTTTAAATATGAAGAATTGGCAGCCAATTCATTTTCTCCACATTTGTCATTTGTCCACACAAACCTAAATGCTGCAGGTACTCTGCAGTTTTATGTGCTGTATGCAAGGGAGTATTATCTTGCATAAATATGATGCTTCTCCTGAACATGATACTTTACTTTTTTAACCAAGGTTCAAGGTGCTCTTTCAGGGTGGCTATATAAGCATCTGCAGTCATTTTAATACCGTCAGCTTCTTTCCATGGACAACAATGATACCTCCAATAATACCCAGCTCAAATCATGATACCCCCTCCTCTTTGTTGGTGTCTGAAGCATTGATGACAATGTCATTTGTTTATGACACAACCTTGGCTCCAACTGTCAGGGCCATCAATGATAGCACAAGATTCATCTATGAACAAAACCTTCGAGAAGTCAAACTTCATGTTATCTTCTGTCCATTTCAAACACTTTTGTACATGTCTTTTTCTTAATGGAGGCATTGTCACCAGACTCAAGGATTTTCTGATTTTTTTCAGAATATGACCGAGTAGTTCTGGACAGAATTGATTATCCAATGCATCTTAAAAGTTCTTTATTTGTCAGGCCTGGGTTATTTACAGGTTCATGTTTAATTCAGGACAGAGAATGTTGGGAAACAACCATTAAGTGACCTTTATCAGCTCTCTCATGTAACTTCGTAGGAGTTTTAACAAACCTCTTCAGTTTGGTAATATCTTTCTATCATTTTGAATATTTCTAATGTTGATTTACCTTTTGCAAGTTCAGATGTTGCAACTGATTTCTCAGAAGTGGTTAAGTGTGACCCATAATTGCAAGATTATGAAGTCACTAGTTTATAATTTCAAACACTGAAGTATCATGTTACTCATTCAAATGACTGCAGTTTGTTTACACTTGTGTAGAACATTACAGTTTTACAACACAACATGTGCATATGACTGTTGCCATCGTTCTGTGAAAATTTTGTTAAAATTCCAACATGTAGTTTCTGGACAAAATAGAAAATTGTCACCTCATTAATAATTTGTTACACAGTGTAGATATAGTGCAGAAGGACCAGACCAGATGTGCAGCAATTTTAATGCACAGATGAACTGCAGGCTTAGATTCTGGCAATTAAATCTGTTTCAAATATTTGTACATTCATATAGTTTCACCAAATGTGTACAAATATTAAGTTTAAGGGTCCAGAAATATTCCACTAGAAAGTCCAATATACACATGACTGAGTGGATAAATGGTTTAGTTCAATCCTTGAGTCTGTCAGTTGCTGAAAAGTTGGATACCTTTTCCCATGAAGACTTGACACAAATGTGAATAAGACTGTTGAGAATTCTCTGATATGAGTTATCTCCCCTGAGAATGGAAAATGGAATGAGATTGAAGAAAGAGGTTTAAAATTGTTATGAAAACATGCAAAGAATCTGTGGAACTAAAAAAGCTCAAATTTTAATATCACTGTTATTATTTGTTTGAAATTGATAGATTAACTAAATTCTTGCCTGTGGGACTCTTTTCCATCTTCTTGCTTCCCTGTCAACTACGATTTACAAAAATTTAAATACAGTGTTAATTGTCATCTTCTGTCTCTCTGAATCCTATTCTTTTTATTATCTTTTCTCTGCAGCAATGATTTCTTCACTCTACTGTCCTTTCTCTACAGTAACCCCATGTGTCTTAGTGGCCTTATTGCCTTGCTTATTATGGAATGATTAAAAAAATAAAAAAGATTCATGTGATAGAAATTTAATTATTACTACTTGGTGGGCTTATTGATAACTCATGATTTTAGTATGAACTGGTGTTTTTTTTTCTTTTTTTTTTTTTTTTTTTTTATCATAATGGTTATAGTTGCAACACATGTATTGAACTGCTAATGCAAAGATAGAATACTAGCAATTCTCAGATGAAGGAAATTGAATGCTTTTAATCTTTGGGTTTAATCAAGAGGACATTTTGTTTATCGAAGTTTGTGATAAAAGTATGCTTATCTGTTTTTTTTATTTATCTCCTCTACCCACATATCTAGTTATCTGTTTTGTATTTATCCCCCCCACATATCTAGTTATCTGTTTTGTATTTATCCCCCCCACATATATAGTTATCTGTTTTGTATTTATTCCCCACCCTAACACACATATCTAGTTATTAGGTTGGTGCAAATATAATAATGACGTAATAATGTCGTTTTTTGACGTTACGTCAAAAAACGACATTATTACGTCATTATTTTTGCACCAACCTAATAATTCAAACTACAACAACAAGTGAGTTATTTGGCCCAATTAAACAACTTACTTGGTTATAGAAAAAGGAATATAAATTATTTTCCTTGAAAATCAATTAGAAATAATAATTAATTGATAAAATCAATTAGAAATAAAAATTATTTAAAAAAAATCAACCAAATTCAGTAAATATTTAAATAAAAACCATAAAGACATTTAGGTTTTTTTATGTCATGAAAAGGAATTATGGAACTGGTGGAGTAGGGGTAATGACAGTGGTCAGTGACAAAGAAAGCTAAGGTCAAAGAGGAGTAGAGCAGTTATATAATATGTACTGGGCTTACCTCAAATCATTGTAGAATAAATTTTATATTTAAAGTGTCCTTCAGGATGGGGTTCACCTGAAGGATGACCTTCTAGTCAGTGATGGAGATCTGTGATTCAACCTGATATATGAACACATAAACACCCAGCTGCAACTAGAATGTGCATGAATGGGTGGGAAGGAATTGATTTCAAGCAGATATATATATATATATATATATATATATATATATATATATAAACACCCACCTGAGAGGAGAGGGTCTCTTATATTAACATGAGAATGCTGTGAAGTGCTGTGAGTTCAATACTAGGCCACAACAGTAGTGGATCAAAAACTTTGAGAGTCGAGTTAAAGGGGAAATAACCAAGACATCTGAAAGTGGCATGGCATGTGGAACTAGAACAATCTACCCCGGTGGACAAAATAGAGGATTCAGTTCTAAATTTCAATCACCTGAAGAAGACCGGAGTGTACAACAGCTGAAATATTGTGAATATGGCAATGACGATGAGGATAACAGTATGAATAATGTAAATAATGATAATACCTCATCTCAGAGATAGAGACAGATATATAGAAATGTAAATCTAGGATTAACTGTCATTTTCTTTTATTTGTATAGACTGCCTCTTACTATGTAACCCTTTACCTTGAGTGCCCCTCCCACTGGCCTTGCACAAGGTGAACTTTAAAGTAAAAGAAAAAAAAATTTAAAGAAATCTAAGAAAAATCCTAACAACAAAAAGATACTTTGAATGAGATTTGAACTTGTAATCCTTACCTTTGGTTCTTGTTTTTATAGTTGAACCCTTAGTTGTTTGGCTGAGCAGCTGAAACAACAACAAAAAATAATTATAAAAATTGCAACAAAAATAAGTCCAAATATATAACAGATCAGAAATAAAGTATCAGCCATTGGTCAGTTATGAACTGACAGTCTTACGGGAAGCCTAGCTTATCCTTACTGTGGTAACTGCTCTGACTGATGAAGCTGTAGTGAGAGGAGTTGTCATGAACAAGATTTTTGTCATTTTTTAAAAAAAAAACAAAAAAAAAAAACACATATGTGGTTTTCCATATATATTTATATAAAGAACAATATAGTTCCCAAAAGAAGAGAAAATTATATTTGTGTGTGTACAGACAGCTTAGAAAAGAGATAAAAAGGACATTTATGTGTTCAGCTGAAGTGTTCGTGTAATGTGCCACATGGCTTGTATAAAATTAAGTAGTCAACCTGCCAAGAGAATGTCTCTTTTTAGCCCTGTTGTTGTTGTTGCTACTATATCTCAGAGAAACAAGAATGAGAGGTTTCTTGTCCTTTTCATTTATAGTCCTGAACAGAATGCAAAATATGCAAAATGACTGAGGAAAAATAAAGTTGTAAATAAAGCCAGTAAAATTAAAATGAAAGAAGTACTAGTCCAAAATTAATAATGGTTGACAATGATTCATATAATAAAATTTCTACATACTTGATGTAATGGAATAACCAGTCACCCCAATGATTACACTATAGGTAGTAAGTACCTATAAAGTCTACCGTCTGAGAGACTTGGACAGGAGTTGAGAGCAAGATGATGCAAGTATGTCCGATCTTCTGATTAGTAGCATTCACTACTAGATTGACCTGTGTATATAAATGTACTGTATTTCATATTGTACTTGTTATGTACAATAAACCTTTCTTCTAGTATCTACCTGGTGTTATGTGTTTATTCCCTTAACACGGAATATAACAATACTATTACTACTCGTTTACTAATTTCTATAGACTGGTGTATGCAGTTTGATGAAAAGCAATTGGAATTATGATTAAAGAAAAATTAGTGCATTAATAATGGTTGACAATTATTCATTTAATAAATATTTATGATAAAAATTACTCTTTGAAATACAATTATAAAAATATTTAATCTGAAAATCTTTTTGTTCAAGGCTAAAGATTTGTCTTAATTTTCTGAAAGTTACAAATTTGTTATGACATATCTGAAAATTGGTCCCTGAACAAACTAAAATTCAAAAGGGTGTGTGGCAGAAAACACCTTCCTACATGACAGTAAGACATTAGTGAGATGAAGATATTGCTACTAATGTCTTCCCATTATGTGAAAATATGTTTCTGGGAGTTATTTCTGCCACACCCACTATAATCCAAAGATGTCTTGTTATAATGCAAATAATATTACATCTTTATAAAAAAAGAAAGAAAGAAAGAAGAACAATGAAGACAAAGTTTTTCAAGTAATAAATGCCATAAAGACATCACCTACATAAAGTGATTGGATTGATACCCGAGACAGTGTAGAATTTACACTACTTACATTCTATTGACACATTCATGATGTTTCAGCTGGTGTACGCTCCAGCCTTCTTCAGGTGATATATGTTGGAGTTTTAAACCAAACCCTTCATTACATCCACCAAGACAGATTGTCCTAATTCCAAAGCTTTTCTGGATATTTCAGTTATTTCCCTTTAGTAATTTGACTCTCCAATTTCAAAATTATAACACATGTCACCTGAAGAAGGCCAGAGTGTACAACGGCCGAAATGTTGTGAATATGACAATAAAGATGAGGACAAGAGTCCAAACAATGTAAATAGTTACAATCCCTCATCTCAGAAATATAGACAGATACTGTTAAAAAGGTTGGTAATAACTGAATCTATATCACCTGAAATTTCTTGGTTTTTGTTTTCTGGTGTTCCACCAGTTCAGAATTTAAAGAATTTGTAGATAATGACGAAGGAAATAAATACAATTATATTGGAGTACCAGATGTAGATCCAATATGATATTGCATAAAAATATCCCAGTCTAAAATGCTTAAATAAATTTATTTGGGAATGTAAATCTTTTCTGTTGCATGTTGTCATAAGACAAATGGTACTCAAACCCCCCTCCTGCCCAAATAACACCTCAAAACTAGTGTCATGTCACCAACAATACCATAATTAAAATGACAGGCAACAGAACTAGGAAAAATTGAATACAGTGTGAAAATGAAAATTCTGTTTCTTTTTTTTCTGATAGGGACATATTACTGGAGACTTTATAACAAATCCTTTTCTCTTTTTCTTGAAACATTTTTTTTTTTTTACAAAAATGCAGTTTAATTCACACATTCACAAATGATGCCATTTATAAAGTAGAATTATGAAAATTCAATAAAGACTTTATTTATTCAAGATTGGCACCTAGGTATCACCATTTTATTTTTGAACTAATTTGATGCAATAAACTAAAGTTTAGTCAATATATTGATATTAAAATGTATTGAAAACTTTAACTTGTTGATAATTATTACCAATTAATAATACTACACAATTTTTGCTTATTAGCAACTCTAACCAAAATTGACTAAATCTTAAGAAACAATTCAACTGTATAGTTTAAGCAAATCAAAAATGAAAAAAAAAAAGAAAAGAAAATTAGACAAAAAGTTTTGAAAATTTCTATTACTTTCATTACATTGAAATGTCTTTTTTTTTTTTTTAAATTCTATTTATTCAAGATTGACAACTAGGTATCACCATTTTACTTTTGAACTAATTAGATGCAACTGCCACTTCTACTCGAACAGTTTCTTTTCTTGCACTTCTCACCTGTGGAAATCCCATTTTATTTCTTGCTTCCCTGATAACTACAATCTTCAAAAATATTAAATGGAACATCAATTGCCATCTTCTGTTTTCTTGAACCCTGTTCCATTTTTTGTCCTTTTCTCAAATCCTTCCCATTCTCAGCCTTCTCTCTCTCTCTCTTTCACCCCCTGTAACCACCCCCCACATTCTAGTGGCATTATAGCCTTGCTTGGGGTGAAAAAAAGAAGATGCAGACATCAAAATTTAAGCAATGTAAATACCAATTTATGTGCAAAAGTTAAGCAAACACTAGCTCTGGTCTAAATCCTAAAGTGCTTATAAAATAAAACTAAATTACCTCTTTCGCCACAATACTTTTAAATTTTCATTTAAAAATTTCTAAATGTAACAGAAATTATGAGAAAAAGGTTGTAGTATATTTTTTATATCTGCCTTTTTTCTCAGTCCAATGCAAAATCCATATGATGGGCTTTAATGAGCTTTATCCTATCATGCTGACCCATTATCATATTGGTACGGCTTTGTGAATGGTTCTTCCCAAACCTTCACCATTATATTAGGTTGGTACAAAAATAATGTCGGTTTCTCTCATATTAACATATGTGAGAAACCGGCATTATTTTTGCACCAACTTAATAAAAAAACTGTATGTGCATGTAATCTGGCTGTTCAGTTATTACGACAAAACTACTGGATCCTCATATGTCAAAAAAAAATTGGGAGACTCTCTCTCTCTCTCTCTATATATATATATATATAAAGATGGAGAGACTGAGATATATATATATATATATATATGAATTGTGATTAACAGATCACAATATCTATCAGAGAGATGAAATTTAAATTTTTGTTATTGCATTATTCCCAAAATTTGACACATCAGCAGCTGGCTATTAATGTCAACTACTGAGCACAAATAGTTATTAATTAAAACAATTATTAATTAATGTATAATATTATCCATAACTACATGTACAAGAATGTCGTTTTTGATAAAAGTTAAAAAAAATAACCATGAATACATAAAAAATGCTTATATTGTCGAAAATTCCTTTTTCCACAATATAGCTATTTGTGCTATGGTATAATGCTTATTACCTAAGCAATAATAATACTGAATAAATTTTTATAAATATTAAAGCATATTTAATCACAGCTTTCTAACAGCTATTGTGATCTGTAAATAAAGATCAAATATGGATCCGAATCTCACAATGATAGGGTAAAGAACAAATAGGAAAGGTTTATAAAATTATGAGAGAGCTTTTTTCATATCTCATTTTCTGTTGAAGCTTTAATAAAAGGGAAACATGTTAGATTTATAAATGTTTCCTATTTATTCTTTATATGATTATATATATATATATATATATATATATATATATAATTCATTGTCTCCAATCTGTCTGCAATTCTGGCTTGTCTGTTCAGTTGCCAATTCATATGATCTGAAATTCTAAAATCTCTCTTCACTGACGATGACATTAAAACAGTGTGACATTCAAATTTTGGAAAACAACCCAATTCTGGGTAGCAGTAACACCTTCAAGTCTCAGCCATTAACTTCGCAATCCATATTTCTGATGTTTGTCTCCCAAATGAACATTAAACATTCAATTCCAGACCCCCAAATGTTTAACCAGTTTTTGTATGATTTATTTATTTTCACTTTTCAGTTTGTCAGTTCTTCACCTGGATTTTTATTGTGTGAAACATTTTCAACTTACATTTGCAGTGTCCAAGATTAGAAAAAGAAAACATTAAAAAGTTGTCTATAGCAAAAATACAGGTTTTAGTCATATTCCAGGTTTATCACATGTCCAATTACAATGGGCTGAGATGCCTGAATATTTTGAAAGCTATTCTTGTCCTGAGTTCAATCCTCACTGGGTGCCACAAATCTTATCTCACAGTCCATTCTTGTATGCCCCTGCTAACATTGTCTAGTGGCCTGTTACATTGAAGTATTAAAACCTATGTGGACACTTGTGCACAAAAAGCAATGGGCTTACATAGTTGAATATGAGTATCATTAAAGTTGTGCACCTGTGTTTATTGAGTCATTTTGTTAACTGAAGTGTTTCCTCTTTGATTTATGGATTGGCTTTACCTTCAAGAAGCTTTGATATTCAGATAAAGACACACATACGAGAAAGAAAATGCCATCACAATAAATTATACGCCTGAGGAAGGTCAAAAATCATTTTCACTAATGTTCACACTATACAAGGCCCTAGAACCACTCAATGTACAGGGTAACTGAAGGAGCTTGTTGTGTGAGTGAAAAGAGTATGAGGTAAGAGGTGGAGAAAAAAATGTGGGAAAGATAACAGTTAACCCTAGACTTGAACAGGCTAAGATTGTAGTGGTCAGGAAAGCATCATCTTGGGAGTCAAATTTGCAAAACAAAAAAAAGGCTGTTTGAGTGGCACTAACTTCTCAATAATGTAATGTGAAAGGAATGACATTGATTTGCTAGTGTATATGGCATGGTGGGTCTTATCTGTGAAGGGTAAAACTTGTAGAACTAAGGAATATAGCTAGTCAGAAGATTTGCAATGGAGAGGCTTACAAGGCCACATAAATGTGGAAAGTGAGGATTGGGTGACTGCAGCCCAGATATGGCAGCAGTAACCCATGGTTATCTAGATCTGGCTCTTGTAAAAGTGGAGGATAGCAAGAGGAGTCAGGTACTTATTAAAGCAATTTCAGCAAACTGATCATTTTTCCAGCATCTTTAGTATTGGATCTTATATATGAGTTTCACTTTAGGCCTCTAGGCTTAAAAGTGTATGTCATGCTCCAATAAGAAATTGTATGTCTGCTTGGTCAACCTCACAGCAGCATATAATCACATCAATTGTAACTGCCTTCCAAATCTACAGAATGCATCAATCTAATAGAACGATTTTATCTGTTCACAAAATATATCTGATGAGGAACCCGATATAGAAACATTTCAAAATTCATCGGGAATATGACAAAGAAGAAATGATTGCCACAGCCTATCTAACCTTTCTCTAGACTATGCTCTGAACATTTACAAGCATAGATGTGAAGCGATGGGCACTGATTATTTAAGAATTCCATACCACATCCCAAATAAATCTACTTATAAAAAACAGTGTTCCTGCTTTTCCTCCTGTGGCCAGTGTACTGGTGTTGATGCTGATGACATAGATACACATAGTTATGTTTTCAAGAAGATGGACTCAAGATAAAACCTTCCAAAAGAGAAAACTGTGATCTGAAATTGGAATGAAAGCAGTGATGGCACATACACTGAATCCATCAGAAAAATTCAGGATGTAGAATTAATAAATACTGAATACTTCAACAACTTTGGTGTATAGGATCAGTTATGTTCTTAACTAACCTCATCAGATTGAAATATTCATATGGCTGTCATGCATAGCACCTAATCCATTCAGAAACTAATCTCCTGCTTTCTCAGGTCAGTGATTAAAAATAGCTTTGGACAAATGAAACCTGTAGGTATTAGAGAGGATCAGCCTTTCTTCAAATGTATCAAATACCAGAAATCACATCACTTGAGGACTTTCAACAGCAGCAACAACTAAAATGGATAACATGAAGAGAATTGATTCAAGTAAGTAAAACATGTAGGTCTTAGCGAGGACCATCCTTCTTCGGACCTTATGGACTGGCGCTACAATGAGAAATGTACCAAATAACAGAAACCACATCACTTGAAGACTTTCAACAGCTTCAACAACTAAAATGGATAGCACATATAAAAATTTAATTTTATTTATTGCTGTTAGTTTTTGGTGTAATAATAAATGTTTAATAGTCTAAGTTGTTTTTCTAATATACAGTGTAACCCGGATATAAGAGAGATTTACTCTGGTCCCAAAGTAGAGCCATACTTACCTAAACAAAATAGAGCAAACCCGGATATAAGAGACGACTTCTCCGCTCCCGACAACTCTCTTATATCCGGGTTACACTATATGTTCTTTTGAGAGAAGTATACTCTTATAAAGGCCAGATGGTTTGTAGGAAAAAATTGTTACATTTTTGGTTCAGCAGTTAAAAACTGTCAAAATTGTTAAGCAACAAGTTTAAGAAAAATTGTTTTTTCATATTTTGTAGCCAATGAGGAGCGCCGTCTTTAACACTTGTAAAAACTTGGAAGTAGCTTCTGTGAGTCTCTTTTTTGGAATAAATAGAACTCAGGCAAGGGAGAAGACTTTTTGACAGCAAGGGGAAAATGCAAATTGATATCAAGGAAGAAACAGGTGAGAAGGCAACAAAGAATGGAAAGAATTCAAAGAAATTTTCCCAAACAAGAACAGTGTAAATTTAAGAGAGACTTTTCTAAAATTATTATAAGTCCAAGAAACTCTTGTGAGGCAAGTATTAGGTTGGTGCAAAAGATAATGTCGGTTTTTGACGTATTTTTTAATGTCAAAAACCGACATTATTTTTGGCCCAACCTAATAAAAGCTGTTTTCATTTTTTTTTTTTTCTGGTAGGTGGTTGAACCTTTGTTTTTCTACCTTTTCTTGAATTGTTTTCTCTTTTTCTCATGGAGTCCTTGTGTCTTTTCTCCAAACTGTAACCTTTTCTTTCCATTTTTCAATGTTAATCCTTTTTCGAAACATCAGAAAATTGTTAACCTTCCTTAATAGGTGTACAAAAGGATTTTTGTTGGGTAAATTTTGTATTTATACCTTTTTTTGTCTTTATTTGTGCAATGTTTTTCCTTTAAAATTTTACATGATGGTTGAGTTTTCTTTTGTTATTTGCACCAATTTTGACCTCAAAGTGAAGAGATGCACGTGTTCTCTTTCTCCTTTCTATTCTGACTAATTGGGGTTTTTTTGTTTGGCACAAACATTTAAATTTGGTAGGGAATTAAAACTTTTATTTATATAACTGAAATAGAAAATAATGACATAAGCTGTTGGCATTCCATACCATGTTGCACAAAAAGCTCCATCAGTAATCAAAACAGTGGGCGTGAGAAACCTATTTCCCTGAAAAACTATTTTAAGATCATGATTTTATGCATTTCAACCAACAGTAATACTGCAGAGGTATTTTCTTGTTTCTTTATCAGGGACAGGGGTGTCTGGTTTGGTGGCCTCAAGGATATGCAGTCAGTCTAGATGTTGAATCCCACAAAATCTTGATGTGGTAACAATCAATTATCATCTCTGGATTGTAGATATATATCTTGCAGTTAAATGTTTTGAAAAACTTTCTATAGTCAGTGGCAAACAAGTTCATTGGGAACACAATAGGAAATGATTCACAAGTAATTCAAAAGAATTTGCATTAGCATTAACCCTAGAACACTAACCATGGGTATAATACACCCAGCACAAATTTTCCTATTTTTATTAGGTTGTTGCAAAAATAATGTCGTTTTCTCACATATGTTACTATGTGAGAAAACGACATTATTTTTGCACCAACCTAATAATCACAATTTTCAGTACCTGATTTTCTTACCTAAATAATGTTTTTCACTTCCTATTAATGTTAACTCAAAGTACAAAGTTTGAAGTGCCTGCTTGTAAAATATTTCAAATAAAGATTTCTATTTAATTTTGATGGTTAGTGTTCTAGAGTTAATAACTTAGAACTACCTCAGAGTCACAACAACAACAGATCAAACAATTCACCAGTCATGAGGCAAGACTAAGAAACAAAAAGGTGCCCACAGTAATTTGGTTTCGTCTTATATAGACTACTTCATATATCTCATATGTCTCACATGACCTTATTGTTTTTAACTATTTTGACTTGGAGGTGGCCATTTTCTTTTCTGGATATTTTACATGAAAGGCATGAATGAACTCTATGTCGTAACGTTATATTGTCTTTTAATCTCTTTCACTGGGAAAATGGTCTTCTGCTTCCACTATACCCTTTCCCCACCCAGTTCAAGTTCCGACAATCCACATAGGAACCAATGCAGATTTGGGGGGGGGGCAATTATTATTTCATGTAGTTGTATATCCATACCAAATCTCTCGTGATTATCACTGTAGAATTGAACAACAGCAAATCATCTCAAATCTCCATTACGAACTTTTCTATACACTGACCACGTCTGTCTTATTTGCCTTTCAGCAAACATTGAAGTTTTAATGTTTGTATTAGGTTGGTGCAAAAATAATTTCGTTTTCTAACATATGTTACTATGTGAAAAAACGAAATTATTTTTGCACCAACCTAATAGAAAGGGAATAAGACAAACATTCTTCTTCAGTTATGAAAATTTTAAATTTAACTTAAAAATGTCATCATTAAAACACTGAGAAGAATGCTTCTCTCATCTTTGTTAAACTGAGAAAAGTTCAGGTGGCCATCTTTGCTTTTAACTTTAAGTTTCTTTCCATTTATCTGCAATGGGGATTTTTTTTTTTTTTTTTTTTTTAAATGTTCAGCTTATACTACTTAGTCTGAATACTTGCTTCCCCCCACCCACTTTCCTCTATCAACCTGGCAGAAATACAAGCAAGAATAATGATTATTATTATTATTATTATTACTACTATTCCCAATGGCTGAAGACCAAACAAAAGCAAATCTTTGGAAACTCTTCCTATTAATAGCAAGTGATAATTCACTTAGGCAACCACTTGGACCTGATGGAGTGTACAGTCAAGAATGTCTCGCAATCCAAAAGCAGAGACAAGACAAGTGTCATTGCCCTAAAACCTTTGAACTTTCAATCAAAAATATTCTGAGTGGTGATGGCTACAGACCAAGTGGATTGGCATTCTGATTGGATGAAAGCCACCCAATCATCAATTGCGGTTTTACAAAGGCAGAAAGTTAAGAAAGAAATGGATGACCAATTCATACTTGGAACATTCAAACCAACAGTTAGATGTGGAGAAACATCTACAGAAATTATTCAATACATTTTTCAGACTAGTATCTTCATCTTTGTTGTTTTTTGACATTATACTTGAGACTTTCCTAGATGTATTTGGCTTTTGCTATTCTTTGGTAACTATAGATACAATAGCTACTTGAATAATATCAAAGAAAATAGCATTAAGCTAAAAACAACCAAAATGAATCTACTTCATCCCACAATTTTAATTTTAATAATTTGGGTGTGTTTAATTTACCATAACCAATATGGAGACATCCTAAAGTAAAAAAAAAAACTTTGGAGAAATGTTAAAAAAAAAAAAAAAATCTTTTTTTAATCTTGTTCTTTGGATTAAAATTTCGAGATGAATTATATATATATATATATATATATATATCACATACATACATACATACATACATGTCTATTCTTTATTCTACACTAGTATCTTTATTTTGATTGTTTTTTTAGCCTCATGTTTTGGCTTTTTACTAAGCTTAGATCAATCATTCACAATGCCATACATTATGTGCACCAGTTGTTGGCAAGATAAGCTGCTAATCTGGATCAAGTCATTTGAACAAGTTTGAAGACTTAAATGCATCAAAAAATAGTAGGATAATGATAACAATGAATAAGATACTTCCCCCAAAAGAATATTAAACACAATATTGTTTCCAAAAGTGAGCACAGGAGGGTGCTGAAAATCCCCACTTCCCAGAATTAGTTTTCTGATTATTTGTCATAAAAAAAAAAATACTGATTTTTATAAATTATTGTTTTTGATCTCCTTTTATTTTCATGAGCAATTTTTATCCACCGTCCACCTTCTACACCAATCACAGCTTCACCAGTGCCCTGTTGGTCAGCATTACCTGTTTTCACCTCCCACAACGAGTACAAGGGGTCGGACTTTGGGATATCTCTCCTTCAGGCTGCTCGCGTTGCCACTGACAGACGACTGTGTCTCACCCTCCACCCCCTGCGATTCCTAACCGCAAAACTTGAAAGAAAAACTATTGTTTTTGATGATATATCTTAGATGAAGTATTTGCATTTTTTTTAGTGAGGTTTAGGACTGCTGTTAAAGTCCAGAAATTAAAACTATGATATCAACTGCTGATTTGCAAAGCTTACAGGCCATCCACATTTGCAAGAGTGATACAACAGAATTAAACATGTGTGAGCTGTCATCTCAATACTATCACCATCTATAATCACACCTCAAAACATCAGACCACCTCCTCATTTGATATCACAACCTGTGAGGTGCTTTTTCACCTGTTGCTCCTCCAGTTTTTACTCCATTAATCTAGCTAGACTGTTGTGCGTTTGTATGGTATTCATCAGTGGAAAGAAACATTAAAGAAAAGTACATTTTTTTTTTTCATCTATTTTTTCTTTCATTTAATTTTCATTTTAAATTTCTTTTAAAAATGGCTTAGTGATAAATCTTCCATGTTTAGCTACTTGATTTAGGACCCAGTTTAATGTCTAAAAATTTCATAACTTGACAATTTTTTATAACTCCTCGCTTGGCATAAGATACAAATCTCTAAGATGAAGATCGCATCAATGTTGGAGAGCCTTGAACAGATGAAATAGCTGCAAATGGGCATAAAGCAGAGTCACCACTCAATTGACCAGTGGACCCATCCACCTGCTATATGAACACTCACTCTCAACAAAATTATGGAACAATTACCAGCCCATACACTGACTTTGTGGATGCCTGAACTCTATCCAAACCTTCTCACTGGTACTATTACTCAGTGGATGATGCCATATATTCTAGCTGATGGCTATATCACATACAAACAGCAGTTCTCGTACGATCACTGAAGTTAAGCAACATCAAGCCTAGTCAGTACTTAGATGGTTTACCACTTGAAAATACCATAAGCTTGGATGTGTAAGTGATGTAATGGATAATGGCTCAGAATTGGAACCTGGAGAGCCGAGTTCAAATTCTGGTTGGGTTCATTATATTCACTTATGCACAAATACCATTGGAAAAGTATGAATCCACCTCTTCTCCCCTTAGCTATGGGTTAATTAGTATCAATAAATCATTACTATTTCAAAAAATTCTTACAGTTCAAAAATATTTTCTAGCTTTAAATAACCTGAAAAATGTTGATAAGCTGTAAAAAAAACAAATCAATCCAGGATTCAATTAGCAATATCATGTGCCCAGGTGTAGTGTTGTGTCCAGTAACATGATATTAACAGGGGCACTTTGGTGGATCTTGCATTCTCATATCCCACAGAAGCTAAAAAATGTTAAACTGACTTTTGCTCAATATGTGTCTTGGATGTTCCATACTGAATGTAGGTGATTTGAGCCAGTGCTAAGACAATTCTAGCCAGTTGCATCTGTTCACAATCAACAAGAATCAGCCACTGAGCTGTGATGAGGTCTTTCACCAGGTATTCCCAATACACACAAATGATACTATCTTCACAATCAGAAACATAATATCTTGCTTCTTTTGTATTCTCATAATACTTGCTGCCTTAGCAAAACATGTCAGCCAATGTTTACGCTAACTCACAAGATGTTAGAGCACATTTTTTTTAATTACTTTTTTTATTTACTGATAGATCACTCAATACAAGACCCAAGGGCACTCAACGTAGATGGTTGCTAAGGGAGATTCTAGGGGATGGGGAAGGAGGGATTAATAAACATTATCATGATTTGTAAGATGGATATTGGTTGGCCTTGGACTTAAAAAGGATTTTAGTTGTCTGGGAAGCATTCTCTCGGGAGTTTGTATCACAAAGTAATATTTCTGGGGAAGAAGTTGTTCAAATTGAACAAGAACACAAAGGGAATAGGGATGGTCTACTACTGTGAACACAATAGCAGGGTGGTGATGCGGGGGCAGGTTCATAGTCTCGAAGGTCTGATCAACTAATAAAGGCTTGGGAATTTCTGTCATATCAACATGCATGCTGCTATTCTCTGTGTGTGTGTGTGTGTGTGTGTGTGTGTAGAGATGTACAAATGAATAAGCTGGAAAGACATTAGTAACACATTTCATTCTGACAAGGAACATCTTTATTGATAGGATCAGTTTTATGTACATAAAAAGCCAGAAAGTGGTATTAGAAATACAATGAACACAAAAACTCCATTTTTACATCAAGAGGTTAAAAATATAGAGAAGTTGCAGTTTTTATATTTAAATTTTGAAGGATTATTATGTTAAATTAATTGATCTCATTAAACTTTTTATCATCATTGCATTTAATTCTTCTATTTGCAGCATTTCATCTTCAGGACATTATTTATAGTACTTTTATGAAGAAGGTAACATGTTGGATAATCCTGATATAAATTTATCATATAGGATTCGGAAATTAATTCACTTTCAATACATTTTGCCTGAATAACTTTCTTTTTCATCAAAACTGCAATTTTTAAATGACTATTGTGTTTTGTTTTGCAAAAATATGTTCTATTCATATATTCTTCTGTCTATATCTCTGAGATGAGGTATTGTAACTATTTACATTGTTTGGATTGTTGTCCTCATCTTTATTGCCATCTTCACAATGTTTCGGCCATTGCATGCGTTGACCTTCTTCAGGTGATATGTATTGGAATTTTGAACTGACCTCTCTTATTTGATCTGTGATCATAGATAGTTCTAATTCCATGTGTTGTGCCATGCCATTGTTTTTGGATATCTCATTATCAGTTAATTCCCTTTAGTAAATCAACTCTCCAAGTTTTTGTTCCCTCTACCGTGGCTAGGTATTGAACTCACAACTCTTTGGGTTAAGTCACTTTTTGGATTACGCAAACAATCTGTCCTTGGCCCAGTGGATAAAAGCATTGATTGAATAATTCAAAAAGAAGGCCAGAGCGTACAATGGCCGAAACATTGTGAAGATGACAATAAAGATGAGAACAATTCAAACAATGTAAATAGTTACAATACCTCATCTCAGAAATATAGACAGAAGAATATATGAATGGAACATATTTTTCCAAAACAAAACACAATAGTCATTCAAAAATTGCAGTTTTGATGAAAAAAAGTTATTCAGGCAAAATGTACTTAAAGTGCACTAATTTCTGAATCCTATATGATAAATTTATAAAAATGCGTACAACAGACTGAATGATGTAAATAGTGTAAATAATTATATAATCTTTAATTTAGATTTCTAAATGTTTCAACTGTGTATTTCTTGGGACAGGTTTTTTGTTGAATCCTTGTTCCATGCTCATCATTGCCTATGATCACTGACACAGTCACTCAACCACATGAGTTGACATGTCAGTTTTCACAGTAGTCTGTGCTAATATAAACTGCCTGCACTCTTACATCACATGATCGGCTTAGCTTATGTTAGTGGTGCCCCATGAAACATCTTTCCCCTTTTGAAAAACATTTTTTTTTTTAAAGGGTAATGAGCAAGTGGTGAATGACCAAGGCATACACTGGATAGACTACCCTCTTGCCTTATAAGAATTATTCTGCACCTTCCCTCATCTTCCTTTTTCTTTAGTCCTTCAGCCTTGCTGATGTTCTGATTAATCTCCCAGAATGTGTTTCCGCACTGAATCATCCTGAGGAGGTGTCATCGTGGTCCGCTCATTGTCTGGGTTTATATCTGTTGGAGGTTTTGTATTTGCTGCTTTTGACTGATTTTCTGAAATAGGGCCAAGGTGGCAGGCCTAGGCTGAGACAAGCTGAATCCTCATGGATGGACTTGAGAGTTCCTCTGCTGTTTCCTTCAGTCCAGTTTTGTTGGTGCATCTCCCAATTGATGTTAATGTGGTATGATCTTGTATCTAGTGGTTTAATTTCTGCTCCATTTCATATGACTAGGGTCTTGTCAGTGGGCTTCAGACTTCTTTTATGAATGGGTTTGGCACAAATTCATTGAAGCTCTGCTGTTAGGCTGAAACACAATTATTTCCTCATTCACCACTATTTTAGCTCAAATTGTCCCATGTGTGAGACTGCTAGCTTTCCCCTTAGTTGTGATCATATTCATATGTTCAAAGTCTGACTGACTACTATTTCCAAATCAGTTGCTGCGTGTACACTGCCTGAATCCATTCCTTCTCAGACTTGCATTTTGTCATGAAGTAATTCATGCGTTGGCATTTCAGAAACGTTTTTCCATATGTTGGATATTGTTCTCTATCTGGTTCATAGCAAGAAGTACAGAACTGGCATTCTGCTCAGAGTTTGATTTTCTCCACAAACTCTTCTTCATTATTGTAGCAACCTTGCGTACTTGTTCTGGTCCTAAAACTTGAGACTGTTGAGCCATATTCACCATTAGATATCAATGCATCTCTGCAACTCTAATTCTCTCATGTTTAGCAGTTCTGCTTGTGTTTGGGGATTCCATATACCCCAAACAATTTGGTCCTGTCCTATTGAAATCATGCAGCTGTCACAAAAGTCACATATTTTTTATTAGTGTCTGCAATGCAGTTATAAAAGCTTCTACACTCTTGGACTCTTCTTGTTTCCTCATGTGAAATACATGACATTTGTAGGTGACATGCGTTTCACCAATTGCATATCTGTTGAATACTTCAAGAATTACTTCAGGTGTTTGCAGTTTTTCAGATGATGGAAAATGAAAACCATTATAAACCATCAATGGTTCATCCCCTAATGTGTGCAGAAGTAAGGCTATTTGGTACTGTTGTTGTTAGCCATGCAAATACATGATAATGGCATAGTTATGCCACCTATGCTTGAACAGTTTCCAATTTTCAGCTAAATTGTCATTCAAACACAGGGATTGGGGTGGCCTTATACCAGCTAATGGCTGCTGAGCATGTTGTTCATTTCCAGCTGGGTCCACCATCTTAGATCCACATAGTTGGAATTTTCACAATATAAACACAAAAGGTGAAAATTAATACTTGTCTGTTATTCTTGTAGTGTTCTCTTTTCCCTTTCATTGTTCTGTTGGCACTGCCACCATGTTATATGCTCAGTATTGCCTATGGCCACTGGCACTTAACCACACTAGATGACATGTCTCACTTTACAGTAGTCTGTGCTAATTCGAATCTGCCCACTACTACATTACGTGACCAGATTAGCTTACATAAGTGGTGTCCTATGAAACATTTCTCCCTCAGGTTTAATGACAGTAAATATTTTGTTTTGTCTTTATGAATTCTCTTATTGCTTTTGAAGTAGTTTTGACAAATTTCATATTTAGATAAATTCTTTTCAGTTGTAGTCATTTTCGAGTTGGTAGCTAATAATTTTCTTTTGGAAATTTTTAAAACTTGTTTATGAAATAAGATATTGGATGAAGCTTAAAAGTGTTTATGTATTTCTCTTCATCATATAAATAATTTTGGACAACAAATTCTAAGTTCTCATAAATCGAAATTTTATTTTGTTGTGGTATGTGTATAAATGTACAAGATCATTTGTAGTGAATTTTCATTAGACGTTTACTTTTACATGGTTTAATATGATATCAAAGAAAGCTGACATATTGTTTTATAAAGAAATTTGATTGCATGTTCAATGTTGTTTAGTTTATTTACAAAATCAGGTGATATTATTTTGTAGCGACATATTAATGAAATATCATTGATATATATATATATTGATTGTTCAGAAAAATATTTTAAAAAGCATCAGTTTCTAGAAATTCTGAAAAATCATGCCAATACTACATTAAAAGGCAAACCCATTGGTAGTCCAAATTTCTGTCTGTAAAAGCATTATAAAAAAAGAAAAAAAAAAGAACAACATTAGGGAGAGATTAATTTTTGATTTTACTTGATGTCTGTTTATGATATTTAAGCAGTTGTTAACCAATATGTTAGCATATTGGAATTTAATACCTAAACTAATGATGACTTTATTTTTTCATATTTGTTTCTTTTAATCTGTCATCATCATGTTAATGTGACCAGAAATTTTAATCTGTCATCATCATGTTAATGTGACCAGAAATTTTAATATGTGAAACAATTATCACTTCACATATTAAAAATAAATTAAGGAGGAGGTAAAAATTTTGGATTTAATTTTCCCTACACTATGTGCAGCACTACTTATTCCAAATGTAACAGGTTACACTGGAATGGCAAGTTTGAGTTTTTGGCAGTGAAGTTAAAGACAAAAAGAAAGAAACATGGTTGCTCATTTCAATTTCCTTCTCACCCTGGCTGTCCTTAGAAACACTGTTAAGAACATCTTCTCCCGAACTCCCAGTGTCAATATCATTCATTCTTTTATTCTCTCACAAATTGCTTGATCTGTGTGTTGTCTATTGTGCATTTATTCTATTTAGCAAAATTAACCTCCATCTTGTTAATGAGGCTCAGGTTCAAATCACACCAAAATTAATTCTGCTTATGGCTACAAACAACATGTTGTAAGTTTAATTTTTTTTGCGGCGGGTGAAAGATGCCTTCTCTCGGCAACTCCTTCATTACAGGCAGATCAAGAACAAGCAATGGGGTGCAGTACCAATCCCTTACTATAATAAGCTGCATTTGTGTCTTTTTGTCAGGTCATAAAGTCTGTGTATTTTAGGATTTTATTTGATCAATTTTGATTGTTTGTTCATTATTAAAAAAAACTTTCTCATTGATTAGTCAAATTTTTATCTCAGAAATTATTTTGTGAACACTGATTTTTTTCATAAACATTTTTAATCTTCATGTAAAAAATGTTTTTTGCATTTATCTTTATACATAATAAAATTTTCAGGCCCTTTGAGGCCATGATGGAAATATGTCATTATTTTTGGCATATTTTTCTACTGCTTTTATGTGTCCTTGTGGCAATATAGCTTTGTCCTCTATCCCAACTTAAAGAACCTTGACACACATTTACTGTGCATGATCTCAAGATTAAAGCAACGGTAAATATATATCCATGTTCTTAGAAAATAGCACTGTTCTTAGTGGATCATCTATTAACACAATGGGAAATATTTAATAACAAAAGTGATGAAAGCAAAAAGAAACTAAATGAAATTGTCTTGATTTTCCCCCAAAACATATTTAAGGAAAAAAAAAATTTAATTTAAAAGTCTTAGCATCCCCTCTCCTTCAGCCACATATGTAGTTGCATCAATGTAAATTTAGTCTTATAAAATCCTAAAGGATGACACGTGTTACACAAAAATTTTGTCATACTTTTTTCATCTAAAATAGTCCTTGCTGTACAAAAACCTTGTATATCTTTTTCCCGTATATATAAATAAGTAAATCTAAAATGTTTTCTCTTTTTCAGAGAAAGTGTAAAATAAAATTTAAACAAATTGACTTTATTTTCAAGAAATTTCAAATTCAATTGAGTCAGAAATGTCACTTTATAAAATGGAAAATAATCATGAGTATATTTTGAACTTTGAAATTCTTAGTTTTTGCTTTAAAATTCATAGAATATAAAAGAATTTTATCAAAATATTTGAGGATTATCATCATTATCCAGTCATTTATTTTCAATTGAAGTTTTCTATTTTTCAGTGGAACAATGTTATTGATCTCCAGCCAAATCCAAATTATTCACCAACTCAAGTTGCTTCTTTCTTGCCTCCAACAACAATTCGATCAATAACTTAAAATCTGTAGTGATCACTTAAAGAGTCCTTGGTTAAACATACTCAACAGATTGCACTGTTTGGACTAATTTGATTACTTATGGCCAATCTTCAAGCAGTTGTTTAACTTGGTATATAGAAATATGCTAAATCTTTAAACACACAAAAAGAAAAGGCTCATCAGTTGGAACCTTCAAATTTTGAGTATTATTAATCATTAATTATGATCAAGGGGAGACAGATCAATGAAGTTTTAATTGTTCCAGACTTTTTTCAAGATTGGTGTACTACAGAAAGCATGACACCAAAACCTGAAGCAGCATTTGGATAGTAAAAGATGCTTTCCAAAAGCTATGCAAAATATTAAAAAAACAGGAAAATATTAGAAATTTCATTAAAAACAAAGAAAGGAGTAATGAACTGTTATATCAGTCCTCCAATATGGCTGCACAAAATCTCCTCACAGATGAAGAAGAAACTTGAGATATCAGAAATATGATTCTACAGCAAGATACTGAGAATACCATGGACCGAACATGTAAGCCATGACAAAGTTTTAGAGAAAATGTATATAAAAAGGACATTTGTAATTAAAATCAGAAAGAGAGAGTTGAAATTTCTAGGGCACATCCTGAAGAAAGAGGGCTTAGAAAAATTTGATACTCAGAAGGCAAGATTGAAGGCAATAGAAGGAGAGGAATGCAATGGATAAACCCTGCATAATGAGTTTGAGTAAATGGAAGGTAGAACAGGGATTAAGAGCAACAGCAAAAAAAAAAAAAATCAAAATTTATTAAGAATGACAAAGGACAGGAAATAGTGGAGGGCTATGATCACCAATGTCATGAAGGGACATGACACATAGAAGAAGCATGTTGAAAACATTCTCTGATGTCTATGTGATTCTACTCAAGCTCTGGTAGTATTAAACATGAAAATGACAAGAAAAATAAAGTTGTTGTTAACTGATTGGTCTTGTATATAAATATTTTGTTCTTCTGACTATTCATAAGAAATATATTTTTAAGAATCAGGTCACCCTTTATTTTATTTTTTATAATCGTAATATTATTTCCTTATAAGGAAGAATTTACCATTCTTTAAGTGAGTTGCTAATACTGCTTTCAGTTGAAATTTGTAAAATCTCTTAAAAAAACTTTTCTGGAAAGAAGGTTTCTCATCACCAGTATATGTTATTGCTACTTCCAGCATTATAGAATAATCATCTTGATTATGTCCTTATTTTATCTTTGAGTTACATGTGCCATCTATTTTAATTACTGCTGCTGCTGAAAGTCCACAAATAATTATGTTTATATTATTTGGTAAAGTTCATTGATTTTGATTCCATAGTACCAGTCAACAATGCTTGAAGAAGAATGTTCTTCACCAAAATTCACAGGAAACTCATTAAAGACCATTTTTTTGAATCATTGAAAGCAGTTTGCAGACTGTTTAGGTGTATTTGATAGAATTTAGATATTTTTGATAAGTTTTTGCATCATACCTGATATTCATATAAATATCTTGATCTGACGAGGTGATTTAAGAACATGACTCAAGTTTTCAGCTTAATGTTTTGGGTTTGTAGATTTCCTTATCTTCTATACTAAATCTGTAACAATTGATCCATACACTAAGGAAAGCTCTCATCATTTTACAGTTCAAACTATCTCTACTGCAGTCTATTCTATATTCATTTTCCTTATCTTCTGTACTAAATCTGTTATAACTGACCCATACACAAGGGTGGGTAAAGATCTCACCATACCACAGAGGTTTGACAATAGACCTCATCATGTATAGCTTAAGGTGAAGTATCCTTTTTCATCAAAAGGTTGAAAGAAAGAGTAATTAGGTTTTCTGTACATAGAGAAAAATTAAGAAGGATCCAGTTGATTCTGATAAATTGGCCCAGTGAAAAGAATCTGTAATAAAGCCAAATTTAATTGACAGTTAACCAGATTTTCAGCATAAACCAAGTACACCCACTTCATCCTACCTGTAAAAGCAGATACAAAATCAAACACAAGGGAATAGCAACAGCAACTTCCTGTTCAAAGTGATAAGCACCTGATACAAAAATATATTTATTATTGTATAAATACAATAATTTTGGCACATGGCCAAAGGGGAAGGGGGGGAAGGCTGGTCCTCGCTAACTATCCTAGTCAATCACGATTACGACCCATTCATCTGATACAAATTATCCAATTACCAAAAGAACTCATCCATATCCATTCAATCCTAGATATACCACAATACCACATATTCGGGGGTCTGGCATTGCCTACAAAAAACACCCCATGATATGAAAATCTCAAAATGTTTAAATAGAACAATATATAAGAATTTCATGAAACATGAAATGAGGGGGAGGGAATGAACCTGATACAAAAACTGATACAGGAGAAATTGGCAGAGCTTAAATACAGCTCCCGGATTGTACCACTTTTAACTAGCAGGGGTACCAAGCCTCCTCCTGCTGCTGATTTAAATGCAATTAGCTTCTATGTAGATCTAACACACACGTGTGTGTGTGTGTGTGTGTGTGCATGTGTGTATACACCAAGTGATCATTTACCCCAAGAAAATATGAAAAATTATGTTTACATTGAAATTTCTGCAGGGAAATGGAAACAAAGATTTTATACACATAGGCACTCAATTTCTAACCCTAAATTAAAACACTAGACAACTCTTTCAAAAAAAATGTTGGCAATTGAAGGAGAAAGGTTTGAGTAGACAGATAGTTTGGAAGATTAAATTCTTATCTCTATATTCCCCCTCTCTTTACACTATATAAATTATAATTGATAAACTTTCCCTTACTCTAAGATTTCCCCAACTCTCTATCCATTAATCCTTTACATCCTTTCATCTATATATTTTAAATTTACTTTTTATTCTTCTTTTAGTTTTAAATTAATATTTCATTCTTCATATAACCCCAAATTATAGTTAAAAGGTTAACTTTTTTAAGCATTTCACCCCCAGCAAGATGGGATGCCACTAACACACAAGGGGTTACAGAGAGTGGGAGTGAGTGTCAAGAGGCATGAATAGAGGAAAGGATGAAGAGAAGGACAGGGAATAGATTAAGGCATCTTGAGAACTAGCAAAAGTAGCTTGTTGGAGCAGTTACTGTGAAAGTATTTGTAGAAAAGACAGAGGGAGGCAACGACATGTCTGTGAGAGAGTGACTGTAGATGAGATGCCAGATCAAGGCCAATAACAAAGCATATCCATTTTTTATTTTTCTATTTCTGTCACAAACTCAGTCCACAACAGGGTTAATATGAGAGATGACCTATATTTTTGTCTGCCGAAATAGGCTATTCCCCATATAAGGTGACTTCAGATTTTATTGTTTATTAATTATTTGCTCTGTAACAATAAATACATTGAGCTCTTTTTGCGGATCAGTTTTAATATTTTATATTACTAGGATCCACTTGGATTATATACCAATGGATTTGTTACTTTTATTATATATATATATATATATATATAGTGGACTCTCCTATCATGAATGATAAATGAGGGTCAGCAGTGGATGATGTCTTTCATTTTACACTTATGCACACTAACAGGGGCTATTATGGAGAAAATCAGGTAAGGGAAAGACATATTTCATTTGCGCTTTTTTAAGTGCGATACTAACCTAGCCTTACTGTGGGTGACAAAGCCACACTGACTGATGGCATGTCTGCTTTAGCACATCAGTCTACTGTCTTCAAAATCCTTTAACTTAATGAAACATCTTACTTCACTGCTTTTGGTTTGATGCTTGGGCTTCCCAGGTTTTCGGATCAAAGTAGAGACATTTCAAGTTGTCTTTGTAGCATAAGAGTAGACATCCAATTGAATGCTTGGAGTTTGGTAATTTTTCCACACACCACCTTTTTTAGAAGCCTATGCTAATCCATTCTCACAACATGACCAGCCGACCTAAGTTTATAGATATATATATATATATATATACACACACACACACAAAAAGAAAGAATGAAAGCTAAAAATATAAAATAAACTGAAGGGGTCAATGCTAAAGTTGACACAACCTAAATATAATATTTTAATTCAATGATATCAAAAGTCACGACTCAGTTTCATGTGAAAACAATCATCAAGCAGAATAAGTATCACATGAAACTGAGTAGCATCATTTTATATATATATATATATATATATATATATATATGAATAACCAGGTAAGCAATGACTGGCCACTACTTTAATTTTCATGTGTTTGCACACAATCTTCAGGTAGCCAGTAATATTAGGTTGGTGCAAAAATAATATCGTTTTCTCACATGTTACTATGTGAGAAAACGACATTATTTTTGCACCAACCTAATAGTAAGGTGACTACCTTACATACGACTGGATGAGTACAATTTGGCAAGCAAATCAAACTCGCACAGTGAGGGGGTGGTAGATCATTCAGCCAAGATCTAAAATGACAAAAAAAAAAAAAAAAAAAAAAAAGAATAAAATTCAACCTGGAGAAGCTTGCCAGTATAGCAAAAAGCACTCAATAACAAGAGAATTTTTTTTTTTTTTTTTTTTGCAAAAGGGTCTAGAGTTGCTGTAAGGTCTCTTTTAGCTGAGTAGGCTAAAGTACACTGAGCTTAAACAATGTAAGAAAGGCACATTTTCTGTATTAAGATTTTTTATTGCCCAGACATCGATTTCTATCAAAAAAGCACCAATGAATGAAACAGGTATATCTAGTCAACCACACATTTCCACTCAATATAACATTTATAGTAAAAAGAAATACATATTTAAAAAGGTCAGGTGCATGATTTACCACGTTACCAAGCACTTCTGGCCACGATTGGATGTATCGGTCTTCTTTATAGTGGTTGTAAAAATATCAAATGTTTGTCACATTTGTAATTAGATCGCAGTATATGAGTAACACTAAAGATATAAAGGTATTATGTTATCGATGCCGTCAGAAGTTAAAAGAGGACAAAGGGAAGTACTTCCCATGTTTAGCTTAGTCATTAAAATAACTCATTATTACTTAGTAACGTCTACTGAGCATGCCTTGCTGATGAGGTGCATTAGCACACATATAGAAAATGGTGTAGTAAAAAATATAGCAATCCATAATAAAAATCTACTGAAAACATTGAAATGATGATTAATTAAACATTTAAGTAATGTTTATTATAGAGTCATTTTAGGAAAAAAAATGCTGTCTTTTGAATTTTGGAAGAATAAATATTTGAAAGATTCTCATGTTTCATTTAATACAGTTAAGTCAAATTGGTTATGCTAGCAGGAATAATAAATAACAGAGTTAAGCCAACATACCAATAGTAATGTCAGTATATATGTAAAATTTCAGATATAACTAAGAATGAACTTTATCAAGGCAAATCTAAGGTCTGTGTATATCTCCGAGATGATTATTTATATTATTTGGACCGTTCACAACGTTTCTGCCATTCTATGCTCCAGCCTTCTTCAGTTGACTGGAATTTTGAACCAGACCCTTCATTAAGGTTCACTGAGATTGTTCTAGTTCCACATGCTATGCCACTTCTAAATGTCTCGGTTATTTCATATTAACTCAACTCTCCTCAAGGACACATGGCCCATTGAATAAAGGCGTAATATATATTTCTGTAAAAGGACAATATGAACAAAAAGAAAATTTATCTTAGTCAGCATGTTTTGTCCTCTGATGGACTTTATCAAGGGAAATCTAAGGTCTGTCTATATCTCTGAGATGAGATATTATGATTATTTACATTATTCAGAGTGTTATCTTCCTTGCTATATTCACAACATTTCAGCCATTGTATTCTCTGGTCTTCTTCAGGTGATTGGAATTTTGAACCGTACCCTTCATTTCATCTGCCTTTATCCATTAGGCCATGTGTCCTTGAGGACACATGGCCCAATGGATAAAAGCATTGGTTAGAGCCAATGACTAGACCAAAGAGTTGTGAGTTCAATACCAGGCTACAGCAGTAGTGAACCAAAAAATTTGGAGAGTCGAGTTAAAGGGAAATAACAGAGACATTCAGAAGAGGCTTGGCACGTGGAACTAGAACAGTCTATTCCAGTAGACGAAATGAAGAGTTCACTTTGAAATTCCAATCACCTGAAGAAGGCTGGAGCATACAACGACCGAAACATTGTGTATATGGCAAGGAACATGAGGATAACAGTACGAATAATGTAAATAATGCAAATGTAAGGATTTCATTTTACATCAGGTTAAACATTTACTTACTTTTGTTTATTAGACATTAAATTACATTAATTAGCATCCTCCATAGTTTACCTCAGCTTTTCAATTAACCTGAAGAATGTTTGATTGTTCTAAATTTTATTGAAAAACAAACATTTGAATATCAATACATGTTGAAAAATAAAACATTTGCTTTAATAAAGTTCATCAGACGATGAAATGCATCAGTGAAGATAAGTTTTCCTTTTGTCTTTTATATATATATATATATATATATATAACTGAATAGGTTGGTTGGTTGGTTGGGTTTTATGGTATATCAACCACTGTAAGTCATTTAATGCCAAATTAAGTTTTATATATATATATATATATATATATATATACACACACCTATACATATATTAAATATACAGTACTATTAAACGTATAGCTGGCAACATTATAGTTTCAAAAACGTATATATAGCTGGCAACATTATTGTTACAAAAATGCATAGCTGGCAACATTATTTTTTCCAAAAAACGCATAGCTGGCAACATTATTGTTACAAAAACGCATAGCTGGCAGATAGATAGAGTGTGTGTAAATATAAGAGTGAACACTGAGGTCAACTGAGTGATGACAGTGTGTTGTATGACTGAGCACAACCTTTAGATCATGTGGTTTCAAAAGTCCTGTAACTTATTCAGGTTATAGGGGCACCACATGTACTGCAGCCATAGCAGCAGTGGAAAATCTAGGACAAGATAGCTTGATATCAAGATCAACCCTCTCCAAGCAGGCTTAAATTCAATTTTCTTTTCTAAAACTGGGATAGAAGGCTTAGATTGTTTTGCTATTTATCCATAACTGAGAAAGAAGCAATGGATTCATACCTTTCTCCAGTGTATTAGTATGTAAATAAATGTAACAAAATTGACTGGAATTTGAACTTTACTCTCCCATTTCTTATTCCAAGCCACAATCCATTACACCACTGCACATTTCTGGAGTGCAGACCCCCCCCCCAATACACCCAACTAAAAGTAAACTAGGTAAAATCAGTAAAATAATACAAGAAAGAATTAAATCAGAACAAAGTTAGGAGTTGTAACAGAGTTGGTAAGTTGGATGTTGATGTAGTAATTACCCTGTTGTCATATATATTTGTAATAGTAGTTGATAGAGGAATCCTTTTTGATTTTTTTAAACTGACGTACAACGATATTTTTCTTTATCGTGATGTGAATTACTGATATTGATGTGGTGCATGCTAAAAAAATCTTCTCAGTCTTACTGTCTCTAGTTTCTTTAAAAGTTTGTTCTTGTTTTTGCTTGTTCTGAGAATTTTGTTGTTAAGGATAGCGTTTAAGATTGTCGACTTTTGATTTTCCAGTGCAATTGTGATATGCATGCATTGTGTTCCTTTTGGCTACTGCTACCTGCTAATACTCTGCTCCCTCTTGTGGCAGAAGGGTCGGTTTTATAATGATAACGTTTCAGATTTGAGAATGATGAAATACCTTTCTCATCTTTCATCATTGGTAGCAAGGTTGTTTTAGGATGATGAAATTTTTATCTTTATTTCCAGGGATGATGAAATATCCTTATCATTTGTCACTGGTGGAAAGGTTGTTTTTAGTGATGATGAAATATCATCATCATCATTCTGGATCATAAAGTAAACCAGTGAAAAAACACAAAATCCAACCATAGACTGATTCTGTAATAAAAATTATAAACATAATTGTAAATTTATACAACTACATATAAAAGATTTCTGTCCTTTAATAAGTGGACACATATGCTAGATAAAGTCATCTCCCTAACTCAGGAACATATAAAAATGAGCAAAAATGAATTAAAAAAAAAAAAAAAAAAAAAAAAAAAAATCAACCACTGTGAAAAATATTGGACAACAAAGATGTTTGGCTAAAGAAAGGAACAAGAGGAATGTTTGGCATTACAGTGGGAAGTTTTGATGGATACGAAACCTTTGAGCTGATATGAATATACAAACCACATGAAATAAGCAAAATAATGAACAAAAGTTATATATACCTCACATGCAACACAGTCTCTCGATTGAAAGAAACAAGCAAAAAAAAAAAAAAAAAAACTTGAAAAGTAATTACAAAAATTTTAAAAGATATAGCATTTGACAAGCATAACAACAAACTTAAAATATACTGGATTTTTAGCAAAATTCTCATACACACCACATAATGCAAAAAATGCCAACAGAAATAGGAAATTGCATGGTTTAACCATGACCCTCATAACAGAAATGTAAAAACAAATATAAGAAAAGCATTAATTAAATTCATCTACAAGCACTTTCTCCAATCAAGCAGACTCCATAATATATTCAACAGAAATACATTAAAAATCAGCTAAAGTCGTGCAAAGAACATGACAAAAATAAGAAAAATAGCCGAGAAATCATTGACGCCTCCCAAATGCAGCTGTAAGTACAGAGAAAAGCATGAATTTGCTTGAAAAGTAATATAATAAATGAAACCATGGTAAAAACATCAGATAAAAAAAAGAATTATATATATATATATATATAGGAATAACTGGAGCACTCTGGAAATGGAGAAACTACACACAAACATTTCAACAATAATAAATATGTGAACAACATGATTCTTAACATATATGGGAAATTAAAAACAGAAAGCAAAACAATAATCCCCAAAATTGTCAACTTTTTCTGGATGAAAAAATAGCTATAAAAATTTTCTCAGGACAACATAAATTACTAAATAAAAGATCAGAACTTTTTACTGAAAAATCAAGATCTTTTAAAACATCACCAAAAAAAAAAAAAAAAAAATGCATTACAACATGCACAATATATTTTAAACAAAGCCAAAAGCTTAAATATTGGAAATAAGATAACCATGTACACCAATAAATAAATTAAGTAAATAAAAAATAAACAAATTAACTATACAAAAATGCTTACATAACAATTTCTAAGTAAATTTAATAGAGGAATCCCTCGATTAGTGTGGCTAATGTGTACATTAAATGATATGCATTAAGTGAATATAATAACTTACAGGAAATGATGCAATTTGTACCACAAATTTTAGTCTTATTCATATTTAATTGCTAATTTGCATAATTTTAAATTAAAATATAAGTGCATATTATATATATATATATATATAATTATTTATATATTATATGTGCGGTACTTATTAGAAAGCGCTCAATATCAGAGTTTGTCTGACGATCGCTAAAGCATGAAACTGAGGGTCACAAACTCACATCTATCGATCCAAAAATATATATTACATTAAGAAATGGACAAAGTCCGACAATTTATTTATTAAAGACATTTTTATGTTTAACATTCTTTTTATAGATACAAGTATTTAAGTAAATGCTCTGTTTATAATAAACAGTATTAAATAACATTTACCGGCCTGAATGTCCGAGAAATTTTCATAGAAAATATTCGTCCTTTGACAGGATTCAAACAGAACCGTCATTTACGCTGATGTGCCTTAACCGACTCGGCCACAAAGGATCGTTCGGTTGGCAAGGTCATGATAAGGATATTTCATTATCCCTGGAAATAAAGATAAAACAACCTTGCTACCAGTGATGAAAGATGAGAAAGGTATTTCCTCATTCTAAAATTATAAAACCAACCCTTCTACCACAAGAGTGATATATATTACATATATAAGATACAATAAAGATGCTATGAATTAATATTTATTAATCTGATTTTTTATAAAAAAAAAAACCCAAAAAAACCAAAAAAACCAAAAAAAAAACCCAAAAAAAAACAAAAAAAAAAAAAAAAAAAAAAAAAAAAAAAAAACCAAAAAAAAAAAAAAAACCAAAAAAAAAACCAAAAAAAAAAACAAACCAAAAAACAAAAAAAAAAAAAACAAAAAAAAAAAAAAAAACAGTGGTCTGCCACATACCATTCTTGTGTTCTTCATTTTAATGGGGGAGGACTGAGAAATTGCTCATTCAAATTTTCAAAACATAAACATTAATATTTTAACCTGAAAATTTGATTTATAATCTTCCCATAGTAAATGCTTACATCAAATGTCCGTTTCTTTTTTTGTTTTTTTTTTAACAAAAATCAGAAATTTCCTTTTAAGATCTTCAAAATTAACATGAAAAAAAAAAAAAAAAAAAAAATATTCAAAATTTATAATAGAAACAAATATTCAAATATATATTTTTTTTTTTTATCGCCTTATGTTATGAAATTTATAAACATCCCTTTTTTTTTTTTTAAAATAGACTGCAATTACTTAGATAACGTAATACTTGACAAATAAAATATTTACACATTTTCCATTTTTAAATTTTAGAAAATCTTAATCAGTAAGTATAAAAAAATCAGTCTATATTCCTGAGATGAGGTATTATGTACATTATTTGGACTATTGTCCTCATCTTTGTCACCATATTTACTACATTTCAGCTGTTGTACGCTCTGGCCTTCTTCAGGTGATTGGAACGTCAAACTGAACCCTTTATTTTGCTCACTGGGGTAGACTGTTCTAGTTCCACATGCCATGTTTAATGGATGTCAGTTATCTCCTGTTAATTTCCCTCTTAAAGTTCTCCACTGCCTTAATCAGGTATTGAACTCACACTCTCTGAGTCCTGTCACTGGATCTAACTAACGCCTTTATCCACTGTGCCAGTGAGTGAAATAAAGGGTTCAGTTTGACATTCCAACCAGCTGAAGAAGGCCAGAGTGTACAATAATCAAAACGTAATAAATAAGGCAAAAAAAGATGAGGACAATAAACCAAATAATGTAAATAAAAAAATCAGTTTTCAATTACTATGGTTAAACTGAGGAAATTTTACCACACTAATCAAGTATTATGCATGCACTAATTGAATTTTGGTACATAAAAATTTTAGTTCACTAATCAAAAATGCATTAATCAAATGTGCATTAATTGAGGGATTCCTGTATTAATAAATAGAAAAACATTCTAAGGTAACAATAAATAAATAAAAATTTAAAAGTTAACAAAAATCTAAAACAATAAAACTACATTTTTTATTTTTTTTCATTTCAATAATTATAATATAATTATAATAAGATTATAATTTTATGATTTTTCTATTCAATAGAAAAACACAATAAACTGGAAATAATTGAACTTTGTTAAGTGTGCAACCCACACAGCCTGAAGACTACAATCAAGCAAGAAAAACAGTTGTCATTTGGTGTTGACCTCAATGTCCATTCATATTTGTTTTGTTAAATAGACAAGGAATATCTTGTGAGATTGTTCATTTAATTTTTCTTGTGCCCTTTTATTTATAGCATTAGTTCAAAAGTACTTTTGGCAAATACTTTAATATATACATTTTTTTGATTTGGTTTCTATACCGTGTTGTGGTATGGGAGGCATTTTTGTGATGAGAATTTCATTCAAAGCAAAGATTTTGTTTAGTTTCTGATAACAGCTACAACATTTCTTGTGCATATTGTAAGAAAAAAAAAAAAACAAAAAAAAAACAAACACAATGATGTATTTCTCCACACAAACTTAATCCTCAAAAAAGAAAAATTAAATAAAATTGTTCAAAATATTTCTTGTCTGTCATATTTAATGAAACCTGTATAAAAAAGGACTGCTGCCCAAATACACAAACGTGTGTGTGTGTGTGCAATCCTTTTATATATATATATATATATATATATATATATATATATATATATGATTTGCATACATACACAAATACACAGAAGGTGTGCCTGATATTTAAGATCACACATTTATCCCCTAATTAAAGATTAATGTAACTTTTTAATATCTATATATAACATTGAGAGACATTTTTCTCTTGTATACAAAAGACTCAAATCTATGAACCATTTTACAACCATTTTGAAGCTGATTAAAAGCAAGCAACAACTGACAAAAAGTGTTGAAACATTGAGTACTTTTGTACTGTGATAGTGTCCATGTCAATTTATTTCTTAAATTTACATAAAAAAGGAAATACAGTCAAATTGGGTATTACTGGTAGCAAGGGAATGATTGCATATCCTGCAAATAATAACAATTGGTATTAAAAGCCAAGATCAAAATTTGAATTTCAAATGCTGATTTTCAAGATCTACTGGCAAGTTCTTCCAACTTGGTAAATTCTTCATGCCTCATCTCAGTTTTTCTGCGCTTGGTTATTAAATAAATATTAATAAATAATAGTTTGCTTGATAGTTGAAGTAGTTGTGTATTTGATCTTTGTTTCAAATAGTTGCTCTTTGTATATTTATGCTTGACTCTGTGTTGGTATTTTTTTTTTTTTTTTTTTTTAACTAATTTCTATCCAATACAAGGCCCAAGAATCACTCAAGATAGAGGGCTTCTGAATGAGGTGCTTGTATGGATGTAAGAGGTGTAAGTAAGTATAGTTTATGAAGATATATGGGAAAAATAATGGTTTTCTCTAGACATGAAGAGGTCAAGATTGGTGTGTACAGGGAAGCATCATCTTGGATATTTCTTTCACAAATGAGCAGTTTTCAGGAGAACATGTCCAAGGGGAACTTCCTTTTTACAAATGGAATATGAAGGGAGGGAAGATTAACCTTCTGTACATACCATTATGGGCTCCAAAATGTAAAGGTAGTGAGAGGCTTGTGACATTGAGTTAAATGAATGCTGTATGGTTGAAAATAATTAATCACTCACAAGGCCATGTAGATGCTTTTGAACTCTGTCAAGGCTCAAAAGTGAAAATTGGGCAGACAGGACAACAAACCTATTTTGACTGAGTGTTGTAAAGGTAGGACATGGCAAGAAAAGTCAGGTAATTTCTGGAGTTTAGTATAAGGAACCAAGCATTGTATTAGGTTGGTGCAAAAAAAATGTCACTTTCTCATATATTAACATATGTGAGAAAACGACATTATTTTTGCACCAACCTAATATGTGGTGTTTTTTTTTTTTGTTATTTTTAGATTTGCCCATGCTTGAAAAGTTCTCAGCCTGACAAAAAGCCCTTAAAAAAAACCAAAAAAAAAACCAAAAAAAAAAAAAAACCTGTTCATTTGGTCAGGTTTTTTCAGGTTGAAAATTTTTCACCACCTCCTTGTGTATGTATATATGTTTAATATCTGCATAAACATATCAAGTTTTGTTCTTTACCTACAATGTACACACTGTTTTCCTATTTGTCTTTGCTTACCATGTTAACATATCAATATACCTATTTGGATCAATGTACAGGTGTGAATGATTGCGTGTTGTATGAAATAAGTAGCTGAAGAGAAGACTATGTTTTCTAAGCTCCACCTGCTTTCATAGATAACACCAGGATCATCTTACCTGCAACTTCTACCCCCACTCCATCACAAAACTCTTTCACCACCTTTATTTTATTTCACCAACGGTAGATCTACCTTTTTCTCACCTGTCTTTCTTGAACCCCTTTCCTAATGTCCCTTCCCACCTAAACTTATTTTTCTTCTTGTCCTTTGCCAAAAGTTGCAGGTGAGTCAGACATGATACAGAGGATGTGGCTGAGTGCTTCTTGTGTTAACCAGTAAATCTTATGTTTATAATAAAGATAAATATATGCATACAAATACCCATTTGGCTTGGCCTTTATATATATATATATATATATATATATATATATATATATATATAGTGTGTGTGTGTGAGAATGAATGAATCAAAAACTTTAGTGAATAGGAACTGACAAGAACACACACTTACAATAAAATTTTAAAAGATATATATATATATATATATATATATATACACACACACACACACACACACCCACACCCCCCTCTGCGGGTGTGTGGATTATAATGGTTAGTGGCATGGAATGTGAAATTGGTGAGCAGAGATCAGATTCTGGTTGACTTCACTGAATTCACTTTTGCATAAATACTCTTTGGAAAGATGAATACTTTTTCTGCTCTCCCCAAATATGGATTAAATAACAGAATAGACAGAGCTCTCTAGCCTTGGTTGGGAATCAGAATAGGACTGTTTGGAGTGTGTGTGTGTTCGAAAAGTGTGGCTGATTAGCACAAGTCTTCACTTCTCTAATCAATTCATATATCTGGATAGTGTGGTGGTTTAATTCTAAACTTAACCGTTTGACACTCATACACCAAGAACTGGTGGCAGAATCTACTATATATATATATCTCAATTAGTACAATGATGCAAAAAAGTATTTATTTTATGTGACAAATTCCTGACCACGGACAATCCCTACATGATTTTCAATCCAATATCCAAATTGAGTGTGGAAACTTGTACCAATTAATTTTAAGTCAAAAGTTGTAATATTTGATGTTGAATCATTACTTCTTTTTCCTACTGACTAAATATTAAAATGAAGTACAGAGTCCATCTGTAGAATTGGAATAAAAGCCAAAATGGGCAACTAAAAATGCAAATGGTGTTCAGATACAGTTCTGATCATCATTGTCATTTTTTAATCTATTGCCAGAATTTGCAGCCTTCTTTATTTTGATTGCTTCATTGCATAAAAAGCAAATACTGCTACTAAAATGCAAGAGGTTACTGAGTGTCAATGAAAATGAGAAAGACGTTAGTTAGAAAAAAATAAAGACAACAAAAGAACGGGTTTCAGGAGGACGGGAGATTGCAATTGACATTGCTCTTAAATGTTTGAAGATCATACGTGACAGGGAAGCAAGGAGTTGGAAGAGAGTTCCACAGGTGAGAAGTGCAAGAAAAGAAAGTTTTAGAATAGAATTTATGGTTGCATCTAGATATTTCAATAGTAAAATGAAGAGACCTAATTGCCAATCTAGTATTGTACTTAAATTCATGAGGTCAAGATGTGAAGGAAAAACGCTCATCAGAAGAAATGCCATGAAAATCATTATAGAAAAGACTGAGTAAATTCACATCACAATAGTGGAAAGTGACTGAAGTTTAAATGTGAGGGTGAAAATCTGTTTATTAGCTTTGCTGTTTTCTTATTTGTTAGAGTTGCAAGAACTGAAGTGAGTTTGTAAAATTGAAGAATCTTATAATTACTTGAGATAATGATGTTAAATGCTATCGGAGGACATTGGTGGTTTCACCTGTGTTCCACCAGGTCTTCTGGCTCAAGTAATGAATGATTGAATACCTCTACAGCTTTTATTCCAGATATAAAGAAAGAACAGACAGATGCACAATAACCCTATGACGCCAACCAACCATAGATGACGGTGATCTCTATCACATTGCCATAAGCACCTTACATTAAATATCTCCTTTAAAAAACATTAATTACTGAAACAGTTATCTATATTTAAAAAGATATTTAAATCTGCTTTTTAGATAAAATTTGAAAACAAAATGTTTATGGAAAAAGTACATAAAGAATTCTTTTAAGTATCATGTCCCTTCAGGATGTCACCAATCGTGGCTCTCCAGTTAGGGACATGAGCGATTATGGGTCTCAACAACTTCCTCATGTTTTTAGCTCTCAGTAATGTTTGTCTTTTTGTTATCTCTCCTCATCCATGTTCTGCCAACTCATTAGCCAGATTATGAGCTCTTTGTCTTCTTTTTCTATATACTGTGGGTCCATTCATTTCATCAGCGATCATGGTTCTCCACAATTTCCCGTTCTTTGTAGCTCTTAGTAAAGTTTGTTATTTTGCTATCACTCCTAATCCTTGTTCTGCCAACCATTTACAAAAGCTTGTTAGCCAGATTATGAGCTTTTCTTCTTTTTCTATATACCGTGCATCCCTTCATTTCATCAGCGATCATGGCTCTCCACAATTTCCTGTCCTTTGTAGCTCGTAGTAAATTTTTCTTTTTGTTATCTCTCCTAATCCCTGTTCTGCCAACCATTTACAAATCTCGTTAGCCAGATTATGAGCTCATCTTTTTCTATATACTGTGGGTCCCTTCATTTTGTCAGTGATTATGGTTCTCCACAATTTCCCATCCTTTGTAGCTCTTAGTAAATTTTGTCTTTTTGCTATCTCTCCTAATCCTTTTTCTGCCAACCATTTACACAAGTGGCTGCTGCTTCTATGTGGTATGTCCATTTAGGACATGAGCAGTCATGGCTCTCCACAACTTCTTGACCTTTCTAGCTCTTATTGTTATCTTTTTGCTAGCCCTCCTAATCCCTGTTCTGCCAGCCATTTACAAGCTTATTGGGTTGGTTATTTGCTGCTTTTTCTGTCCCTCTTACTTCTATATCCTGTAAATATCAAATTCTCCAAGTCCTCTTTTCTCATTATGTGTCCTAGAAATTTCAATTGTCAATTTTTGATTCTAAGTACAAGTATCCTTTTTGTCTTTTTCCTGAAAACTTTGTTGTTACATGTAATTAATATTTTTATGATTTAAGTCAAACATCTCACTATAAAAACAATTCACATTGTAGTTGTTTCAAAATTTGGAGATCAGTGGATCTTATTTCAGTGGAAATATAGTGGAGGCTGGTGTAGAGTTATGGGAAAAATAGTAACAGAAGCTGCTTGGGACAATGATGTCGATATACAGAGAGAATACGCACAGTTGCAAACACTCTTTTTTTCATATAGGGGTGTTGAAAATTTGACCAAAAGACCGAACAATATTTTGGGAATACCTTTTTAGTCATGTTGAGAATTTTTCCACACCTGTCATTACATCCATTTTGCAGTCACTGCCTGTGTCACTTAAAAATTTTATGTATAAATCTATTTTAACACAGATATCTTTATGCTGCGACAAAATTCCTGGCCTGAAGCTGAAAGGATTAAAAAAAAATAAAAATTCTGATATTTGGTCAAATTTTTGGTAAGTTAATTTTTTTTTACTTCCTTATAACCCTTTCATTATTATCTCTGCATACCTATTACTATCAATTTACCTATACCCACCTGTTCATATCTATCTATATATCTATGTCTACCAACTAATATACATCTATTATTTTATTTGTAATCTTTTCAAATTTCTACACCGATGAAATATAGATTTACAGCTTATTAATCTTTTGCAGGTTATTTAAATATTTTTTCAAATATAAGAATTTTGGGGGGTGGAGATAAAAATAATTCATTGATACAAGTCCTACTAATTAACCCATAGTTGGGGGAGAAGATGTAGATTCAGGTGTTTTGCAAGGGTATTTGTGAATATAATGAACTTGACTGGAATTGGAACTTGACTGATTTCCAATTCAGAATAATTATTACAGCATCTGGTATTCCCAAATGGTCACCCATCTAGGTAGTGACTAAGGTTGACATTGCTTAACTTTGCTGATTATACAAGAACTAGTGTTTCAATGTGATATGGCCTTAAACTGCAATATTAAATGGGGGAATGAAATGTACTTAAGGGAAGATGATGAGACAAAGTAGAAAAGTTATTAACGACATGTTTCACCGAGAATGTCTGCTTTCGAACTTCTTCAGGCAAAATGCATCATTAATAAATTTCACACTTTATCTCATCTTCACATTTGTTTTAGATACTTTTGTACATCCTACAAAACACACATATCTACTTAACTAATAATAAAACAGATCCCTCATTTTATACATATCCCAAATGACTATCAGTAAACATTAGACTCAATTTTCATTTATATTTTGTAAGATGGGTCATAATTTTAGTTCCAAAATACTAATACTGAGAAGGCTGTTTGATATTAAGAGTTAAGCTGTGTTCTAGTCAGCCAATAATATATGGGTAAATGTTTTAGAATACTAACTCGGGTCAAGAAAAACTTCCAAAACTGGATTCTCTTTGAGCAGGAAGGTAGATAATTATGAATTTAATCTGGCACAAGGCCATAGTAAGTTGGATATTCCCTGAGTACTGAATCTACTAAACAATAAGACATGTTTTTTAATTACTACTCTAGAGTAGGTGACCTTGAATAGTTAAGTAAAAAAAATATGTTTATATTTATAATGTAAACACAAACTGTTTATAATCATCACTCTCTCTCTCTATATATATATATATATAAGTAAATAGGTTTGCCTATCATCTAGTTCATACTCCTCCACAGTCATGTGCAGAAGTAGTAGTTTATCCCTTGTTTCCTGTTTAGGATTTGGTTTCTGGTTCCTTCTGAAGTCAAATTTATACTTTTAACATCTTCATCTCAATTCTGAAATTTCATTTATTATTTACTCTCTCTCTCTCTTCAACAGCAATAGATAGGTTTACCTATCATCCGGTTCACACTCCTCCCTGGTCTTTTAAACAGGTGTATAGTTTCATCCCTAGTCTCCTGTTTAGGACTGGGTTTCCAATTTCTTCTAAAATCTTCATTCTCCTTTACTCCCAACCCAACAGCCCCTTGCATCTTAGCAGCATTGTTGCCTTGCTTGGAGTGAACTTCTATATGTGTGTGTGTGTGTGCGTACACACATACAACAAAGGCTGCTGAATATTAGTGATTTTCTACTTCACCTTAGTGGATATAAAGAAACTTAAAATGTAACAGGCTGATGATTGTACGTTTCACTCACCATGAAACTGGTAATTATGATTGGCCCAAAAAGTTATAAAAGGAAATATTTCTTCACCTCTATTACAAGGCAGAGCATCCCTTATAGGGGGTGAGATATATTTTAAGACATTTTATGTTTATACATTCTTTTTATAATAAATAAAATAATATTTTAATTTAATAATTATCTTAAAATAATTGTCGGAATCTGTCCATTTCATAATGTGTGTGTGTGTGTTTATATATTATATATATATATATATATATATATATATATATGACAAAGTGGGTTAAGTTTTCTCGTGGTGTGTTTTCACAAGAAAACTTATCTACTTTGTTATACATTTTTCCCCAATATTGTTCTTGATATATATATATATATATATATGAAAGAGAGAGAGAATGTATACATATGTTTACAGTTTTATATCAGAAGAGATTAATGTATACAGGGGGGTGCTGAAATTTCCTTGGCCAGGCCCATTTCTAAAAATCTGACCAAATATCAAAATTCTTTTTGGAATTCCTTTCTTGGTCAGGAGAAGAATTTTTCAATATCTCTTCATTTACCAAACAGTTTTGTATTAATTCCAATTATATTTTAGGCAGACTTCCCATCAAAGTTCAAACATGTCAAAGATACCAATTCTTTGCATTAAAATTGAACTGAAAAATAATTCACTGATTTATTTTACTTTTTTTTTTTTTTTTTTTGCTCTTGGGTGTCACAGTCATTTCTGATCCAATTTACTTTATATCTGCTTTGCTGTCTTCTTTCAAGAGCTCAAAAAAACAAAAAAAAAAAAACAAAAAAAAAAACAAAAAAAAAAAAAACAAAAAAAAAAAACAAAAAAAAAAAAACAAAAAAAAAAAAACAAAAAAAAAAAACAAAAAAAAAAAACAAAAAAAAAAAACAAAAAAAAAAAACAAAAAAAAAAAACAAAAAAAAAAAACAGAAAAGGAATCTTCCGGAAAACAATAACCAAAAAAGCCTAAAAATTCTTTGCCACCAAAATTTCTTATTTCTATTGGTACTTCAGCATTTTTTTTATTCAGTTGATATTAAGTGGGCAGGTGGAGGGGGTGGATGTGCTGAGAAAGTCAAATACTAAAATTGGTTGACGTGAAACCATTGCCACAAGAACGTTTTTTTGTTACATCCTGTTGAGATGGAGACTAAGGAGAAGGTAAAATCAATTCTTATAATCAAAACCAATCTTGTGATTTCTCCAGGAAGAATAATTGTTCCAGTTTTTAGATTTACCATAATTTCCTGAAGACAATATTTATTTATTTATTTTACTTACTTTATATTTGTTTTATTTTTTGATGTTTCAGCTGATATAGACTTTGACCTTCAAAACAATTTCAAGGGCCAAGTCTGGGATTAATCTATATTTAAAATAAATCATTTTTAATAATTATGCTTTTAAATATATGTGTGTGTAGCTGTTTTCATTAAATTCAGCATAATCGAGATGGTATTAGCTAATATTTTCTGGAAGCACTAAAAAGTTCTCAAACTGAATAAAAGTGAGTGTGTGTTTCATATTTGCTATATTTATGGTGGAAGTGTGCCCAGAATTGTAAGTAGAGCATTTATAGCTGTAGGCAGTGTAGACATGGGAATCAACACTGAATAGTGACTATCAATATCAGACTTTGTTCATTTATATAAATAATTGGGAGCATCAGTGTGTCACACTTTTTAACTTTACACCTAGAGGTTGTAGGCTGATATATCATACCATTTTGGAATCAGGCGGACTCTATGAGTAAATTAATAACATTCTGGGTCAGATCCAGACCTGTAATCCTAAAATTTTGGATTTGGATTCCCAAGTGTGATTGTTTTCAGTGATTTTTGGCAACAAATTTGGTACAATAATTTTATAACTTGGATAAATTTGGGAATAATTGAAATTAATTGCAAAATCTAGTGAAAGTCACCCATGAAATAATAATTGTTGGTGCTGAAAGTAAGAACTGATGTACATCAAATTGTCTTTAATTTAAGTGGAGACAGAAGAATTATCGTTGAACTTTTAAAAGGTAAGCTTAAATATTAATGCAATACTTAAATGCAGCAATCAATTTTTTGGATTTTTCTGTAGTCTATTGCCTATCATATACAGTAGTAGTATGCCTTGCAAAAAGAAATCACTGCCAATAGATGACCAGATTGCAATCAAAAGAGTCAAGGCTGCAGTGAGGAAAAGAAAGTCTTGAGCAAATGAAAACCCAAATCAAACAGCAGCCAAAAGTGCTTTCACTGTTAAGAATATGGAAGGACTTGGGGATTCTCAAACTCCTGAACAAGCCAATGGCCCAATCAAGAACCCTCCTCAAGAGCTAGGTTAACTGCCGTCTGATAGGGTAGCTTTTAAGCTAGTATATAAATAAATAAAAGGTTTGTAATCGTATGACTTATTTATACAGTCACTTTCAACCTGGTGAAATTATTTTGCTCTTTAAAGAAAATTGGTTTTACTATTCTCCTTTATTTTTCACCTGATTATGTATTTTGAAGACAAGACCTAAAATAAAAAATCCAACCTATCATAAGTGACTAATTCTACATTCAGCTGTGCCATAAAAAATGATGGCAAAATTAAAGTAATTTCTGCAATTGCAGACTGCGTTGATGAAATATCAAGAAAACATTTTCTTGCTCAACCAGTATTGTAGCAATCAAAACTGACGGGATTACTTGTGAATCAGGAGTTGATCTCTTGGCTCAGTGCAGTATCTGTGCGCACTATATAATTCACTCTATTGCTAGATGTTACCTTGCAATCTAAAGAATTCTGCATTTCATGTCATTGAAAATAAAAATAATAAAAGAACCTTAAGCAGAAAGAAACTAAATAAAATGTAATATATTGCTCAACTTTATTGCTCTCATAATATCAAGTGGAGTGTATCTGTGTTACCATTAACAATGGAATATCACATTATCTGAAATAAAAGATCAGGTGCATGACTAATAAACAACAAAGTCACATATTACAGAAAAAAAATTCTTCTGTATTTTCAAAGAGAGAAAAAATAAAAACTTATTCAATATCACTTACACAGATATTCTTTATGAGAAGGGAAATTTTTGAAAAAATAGAAATTGATTGAAATTCTGTTGATTCTTGAAAGGAAGTGGTAAGCAGGAATGATGAAGGACTAACAAAAAATTCAAAATTTTATGCCACTCAGGCTCAACCCTTCATTGTATATACATAGCATTTCAAAAAATCATTTCATTAGAAACAGAGTACTGGACTTATATAATACTAGCAACAACGCCCAGGGTTGCCCGTGCATGATTCAAGAATTGTACAGCTCATACAGCAATCGCTATCACTTGACTTCAAATATTTTTGCCCTTCCTTGCCTTTAAAGGAGTGCCCTTTGCTGTGCTGATGTTGCTACATGCCTTACTTCTTGCCTATCTCACAATGCAAATTTTTTCTAACCTTTATACTAAACATTAAATCTGTTACAAAAAAAAGAACTAAACAAAATGAAGACAAAATGGTCAGCTTTAAAAAAGGACTCGTAACTGGAAAAATCGAATGAAAAAAGAATGTTAACAACAAATACTTTTTCACACCTAATGCAGTTCTGCAGAATCAGAATCAATGTTGAGTTTAAGCAAGTGAATGAGCCAATTGGAGTAAAGTGCCATGCAGATTTAAATTTTTCCCACTTGTGATGAATGCAGCTAGTGATTTTTTTTTGCATGCTAGCATGCTAGTTAACATTCGTGTCAGTCAGCTGTTGGCTCTCACGCTGGCCAATAGAATCTTCCTGCTTATTCGTGGCAGCCAGCTATAGGTTCTCACTCTGGCCAGTAGAAAATGACCGCAAACTACATGAAAACTGCCATGGAAGTATGAAAAAAAATCGATTATTTCCACTATCGATGGGAGTTAGGAAATGCAATGTCAGTCTTGTCCTTCCTGCTAACTTGGAGCATGTGCATGTAAATTTTGGTGCAAATCTGTCGAAAATTGCGGTCGTGCATTCATTACACATACACACATCCTGCCTTTTATAGACAGAGATCAGTCCTCCTATATATTAGGTTGGTGCAAAAATAATGTCGTTTTCTCACATAGTAACATATGTGAGAAAACGACATTTTTGCACCAACCTAATAGCAGTAAATGCAGAACAACCTCCTCACAGATGAAGAAAAGACTTAAACCAACAAAAATGTGGTTCTACAGAAGGATGCTGAGGATACCATGGACTGAGCATATAAGTTTTAGAAAATGAAAACAAAAAGAACACTTATACTTAACATCAGAAAGAGATAGTTGAAATTTCACATAATGAGGAAAGAAAGCTTGAAAAATTTGGCACTCACAGGACAGATTTACGTAAGAGACAGTGGAAAACATTGCATAACCTGACAAGTTGGCATAAGTGGACGGCAGAACAGGATCTAAGAGAGATAGCAAAAATGCGACATTTATTAAGAGCTATAAAGGATAGGAAGTTGTGGAGAGCCATGATTGCAACAAACATCATGTAGGAGCATGCCTCATACTAGAAGAAAACCTTGATTTGACTTTGCAAAGAATGAGGAATTTAAGGAAGATATGTTTTTAAAAAGTATCATTGAACTGTTAAATATCAAAGCCAAGACAATGTTGATATCAAAAACAGCACACTGTCATTTATGTTTGCATCAATTGACATCTTCAGCTACAATTTCAAATTACAAGCATCTACCATCACTTTAGTGTATAATGATAAAAAAAAGTAAAAAACAATAAGAAAATTATATATTTGAAGACAGATTATTTTACAGAAGACATAAATATAATGCTTTATTGCATAATTGAAAAAGGTCGCTATATCTCAATAGAGAAGGTCAAATGTGTTATCTTATAAATGAAGAACATCATAGATCTGCTCTAATATTTAATGAAAATATGTTAGATTGAGAAATTTTCATATGCCATTTTTTTTTTTAATTTATGCAAAAATGCAATGACAAAGTGGTGGGCTGAAATGTTTGCAGTTTCACTTCCTGAAATTTAATCAAATATTTATCTATATAAGTAAATAAATATCTAAGTATTTAGAGAATCTTGATAAAATCCAAAGAAGAATTTGCAATGTTATCAGTCTTGACCTGGCTTCAGTCACTTTCACTCCGCCATAGCATAGATTTCCTCTGCCTTTTCTATATATATTTTCTTTGGTACTTAGACTTTATGAATTTAAATTTGCTTATATGCACACACACTATATATATATATATATATATATACACCCATTGTGGATTGAACTCATTACTCAGTCATAATTGTTCTAGTGAGACAAGCTTGCTAATCATTACACCACCTCAAGGTGGCCACACACACACACACATATATATATATATATATATATATATATAAAGAAATATACTTTTATGGGATAAAGTGCTCAATATCAGTGATAGAGCATATATGAATATACATGAAAACAGCCTGTCACCTCTAAGTGTTGACTTCAATGTTCACTTTTATATTAATATGCATATATCTCTTCTTGGTATTCTCCTGCCTGTTCATCCACTATAGCCCACAGGAATCACTTCTTCCAGCTACACCAAAGCAATAGGTCTAATTATAACAGAATCCTCTTTGTAAGTGCCTGTAAAGAATAAGTGTATCCTCAAAGAGGCAAAGTCACTATTTATTGATAGAATGAGACACCATAGAGCCACTCACAAATTTAGTTCTGGAGATTATTGGTGGCTCTGCAAGAGTACACTGAACAAGAGCAAGTACACAGTCCGTCCCCTCTTCAAGTTTTGACTTCTGCAGATAAAGCAGAATTGCTTGGAAATTCTCTTCCAACTCCACTCTCAACTCACCTGGATTATCTCTGCCCCCACCAGAACAATGTCTCTACTGAGTGACATAACTACATCCATGATTTCTGATATTTCTAAACTAGAGCCACACAAAGCTTCTTACTTTCTAGCTTGCTGGAAGTCCTCCTCTGTCAATCTGGCCAAAAATCATCATGGACTTATCTTGATAATCAAGAAAACTCTTTTAAAGATTCCATAGCTGGAGAATGTATGTAGTAACACCCTATGCTACACCTTATCAAAGACTTTTGATATATATATATATATATATATATATATATAAAAGGTAATTGTATATATATTGTTGTTGGGTAATTGAATGACAAAGTAGAAAAATTCCATGTATCTCATTTCATTCCCTAAAAAGAACTTCATTAAACTAAAATAATGGTATTATTCACCCAACATTATTCTGATATTTAGAACTTTGTATATTGTATTCTCCACACCCACCCACTAACAAAATAATAAATAAGTTTGTGACTGTGTCTTTACTAATCTTTCATTTTATTTGTGTAAAGTCACCATTATAAGGTTTTAATTTATTAGTAATGGTTTTTGAATGAATTCATAAGATTAACTTGCTAACCAATGTGTTATTGTTGATGTCTAAGGCAGGCTTTTATTCCCCACAAAAAAATTTACTGAATTATGGAATGAAGTGTCGGTGCAAGTTGATTTTCTTACTGAAAAGAAAATTCTTGGAATGATTTACATTTATGGTGCCATCCAATTTGACACACATAGAGCCGACTGTGATACTGAAAGTGAAGAATACGGTTCGTATTTGGCACTTGAGTATTCACCACTCAGAGAAACAATTCAAGAAAGTTGTCAGCTTTTAATAAGCAGATTAACTTCCAACGACATGGAGATGACAATCGCTGTCGTTTCATTTGGTCATGCCTGAAATCATTGTCAGTTTTCAAGATGCTGCTGTTCAGAGTTTAACATTCCAGCCTTAGATACAAACAGAGGATTGATTATTTTGTTTTTTTTTCTTTTCATTTGCCACCATTCTCTCTCTTCTCATCTCTCTCTTGCAATCCCTGTCATTTCAAAGGGACCTCTTTAAAAGAATTCCAGGCACTCTGTGTAATATAATGCCTTCCTTAATATTCACCATTGTGTGATAAGAGCTTGTGCATTGATTCTGAATGGGGTATCAGGTTCCTGTAGCTTAAGTCATCAGCACAGGTTGCATCTGAGGAATTTCCCATGTTTTATAGAGTCTGTGTAATGTTACCATTTCCATTTCAAATCCAGAAGTGGCGCTGTTTCTTCAAATTGCATCTTATCTTTGTCAAGCATATTCTTCATAAAAGGTAGTCAAAAAAAACAAAAAAACAAGAAATGGTGCTATATGTTTGCAAATTGTTTATTTATCCTGAACCCTTAATTTTGCCTCAAATAACACACGCATATATATATATACACACACACAAACATATATACACACTTTATTTTAGGATATTACATCAAAAACATGGCAGAATTGCTACACAATTGCAGTTGTGTACGCATCTCATCAGGCAATAGTAATTTACAATCACCTGATGTGTTGTTTGTGCATCAAAACAAAACTGCATTTGTGTAGCATTTTTGACATGTTGATATAATATCCTAAAATAAAGAATATTGCTCTACTTTGTTTTAGGTTGGTGCAAAAATAATGTCGTTTTCTCAAAGTTGAAAGTCAAAAAAACAACATTATTTTTGCACCAACCTAAGGCCTCTTTTAAATTAAATGTTATGAACATTGGAATTGTACTCTATTCATTATCATCTTACATTTTTTATTTAAATATATATATATATATATATATATATATATATATATATATATATATATATATATATATATAAAATGTAACAATGGTTCTTGTACAATTACCGAAGTTAAGCTTAACATTGAGCTTGGTCAGTCCCTAGATGGGTGACCAATTTTCTGGGAGCTTGTAAGTGTGGGTAGTGTAATGGATAAGAGAGAGTTAGGCAGTGTAAGTGTGGGTGGTGCAACTGAAAATTGAAGAGTTGAATTTCAAATTCCAGTTAGGCGTGTTATAGTTACTTACATCCAAACACTTGGGAAAGGTGATTCCACCTCTTCTCTCCCCCATATATAGGTGAATTAGTAAAATTGTACCAGTAATTAGTTTTTTATCTCAAAAAAATATTCTTATAATGTAAAAATATTTTCTGCCTTTAACCTAGAACAGGTTGATAACCCATAAAAACAAAGTTATTTTAGGATATTAAAACAAAAACATGTTAAAAATCACTGCACAATGGCAAGTATGTTTCAACACTACAAACGTGTTTCCTCAGGCAATGGGAAACTACTGGCAAACGAATGATAATTTACTTTCAAAAGCAGAATATTTCCTCCTTTTTCAAAAGAAAAAACAATTAAAAATAGGTTTGTGGGCTTTACTGTGATTAACTTAATGAATGTGTCCTATGCTAAATTCAAACTCACTGAAAAAAATTTTTTAATATAGGTGATGACAAGAAGTTGTCAGCAAATAAATCCTAGACAATTTCATTATTGACAGACACAAATGGTTATGTTATTTTATAGATGTATATATAAGTCTGGTATTCAACTTTCCTAAAAAGTAAATGTGAAAAAGGGAAGGAGGTAATTTAACAAATGCTAACTAGTTTTATGCTCAGTCAGCTTCCTGTGTAAAATTTTGTGGTTGATAAATAAAAGGCCACTTTACGAAACTGGTAAATAATTTAACCATTAAAAAATAACTGATCATAAATACAAAACTACTTTCACAAATTAATATGCAACTGTTAAGTAAAGAGCTAACTAAACACCTGCGCATCCACATAACAATTTTCCGAGCATGGCTTAAATGTTGCACGAGGCCAAAAGTTGGGGACACTTAGTGAGCATCGAACTCACTAATCAGTAGTAACTGTTCTATTGGGACAAGCTTGCTAACCATTACACCACGTCAAGGTGCCCAAAACCTGTACATTAAGATGTTAATAATACTAACTAAACATCAATACAGAACTATATTAAATCAAAATGAATCTTACAAATAGAATAGTAAGCCACATAAGGTGCACAACATTTCATCTACTGATTATTACTATAAGAAAAAGTATTATCAAATTCAAAGTTTAAACATATTGTAAGGTAAAAGGTAGACTATGCCTACAATTTACAGTCAATTCACTTCTTTGGTTTATTAAGGATATCACTGATATTACCCAGCCAAGGAAGGTGCAGGTACAGAGGATATCTTTGTACTATAGCAGGTTTGATTTTATTGAACTCAGCAATTTTATTCTTCATTATTGAATGAACAATGCCCAATGGAGAGGCATTGTTACAGAGAGTAGTGGTAATGAATCTAAGTTCATCATGCAACTTAATCTTAAAACAGATCATAAGAGCCCTATGGGTAAGGGTTTTAATAAAATTAATTTTATGGGGAAAAAAAAAAGAATTCCAATGTCTATATAAACCAGTAAATGTTAGTTCATGATAAACAGATGTAACAAAACCCAATGAGGATCTGCTGACCAAAACATCTAGAAAGAGAGGAGAAGAATCAGCCTTCTTTTCTTGTGTAAATTTTAAAGCTAGATGCATATTATTAAGGGATGAAAGAAAATGGTCTGTTTCAATCTCGTTGTCAAAGAGACAAAAAGTGTTATCAACATAATGAACGTAAACATCAGGTTTATTAGGTTTCAATAACATACTCTCTTTGTGGAATCGAACAAAGATATTTGCTGAAATGGGTCCCAAGGGGGAACCCATCAAAACACCATCAGCAATAACAGGAGGAGACAACTGACTATGATATAGGGCATCAGTACCATATATTGATAGTCTCAGCAAGTGGAACATAGATAAATAAACTGGAAATATCATAGGAAGACACAAATTTATCCATCGACGAATAACACTGCATAGAATGAGAGAATTCAAATGAATGTTTAATACAGGCAGAGTTATATTGTTCCAAAACTGGCTGTAATATAGTAGAAAACCATTTAGCCACACCATGTTGGGAAGACCCTATCATTGATAGGTATCAATGGAACCCCAACTTTATGAGTTTTGGGTAAACCATGGAGACAAGTATGAATGGAACCCAAGGGTCTAATTAAATTATTAGGTTGGTGCAAAAATAGTCGTTTTCTCACATATGTTACTATGTGAGAAAACGACATTATTTTTTTGCACCAACCTAATAGAAATGTCAGTGGGCAATTTCCCACTTTTAACCCACTTAACTTGGAACTTAGCCTCAATAGATAACATAGAATAAAATTTATCTTTTGGGTCTAACTGGACAAATTTAGAGGAATCCCCAAGCATAGTCATCATCTTGTTAACAATCGTGATAATCAAGAATGACAACACTAAAGCCTTTATCAGGTTTTGTAATCACCAAAGATTTATTATTACAAAGTACTTTGATTGCCCAATATTGTTCCCTGTTCCACTTTGATTCATTATGAGAAACAGGAGTACCTGCATAGGAATGTGCTATATTGTTTAGCTTTGCTTTAAAGGTCACTGAACTTGCTAACAGATTCAGGTTGAAGCTTGGCTAGCTGAGCAAACAAAACCTCAAACTCTGAATAAACTTCCTCTTGCTTAATATGCAAGGGCGGGGGAACATAAAAATCTAATCCATGTGAGAGAATTAATAATTCTAACGTGAACAATTGATATGAAGAAAGGCTCAGAACATTCTGACTAATAACAAATGTATTGCAAATTAAATGTTTCAACTTATTCTGATGCTTAATCGCAAGTGGAGAAAGACTGCAGTCATCAGTAAGTGCAGCATAACAGACAAAACGAATTCTATCAAAATAGGAAAGTAAGTTGATTGTATTACTCCATAATTGATAATATTTCTTATATAATTTGACAAGACTATAAGACAGGTTAGATATGAAGTTCTTAATAAATGCCTCTTCAATTTTCTGTCCTGGATGTAAATTAGCCCTATTTGTTCTAAAGCTAATAAAAAGGGGTATATAATTTGTTAGTCAAGCACAAATGAAAAAAGGACTTGTTATCTGAGGCAGTTCTGATTTTACTTTTGACTTTTAACAAAAAATTTCATCGACTGATTAAGTCAGATTTGTACCTTGTCTTAAAATATTTAAAGATATGGTTTATAGTACAAAATTTTATGACTGCCAGGAAAAGACAAAATTTATTTTTATTACCACTCATGATGATAATAGATAAGTTAAACTGAAAAACGGGCGAGCTAACCGGTTTCAAACCTCACTCAATAGAGCAATATTTTTCTCCCCCCCCAACCTATATTTATTGTCCATCTCTTTTTAGTGATAATTCTATTTAATTTATTAACTTTGATCTAGCTCTGTTGAGCAAGGTTTGAAACTGGTTGGCTAGCCCTGTTTTTCAGTTTTGCTTTTTATCTCTTATCTTCATGAGTGGCAATAAAAATAAATTTTGTCTTTTCATGGTGGTCATATAAATGTGTGTGTGTAGAATTTTTTTCAGGGCTAATTGACCATTGACCCTTGAATAGAAGATATATTATTATTTATAAGTTATTTTATATTCTTCAAACCTATTCAGACAAATTTCTGATTCCCATGTTATTTTATTTATGACATTCACAAACTGTTTCATATTTTGCAAAATACCTAAAATTTGACCAGATATTTAGGGAAGAGTCCCCCACTTAACACCAGGCAACAACCTCCAAATTTACAAATGATCCAAAGTTTCTAAACATTATCATGAATAGAATTTTACCCCAACTGGCACACATAGTCATACAAAACTCTCCCTTGACTTGTGACAGTTCAATATATCTACTTTGCTGCAACATATGTAATGAACAGAATTGTATTAATGTAACTGGTATAGAATTTCATGTTTAATAAACACAAGAAAACTATCAGACATAATAAGAGGAATTTTTCACATTTGAAGCGACCAGACCATAATTTTAATAACAGTAGATTAGTGTTTCTCAACCTTTTTGAGGAATGACACACCTAGGAGCAAATGAAAATATCATGGCCCACTTAAAAAGTTTTAAAGGGCATACATTTAAATATTATGAAATAAAACCATAGATTTAAAAAAATATATACATACAAATATGAACTTACTTTATTTCAATGTTTCTAATCATGCATTTATTCATGTTATTTAGTGAAAAAAACAAAAACAAAACAACAAAAAAAAACAAAAACAAAAACAAAACAACAAAAACAAAACAACAAAAACAAAAACAAAACAACAAAAACAAAACAACAAAAAAAACAAAAACAAAACAACAAAAAAAACAAAAACAAAACAAAAAAAACAAAAACAAAACAACAAAAACAAAACAAAACAAAAAAAACAAAACAAAAAAAACAAAACAAAAAAAAACAAAACAAAAAAAACAAAAAAAAAACAAAACAAAAAAAAAACAAAACAAAAAAAACAAAACAAAAAAAAACAAAAAAAAAAACAAAAAAAATAAAACTGTGCTTGGTGTTGTCTTTTTTTTTTAAATTTGTGGAATTTGAAAAAGTTAAATTACAAAAAAATGTAGAAATACTTTTTAAAAAATGAATATTAAAACAAAGTATTTAAAATAACAGTCAATAATAGTGAAAAGAATTAGTTGAAAAAAGTTAAACTCTTATTAATTTCTGTCTATATTTCTAAGATGAGGTATTATGTACACTATTTACATTATTTGAACTATTGTCCAAATCTTTGTTGCCATATTTATTATGTTTCAGCCATTGTATGCTCTGGCCTTCTTCAGGTGGTTGGAATGTCAAACTGAACCCTTTATTTCGCTCACTGGGGTAGACTGTTCTAGTTCCACATCCCATGTTTAATGAATATCAGTTATCTCCTGTTAATTCCCTGCCTTATCCAGGTATTGAACTCACACTCTTTGGGTCCTTTATCCATTGTGCCATGTGCCATCTGTGTATGAATTTCTGGGTATTATAAACCTAATGTCTTCAGCAACCATTTTTTTTTACTAGTGCTCATATTGCAATTTTTGCTGTTATTTCAGGTTTTTACCAGAACTCATAATGCAATTTTTGTTGTTATCACTTTTCTCTGGCACTCCTTATTACTGGTTCCCATATTGTATTCATTTCTATGCATGGTCGGCTCAGGAGATTTTTGTGGCCTAGCATATGTGCTGATTCCTTAAGTTTACAAATTCATTTATTCAAATAGTACTAACACTGTACCATTACTACTCTCTCTCACACACACACACACACTGTATGTGCCATGACCATATTCTGTGGCACATGAGTGTGCCACAGAATATGATGGTTGAGAATTATTGCTGTTGGTGTATCTTTTTAGTGCATTTCATATCTTTATGTATTCTTTTTTAGTACATTTGGTTTGGGGGGGGATAATACTAAAAATGACTGTAAAAGTCATTTTTAAAATAAATTCCCCCATTGTAAGTATAAATGGAAATTTAGGCAATACTTAATTTCCAGAAAATTTTATCACAATTGAAGCAGAGAACTAGTAGAATAATTACAACCAGATATTATCACTAATGTATTCAGGGTGGGGAAAATGACCTTGTATCCCAGTGAAGGTTAAAACAATATGGAATAATTCACAAATAATATTATATACCCTTTATTCAAGGGTCATTTCTCTAACAAAGAAAAAAAATACATGTGTGCAAAGCAACTTTCTCCAAACATTTAAAAGAAAAAAAAGACAACTTCATTTTATCCTTTAAATTTATTTCATTGGCATATATATATATATATATATATATATATATATATATATATATATATATATATATATATAGGTAGGTAGGTAGGTAGGTAATAATCCATTGGTATATAATTCAAGTGAATCTTAATATAAAATATTAAAACTGATCCCCAAAAAAGAGTTCAATGTATTATAACAGATCATATAAATTACATAGAAATCTAAATTTCCCTCATTTGATCAGCATTTTTGACCAAGAAGATCTATATTGGCATTTTCAACTAGGAAGGACCAGAGGTTTTAATCAAAAAGGAGTTGATTTGTGGTGACCCCTTTATGTACTGAGTACATCATTAGTGATATCAAAGCAAGTTTTTTTTGTTTTTTTTTTTTCCACTTGGTGTCACCTTAGAATGTCAATAGAGATCATAATGATTAGGAAGTGAACTGAAAGCAATAAAGTGCAGAAATTTAGCCAAGCTGAACTTAGGATATATATTCACAAGATGACCAGATAACAAGAAATTGTATAAATGCCTGATCCATAAAGCTTAATAAAAAATCCCCGATATCTGTCGAAAAAGATTGAGCATTTAATGCAAGACCCTAAACGACATACCCATGTTTCAATCAGTGTTAATTGAATGGAGTCCAGAAGTGAATAAAGAATTAATTTATGTTTGAAAAATTTAGTATTGTATTTTTTATCAGATATTACATGTTCTTTCTTGAAGAGTAACTCATTGCACTTGTTCTAATGTTTACCACTGATATGAATTGGAATGACCATAATGAGTCAGTTGTCTACTGCTAAGAATGTTGGTTCCCTCTGTCAGGCTAGACAATTTTTCTCACCAGAACCAGTCTTGAAACTTTATAAGTTAACTATTCATCCGTGCATATCGAGCCTGCTGCTTCAGGTATGTATGTAGAGATTCTAGACAAAACACAAAAAAAGAAGCTGCACTGTTATTGGTCCTGATCTGGCATCTTTGCTTCTCTTTTCTGTAAATATTCTCATGGCAATTGTTCTGATGAGCTCTTCTCTTTATAAATTGTAGTACTAGATTGGCAGTTAGGTCCCATTTTACTGTCAAAATTGCTAAATATAAATGTCTTCTATTATAATAGTTTCTTCTCGCACTTGTGAAAATTTCAGCTTCTTGCTTTCCTCTCAACTCTGACCTTCAAACATTTAAATGCAACATCAATCATCATCTTGTGCCTCCTTCAATCCTGTTCATTTACTACTCTTTCTCTGCCCTTTTTCAAATTCTTTCACACTCAGTAAACCCTTGCATCTTTATGACTATCATTTTGCTTTGAGTAAAATGATAAAAAAATAAAAATAAAGTTTCATATCTTTCATATATTATTTTTTTTAAAATCATTCTTTGACGAGATAAAAATGACACTAAACAATTGTTGGACATCACTCTCACTCATATTTTTTTTTTGGCTTCCTTAGAATGGATGCTTTGTCTAAGAATGGTCAGATCAAAGTCTCTTGCACAATTTGACCTGCATGACATTTGTCTCCAGACTACTGAGTCAGTCTCCCTATAGTAGAATCATTTGTATTGGGATATTTTCTTTCATTTGTAATGCAAAGGCAGTAATAGTTTTAATTGGTTTTAGTTCATTTTATTAGAAAAGATAGTAATAAAATTTATTTTTATAGACGCTAAGATTTTATAATTACATTATTAGTACATTGGGGAACAGATTCTCTGAATAAAATAAACCATATTTCACAAGAATTGTAGATGCAACAAGATTTTGGAAACTCAAGAAATTATCTATGTTGTCAATCTTGGCTTTTTTTTTTTTTTTTGTAACCGAGTTCACCCTAAGCAAGGCAATTAAACCACCAAGACAGAAGGGTTTAATGGGTTTGGAAGTATTAGAAAACAGAAACATTAAGGAGCGAGAACAAAAAAAGAGTAATCAAGAAGGTAGTAGATAGCAATTGACATTGCATTCAATTTACAGTTAAACTGTAAATGGCTGAGACCTTGTCACCAGTCTAGTACTGTGCTTAAATTCATAAAGTTTAGGTACCATAGCAAAAAACTCATCTGAACAATTACCATGATGGTATTTATAGAAAAGTCCCAGGGAGCCAATTTTACAGTAGTGGGAAAGAGACTGAAGGCAATATGCCAGATCAGGACCAATAATATTGCTGATTCTTTGGATTTTATCAGAGAGCTCTAGATATATAGCAGGAGTACTGGACCATGTATAGCAACAATATTACAAGCATGGATGAATGGTAGACTTATAGATAGATAGATAGATTCTGGAGAGAAAAATTGTCTTGCTCAACATAGTGAACCACCTTTCTTAGCAGATGACTTAGCAAGGAGTAGTAAATTATAACAGAAAGAACAGAGTTAAGAGATTAGAGATTGTTGTATTGGTTAGTGGTCATACTGATTGACCAATCAATGAAGAGGAGGAAATGTAGTTTTTCTTATAGAAAAGAAGCTTGACCAGTTAGGTTTTTGAGTAAAATGGATCAAATACTAAAGAATTAATTGCCCCACCATTGGTAGGGGTGCAAAGCTATGTTCTTCAGACTAGTATTCTGTGGGTAATTCAGTTCGCTCTTTGTTTGTGATGACTGAAATAGATTAAAGTGCTTGCTTTCATCCAGTCCTCTGGTCTACTAACTGAGCTGTTGCTAGTGACCTCCTATTCTCTCGTTCTTGTTAGTATGTACACTGTCATGCCAACAATGCATTCTGTTCTGTCCCGTCTTCCTCACAGACTCAATATTTATGCCCGCATCGAGGGCAACTAACATTTGCATACGAGACTTACTTTTCATTTGCCTGAGACTTCCGATCTTATAAATTTACGCTGGCTTGAATTTTTAGTCTTTTTTATTTTTATTTTTCATTGTACGCCTGCTCCCGATATAAGAGTTTCGGAATAATTCATTTTCACTTTTAACGCCAGTCACGATCTTTCTACAAGACCTGACACGCCATGCAAATTCGCTTTGCGGAAGGTAAAGTCTTCTTGTTCCTCACATATTCTGTAAAGGACTGAGGTAAAGGAATTCTTAAGTTAGGAGAACTATCATTTGCTGCATCCATATTTTAATACTGTCAATACTGAAACCTCTATTATAAATGAGAAAACCAATACTCATCATGGAATTGCCAGTGATTAATTACAATTGTTTTCATTCAAATGGGTTCTGTTTAATGATTTAGGCATGTTATACCTAGTCCACAAATCAATTTCTTGGTAGATGTGAAAAGTTGATTAAGAAAAATACCAAAGTTTTCTTTCAGATAAGAAATTAATCCGTGGACTTGAAAGGATCGGAACCAAAATAAATAGGCATAAAACGTCTAAATTATTTAACTGAACATGTTTGAATGAAAATATGCTGGCTAAATATGCACATTTTAAATTGTTCTTCTGATGACTCCAGTTTTACTGAATGCAACAGAAGCAGATTGAACCAGTTAAATGAAGTTTCAACTAATCCGTTCAACATCTCTTTGTCTATCCTCCATTTCCAGAGATCATTCAACACAATGTGGATGCAGAAAGTTTTTACAAAGAGATATCCTGAAACTGACAAGAGATGAAAAGAAAAATAAGAGAAAAAAAAAAACAACACCTTAAGGAATATATTGTCACACTGCAGTGATATTAGAAAGTTCCCTGACTCTACATACTTTGATTATGCTGTTTAAATGGAAATGTGCACTCAGCTAATGTTCATTGGACCCTAGCATACTGATTCAGCCTGCCAATAGGCTTTGTGCAATTTGCTTGTGTTCAATTAGGTTACAGCTTTTTATAATGTTGCATTGAACATCTTTTTGATCTTCATGACGGACGGCTTAAACTTTGCATGAATCTTGAGAAACCGGAATCTAAGTAACGTAATGGCTGTAAATGAATTTTTTATTTATTTAATTTAACCAGTCATTTAGAGATATGAATTCATGTGCTAAGCCATTTTATTAATTTGTCTTTACTGAATCCTTTGCTTAATCCTAAAGGATCCATATTTTATCTTCCAACAAAAGTGTTTGTTTTTCGCATATTTGCTTTTAATATTTGATTCAGGGTTGGCATGCATCAGTGAGTTATGACGTCTTTTGCTCTTAAAGATTATCAATATTTATAAATAAGAAAGAAATGGAATAGAATAGAAGGAGAAAATGAAAAGTAAAACATGAAGCAACAATGTAAAAAAAAAAAAACAAACAAAAAAAAACAAAACAAAAAAAACAAGAAAGTATTAGGTTGGTGCAAAAATAATGTCGTTTTCTCACATATGTTACTATGTTAGAAAACTACATTATTTTTGAACCAACCTAATAGAAACATGTATTTTCATATTCTTTTTGATTCAATATTTTATTGATAAAAAATAATAATAATCACAGTATTCTGGCTTCCAAGCTTCACATGAATGAAGACAATGATTTAGAATTTATTTAGTAATTGAAAATACAAAGGCCTGATTAAAGTGCTGTTAAGCCAGTTTGAACCTGGCCTTAAAAAAATGCTAACTGAATTTTTCTTTGCCTATTTCTTTTAACACTGATGCTTGAAAACAAGCACATGCTATTTTCAAATCTGATTCAAGGAACTTTACTTAAAATAAAAAAAAATTAAGAAAAAAAAAAAAAAATTTCTTGGCAAATGAAAGCTTGTCCCTGCTGTGAAAAATGAGAAATTTTATAAGGTTGAGAAAAAAAAAAAAATTCCAAATGTGCAGCCATTCTTGAGGGATAATGTTTGGGTATAGCATTTGATGGAACTGTTGGAGGTAGAAAACTTGGGAGGCTGTTAAACTCGGGTGGGCTGCAAACTTGGGGTGAAGGTGGAGAGGGAAGGATAGACTTTGGAAAAAATAATAAAGGAAAGTTTGTTTTTTACTCAAATAAAAGTGGTTGGATTATGGGAAATATTTTTAATATGACTATTGAGCAAATGTTCTGACATAAGATATATGCACACACACACTATATATATATATATATATATATATATATATATATATATATATATATATATATATATACATACACACACACACACAAAAGCATTTGAGTCTATTTAGTCTTATTTATACTGGTTTAGATAAAGACAATCATTGCTTAAGATTTTTATTTTCCTTTTCCATGGTTCAGTCCACTTTTCTTGTTTCTGAGAAAAATTTAAATTCACTTTTTCGGTGTTTTCTGGTTGATTTCAGCTTTCATGAGGCATTTTCTTTTTGTGTTGATAGGCTTGTGTCTATGGGCAGACAGTGTGCTTCTTTAGGGGTTCCCAAAGAATCCCATATAAGAATGACATGTGAAGATGCACCACTTCACAATAACCCAACATGACATGATCTTAAGGACGAAAGCTAGAAGAAAAAGCTAACTATTAATTGTAAGAAGACAATTTTTAGTCATTCACAAAAGAGACAACCAAAAGTGTGCAATACATATTAAAAACATCAAAATCAAGCAGCTACAGAAATTTAACTAAGTATGTAGTAACAGATTATATAGAAAATGTAACACAGAAAAGGCATAGGAATGGCAAAACATGTCTTTCAGAAACTAAGTATTAAGAGATAGGAAAATATTTGGTTTGGTTTACAACATAACACCTCAATGGGTTATTTAATGCTGACAAAATTTTTATGGCTGGTAATATTTTGTTTTGTCAAAAATCTATTTCTGGTAATTTTTTCTTCAAAAATGTATTGCTGGTAATTTTTTTTTTTTTTTTTTTTTCAAAAACGTATTGTTGGTAATATTTTTTTTCAAAAACGTATTGCTGGTAATAGTTTTGTTTTACAAAAATTTATTGCTGATAATAATTTTTTTACAAAGTATTTCTGGTATTAAAACCTATTTTTACACTTTCATAGTGTTTACCTCAGTTTTGGGTTTAACTATTTGCCCATAGCTGGGACCCTAACAGGTGCTACAACGCCGGATCAGGGTGGACCTGGGAGCACCAGCAATTAAGAAATGGTCCCATGCTCTTCAAAACCTCCTGATCAGAGTTGGTTTATCGTCATACTCAGGATGGTAGGAAAATATCCTTTGAAACAAGTGCTAAATTGTTATACAATATGTAAATCTCCTATATAGCAGTAAATGTTGAACAATTTCCTCACAGATGAAGACGTGAGGCAACAGATATGGACAGAACATGTGATAAAGATGGAAGTTTTAAGGAAAATGGAAACTATTAGGTTGGTGCAAAAATAATTTCGTTTTCTCACATAGTAACATATGTTAAAAAACGAAATTATTTTTGCACCAACCTAATAAAAAGTACACTTCTACTTAGAATGATAACTGAAATTTCTGGAATACATACTGAGGAAAAAGAACTTGGAGAATCTGACACTCACAGGGCCTGGTGAAGGACAGAATATAAGTAATACCCTGAGGAAGCTTGTGCAAATGGATGGCAGAACAGAGTGTGAAGGATAGTAAAAAGATGAACATTACTAAGAGCTACAAGAGATAGGAAGTTGTGAAGAGCCATGATCACCCACATTCTGAAGAACCATGGTACACATAGATGAATTCATATTAATTGAGGGATGCCCTTACATGTATAATGTAGATAGAACTTTATATATGTAATACAATAAAAATCTAATCAAGATGTAATATCAGATCATTATTTACATTATTCGGACTATTGTCCTCATCTTTGCTGCCATATTTATTACGTTTCGGCCATTGCATACTCTGGCCTTCTTCAGGTGGTTGGAATGTTGAACTTAACCCTTTATTTCGCTCACTAGGGTAGACCGTTCTAGTTCCACGTGCCATGTTTAATGGGTGTCAGTTATCTGTTATCTCCTGTTAATTTAACTCTGAAAGTTCTCCACTGCCTTAACAGAGTATTGAACTCACATTCTTTGGGTTCTGTCCCTGGATCTAACCAACGCCTCTATCTCTGTTCCATGTGTCCTTGTAATAAATATGGTGATGAAAATGAGGACAGTAGTCCGATTAATGTAAATAATGTACATAATACCTCATCTCAGAAATACAGACAGGTAATATCAGATATCCAATAAAAATGCAGTACATATGTACTATATATGC
>OZ010595.1:92036470-92079866 GCA_963932145.1 Acanthosepion lycidas
TCAAAGAGGAGCAATATTGGAGAAGTTTGAAAGAAGTTGCACATTTGATGAAGAGAACCTCTAAAATTGTTAATCTCCTTTTGCAGTTGGAATGTCAGAAGGTTGCATTTATTATTTATTGCCATCCTTTGCTCTAGGGCACCCTCTGGCTTATTTTCCAAAATTTTGTTAATTTTCTTGGCCCGTGAGAAGTGAAGATAAAGTTTACCTCCCTTTGAAGCTTAAACATTTTTAGTGATGGTAGCTTTTCTTTCGACTGATAAACAATACGTGATATGGATTAAAAATGTCACTTATTTCGTTTTACGCTTTTATACAATTCACGTATGAAAGAAAGGAAAGATCTGTGCGTGAGAGAAAGAGAGTTTAATCACAGACCGATCACTAAATTTATATTCAAATTTATTTTTCATTATGATTAATTCTACAATCTTCCCTAATCTTTTCCCAGTAGTGATACCATCTTGATGTACCCCCACCTCTCCAAACTCCACCTCTTGCTTTTTGGCATCTTGTATACTTTGTTGGTACGTCTGGGACAGTATTCTGCTGTAATATTTGCCTCACTGTCCTGTCTTTGTAACATTCTACAAAGAGCATTGCCAAACCCTGCCCCCACCCCGATGTCGACCATTCACACTGCTACATCTATAGTGTTATTTCATTGTTCATAGCAAATTCAACATGCATACATGAAATAAACCCCACCAGTCTCTGAGTACCCAATATTCTGTGTTACATCACGCACAGGAATTTTATGTACTTAAGCCTGGTAAGAACTTGGTTGCCATAGTAACAACACCACTTGGCTGCCAGGTATGACACGTTCTATACATACCTTATCAAAAACGGACGGATTCCTTGGTTTCTGAGACAGACGGGACTTTGAACAAGCAGATTTCTTTTGCAAATGGTAGAAAAGATTTTCCACGTTACAAAATTGATTTTACACAGTTCCTTTGAGATTTAAACTTTTTGAGCTTTGTAGATTTTATTACTTGCAGGGTGCCAATGAAATGGTCATTTGTCATGATTTAAAACACCTTCTCCAAAGAGATTTTGCAATAATTAGCCTTATTTTTCAGTTATTTATAATAAAACATTGAAGACTTCAGTATCTATTACATTTAATGTGTATTTTATGATCTTTGTTGTCAACAAAAATTATAGTCATTATTCATAGAAATCGATTTTATTTGCCCCCAAAGAAGAAATACTATGAAATGAGAAAATATATTTTTGTGTAAAAATTGTTTTATTTCAATTTTTCAATGCACAAAAATTAATTTCTTATCTAGATATTAAAAAGTTAATGACAAATTATGGTCTTACATCAAATGGTTACAAATGGTAATTGTTACTATAAAAGAAACTGCAATACTAGAGACATTTTTTTTTTTTTTTTTCTTTTAAAATGTTCCATGGGATAAATAAGTAGATATACCAAATTTGAGGAATTTACATGAAAGAGTTTAACTTTGGGCAAGAAACAAATTCTATGCAATAATTTGGTTCTCTGTGTTATTGTAGACATTTTTTCTCACCAAATCTATCATACATATTTACATGTCTATCATTTGTCCATGCTTAGAATGTTGCTACCACATATAGTCTGGTGCTCCATTATTTAGAGATTCTTGATAAAATCCAAGGAAGTATCAACAATATCATTGCATCTTCTCAGACTAATGTTTTTCTGCTGACATGAACTGGTAAGATTATAATGAATCAATTGCTAAGTCTTTTGTTAGGAAAGTGGATTTTCTGTGGTGTGTGCTAGACAATTTTTCTCGCCAGAATCTATTTTAAATATTTATAAGTCTACCATTCATCTATGCTTTGAATATTGCTGTCACATCTGATCTGGTGCTCCTATATATTTAGAAATTCTTCATAAAATACAAAGAAAAATCTGCAATGCTATTGTTCCTGACCTGGCATCTCTGATTCAGTTACTTACCCACTGCCATAATTTAGCTTCCCTGAGCCTTTCCTATAAATAATTTCATTATAATTGTTCTGATTAAACTAGACTTTAAGAATTTAAGCACACTACTAGATTGGCGGCAAGGTTTCATTTTACATTTGAAATGGCAACGGTTTCTTACTCACAATTCTCACTTGTAGATCCCATTTCTGGTTCTTGCTTTCCATTAAAATTTGATCTTCAATACAAAATACAATATTAATTGTTATCTTCTGTCTGTCAAATTAATTTCTATTCTTTTATTGTTCTCACTCCTTAATAATGTTTTTCTTGTATTCTCACACACTCGGTAATCTCCCTACATGTTAGTGGCTTTGCTGCCTTGCTTGGAGTGAAATGATAAAAAAAATGGAAGGCTCTGAAAAGTTCTGGGAGAAATATAATAAAATCTGTTGACAGTTTACATTGAAATGTTAAAGATATATAGATGCTCAACAAGTAAATATTGACATTTGATGTAAATAAATTTTTAACTTCACATATGACATTTAGTTTTTTTATCACTTATCTTTTTTTTATATCCCCCCCCCCAGGTGAGCAGATATGTTGTATGATCCTGGATATAAATTTGCTGTAGAGGATTTGTAAAGTATTGCACTTTCAATGTTTTTTTTTTTTTGCATTAATAACTCAGAATCTCACATATTTACATCATTCAGACTAATGTCTATCTTCATTTCAATATTCATGATGTTTTGGCTATTTTATGCCCCGATCTTTTTTTAGTCCATGGGTGTAGATTTTTCTAATTCCAGGTGGATATATATATATATATTTTTTTTTTTTTTCCATATCTCATTATCAGTTAACTCCCTTTAGTATTTCAAGTATTTGTTCACCTCTGCTGTGGCCAGGTATTGAACTCACAACTCTTTGGGTCAAGTCACTTTTTGGATTACTCAATCAACGCTTTTAGCGTTACCATTTGCTATGTGGAAATTATGATTAAACATATTACAATAAACAACTAATGCATTGAATACTTTCTAAAGAATCCCTTTTGGGTTCATATAAAACAAAATATAAGATCTCGTGTATTTACTGATCTGTAAAAATGTTTTTCTATCATCACAAAATTAAAAATACTAAAATATTACACTATTTTAGTATTATGAATAGGAAACTATTTGTAAGTTGGATAAGTTGCGGCCAGCTGTGGTTCAAAAACTGTCCTCAAAATATTTAGTATGAAGTCAATTTATGAGAGTAAATTTTATTCTGAAGATGACAGTTTACTATGATTCCTACTACTGCAGTCATTTCTCCTCTTACTATGACATGTTTGGTCATTTAGTCTGATTTTGGAAAGTGATCTGGGTTATGAAATTTTCAACACTATCTCTCTCTAATATATATATATAATAAAAAGTATTATTTTAATACCTATACTAGACTGGTGTGAAAAAAAAAATCCTGGATAGTACAATTTGCAGATAAAAATACATTTAAATAAACTGGTATCAGTGAAAAAAATTCAGTTAAAAAAAGAATTCAGTTAAGAAAAAAAAAAAAAAGAAAAAAGAAAAAAGAAAAAAGAAAAAAGAAAAAAAAAAAGAAGAAAAAAAAAAGAAAAAAAAAAAGAAAAAAAAAAAGAAGACAAAAAAAAGAAGACAAAAAAAAGAAAAAAAAAAAAAGAAGCTATACCCTGAATATCTTTTGGGTGAAATCTTGGTAGATAGACCCTGGCTCACAAGGTGTGTGTGTGTGTGTGTGTGTGTGTGTGTGTGTTATATATATATATATATATATATATATATATATATATATATATGAAGAAAAAAATACGGGAAAAAACAAACAAATATCCTAAGATGCAATTATGCTGTTTTAATGTTAATATAATGTCAACGTCAGACGTTTCGGTCTAATAGACCATCTTCAGGACATATTCATAAAACATAATTAACATTAGACTATATTTAATTCAACATGAAAAGACAATGGACATAAGAGTAAGACTAATCAAAACAGACAACTGAAATTTTTCAAGATCAGCGTTACATTTCAATATGATCACGTCGGTGTCACATGGGCTATGTTGTGAAAACGTATTCCTAAAATATAGTATTTTGAATGAAAAATGAAAAGAATTTTATTTTAATCTAAAACTTATATGTACATTTGTCGAGCATTAATTTTGCTAGAAAAGGAGAAATATTAAAGAAGCCAGGTCTAGTATTCACCGTGCGTGAGATAGATATTATGCCTGCCTCATAAATGACACAGACGTGATCATATGTTGTGTTGGCCAACCTATTATTTTAAATTGTGAAATTAATGTCAATTGTGAAATTGTATTATAGGAATCAAATGACTATATACTTTTTCCATTTGGAAAACCATTCCTGTACCGAGTGTGGCTTACTAATTAGTCCATGGGAAAAATAAAGTAAGCTTTAATTAGCCTATTGAATAAATGGTCATCTCACATTTAACAAAATTTGGGGGTGCAGATCAATGGTCTCTCAAAACAAACAGATGACACTTGAAGCCTATCTACTAACTTTGTCATACATGGAACTTCAAAGAAATTTATAAACAATGATCTGTATTTTTTGTTTTTTTTTAATATTTCTTCTGACTTCAAAAGTGATATTTTGTGGCTGCAAATGTTTGAGTAGTCATCCATTTTATTTTAAAGAGATTAATAGAAAGAGTGTGTGTATGCCAAATGTGAAATGGAAGATAATATGAGATTGTTTCCAAAGTTGGGGAGTCACCAATTTACAACCGCAGAAGACTGGGATTAATTAGTATAAACAACTAGTGACAAATTCAGCAATTCCAGGTACCAACAGGTGGGTGACTACACAGTATGATAAACAAGTTTCAAGAAGTTTTTTGAAAAATCATTTGAAAAGATAGACTATTGTTACAAGGAATCAACTTTTACTACACAAAGTGAAAACAAATCTTGACACCAAAGTTGATATGAGATTATATATATATATATATATATATATATATATATATATATAAGGAGAGAGAGAGAAAGAGAAAGAGAGAAAGAGAAAGAGAGAGAAAGAGAAAGAGAGAAAGAGAAAGAGAGAGAAAGAGAGAGAAAGAGAGAGAAAGAGAAAGAGAGAGAGAGAGAAAGAAGAAAGAAATAAAGAAGAAAGAAATAAAGAAGAAAGAAATAAAGAAGAAAGAAATAAAGAAGAAAGAAATAAAGAAGAAAGAAATAAAGAAAAAGAAGAAAGAAAAAGAAGAAATAAAGAAATAAAAGAAATAAAGAAATAAAAGAAATAAAGAAATAAAAGAAATAAAGAAATAAAAGAAATAAAGAAATAAAAGAAAGAAAGAAATAAAAGAAAGAAAGAAATAAAAGAAAGAAAGAAATAAAGAAAGAAATAAAGAAATAAATAAAGAAAGAAATAAAGAAATAAAGAAATAAAGAAATAAATAAAGAAATAAAGAAATAAAGAAATAAATAAAGAAATAAAGAAATAAAGAAATAAATAAAGAAATAAAGAAATAAATAAAGAAATAAAGAAATAAAGAAAGAAATAAAGAAATAAAGAAATAAAGAAATAAAGAAAGAAATAAAGAAATAAAGAAAGAAATAAAGAAATAAAGAAATAAAGAAATAAAGAAAGAAATAAAGAAAGAAAGAAATAAAGAAATAAAGAAAGAAATAAATAAAGAAATAAAGAAATAAAGAAAGAAATAAAGAAATAAAGAAATAAAGAAAGAAATAAAGAAATAAAGAAATAAAGAAAGAAATAAAGAAATAAAGAAAGAAATAAAGAAATAAAGAAATAAAGAAATAAAGAAAGAAATAAAGAAAGAAAGAAATAAAGAAAGAAAGAAATAAAGAAAGAAAGAAATAAAGAAAGAAAGAAATAAAGAAAGAAAGAAATAAAGAAAGAAAGAAATAAAGAAAGAAAGAAATAAAGAAAGAAAGAAATAAAGAAAGAAAGAAATAAAGAAAGAAAGAAATAAAGAAAGAAAGAAATAAAGAAAGAAAGAAATAAAGAAAGAAAGAAATAAAGAAAGAAAGAAATAAAGAAAGAAAGAAATAAAGAAAGAAAGAAATAAAGAAAGAAAGAAATAAAGAAAGAAATAAAGAAAGAAAGAAAGAAAGAAAGAAAGAAAGAAATAAAGAAAGAAAGAAATAAAGAAAGAAAGAAATAAAGAAAGAAAGAAATAAAGAAAGAAAGAAATAAAGAAAGAAAGAAATAAAGAAAGAAAGAAATAAAGAAAGAAAGAAATAAAGAAAGAAAGAAATAAAGAAAGAAAGAAATAAAGAAAGAAAGAAATAAAGAAAGAAAGAAATAAAGAAAGAAAGAAATAAAGAAAGAAAGAAATAAAGAAAGAAAGAAATAAAGAAAGAAAGAAATAAAGAAAGAAAGAAATAAAGAAAGAAAGAAATAAAGAAAGAAAGAAATAAAGAAAGAAAGAAATAAAGAAAGAAAGAAATAAAGAAAGAAAGAAATAAAGAAAGAAAGAAATAAAGAAAGAAAGAAATAAAGAAAGAAAGAAATAAAGAAAGAAAGAAATAAAGAAAGAAAGAAATAAAGAAAGAAAGAAATAAAGAAAGAAAGAAATAAAGAAAGAAAGAAATAAAGAAAGAAAGAAATAAAGAAAGAAAGAAATAAAGAAAGAAAGAAATAAAGAAAGAAAGAAATAAAGAAAGAAAGAAATAAAGAAAGAAAGAAATAAAGAAAGAAAGAAATAAAGAAAGAAAGAAATAAAGAAAGAAAGAAATAAAGAAAGAAAGAAATAAAGAAAGAAAGAAATAAAGAAAGAAAGAAATAAAGAAAGAAAGAAATAAAGAAAGAAAGAAATAAAGAAAGAAAGAAATAAAGAAAGAAAGAAATAAAGAAAGAAAGAAATAAAGAAAGAAAGAAATAAAGAAAGAAAGAAATAAAGAAAGAAAGAAATAAAGAAAGAAAGAAATAAAGAAAGAAAGAAAGAAATAAAGAAAGAAATAAAGAAAGAAAGAAAGAAATAAAGAAAGAAAGAAAGAAATAAAGAAAGAAATAAAGAAAGAAAGAAATAAAGAAAGAAAGAAATAAAGAAAGAAAGAAATAAAGAAAGAAATAAAGAAAGAAATAAAGAAAGAAATAAAGAAAGAAATAAAGAAAGAAATAAAGAAAGAAATAAAGAAAGAAATAAAGAAAGAAATAAAGAAAGAAATAAAGAAAGAAATAAAGAAGAAGAAAGAAATAAAGAAGAAGAAAGAAATAAAGAAGAAGAAAGAAATGAAGAAGAAAGAAATAAAGAAGAAGAAAGAAATAAAGAAGAAGAAAGAAATAAAGAAGAAGAAAGAAATAAAGAAGAAGAAAGAAATAAAGAAGAAGAAAGAAATAAAGAAAGAAATAAAGAAGAAAGAAATAAAGAAGAAAGAAATAAAGAAAGAAATAAAGAAAGAAGAAAGAAAGAAGAAAGAAAGAAGAAAGAAAGAAGAAAGAAAGAAGAAAGAAAGAAGAAAGAAAGAAGAAAGAAAGAAAGAAATAAAGAAGAAAGAAAGAAAGAAATAAAGAAATAAAGAAGAAAGAAAGAAAGAAATAAAGAAGAAAGAAAGAAATAAAGAAGAAAGAAAAGTTCTGTTGCATTTCTCAGTTGTAGAACTCTTTTCTGGTTTCTCAGTTAACACTGATCTTCAAAAATTCAAATGTGATGTCAATTGTTATTTTGTGCTTTCTTAATTCCTGTTTTTTTTTTCTTTTTTATTGTTCTCTCTCCTTTAATAATGTTTTCTTTTCTCACATTCTCTCACACTCAGTAACCCCTAGGCTCTCTGGAGAAAGAGAGCTCAATGCCATATTAACTGTCAGAGTCCTCAGATTTCACAACAAAAAAAAAAAAAAAGAATCGCCTGGTAAAGAACTACAACTGAAAGTTGCAAGTATTTTCACACCTGGTCAGAAGTGGTTATGATCCATCACAAGGATTAGTTTTGTAAAACATCAAACCTGTGCCAGTTAATATTGAACCTCCTTTCACTGGTGTGTGTGTCTCTCGAACAGGCTCCATTAAAACTTTCTTATTTTATTGATATTTTATGCTCTCTTATATGACACACTTTCAGGGCCCGAAATTGTCAGGCACTATTTTGCTTTTTAGCATTATGCTTCATTACTGAAGTCCTAATGTTCCCCATCACATCAGGCACACTATTATCATTCCCACCCACCACCTCCATTTGTAAAAAGGACGTTCCTTTCAGGCAGCTTCTTCCCAGGAGCTAATAGTTTGTATGACAGACTCCAGAGGGATTGCTTCCCCAATCACAATATATTAACCTCTTCATATCCAGAGTCAACTACAGTGCGTTCTGCTTGATTATGCAAAGTTATTTTTTACCTAAAAATATCCAAGTTAAGCAATATATTCTGAAGAATAGGAGCTAAAGTGTTGTTGATACTATTTTATTATTTTGTCAATCATTTAAGTTGTCGAAATATACAAAACGTGCTTCTTTTTAATGATTTATGAACTTAAGCCCTAATTTAGTGTTCACTTTCATTATGCAAATGGAAATAAATCAAGAAAAACACATTTTATACTAAATTTTATTAATTGAGTTGTGGCGCATATGACAATACATCGCGTGTTCTAAGTCCTACATTACATAATACATATGTATAGCATGTTAAACAAAACAAAACAAGTCTGTTAATGTGACTACAAACAAACATGACATCATCCATTCTTCAAAACCGTTATGAGGTGTCTGTCCACTGCTGACGTCAATGTTTCAATTGCAGAAGGTTTGATTGATCGGCAAGCACTTACAATTGCTTTCCACAGGATTTCTAAGCTGGTGAATTGCTTGTTTTCATTACAAATCCTCTTGACTATAGACCACAACTTTTCTACTGGATTTAAATCAGGCCTGTTTGGAGGCCATACCATTAAATTTTGCCCTTTGAACCCATGGTCTGATTGGTGGTGTTTCTTGATCTATGCGCTGGAGCATTATCCTGCTGAAATATCAACAATCTTTTCTGAATTGGTTGTTCATCAAGCCAAGGCAGGAAGGCATATTTCAAAAGCCTACAATATGCATTTGAATTTAGCTTATGCCCTTTGGGTACTTTGTGTGGGCCTATTAGTTCATTTCCATGGATCCCAGCCGAAAACATCACTCCTCTGCCACCCTGTTGTCGACGAATGTATACTCCTGCCGGTCGACCATTTAACACCCATCCACATGACCGCCCATCAGGCCCATCAAGGGTAGCATGGGACTCGTTGGTGAAAATCACATTGCTAAAATTGGTCTTCATGTAACACTGTGCCGATTCAACTCTTTTCATCTTGTTTGATTTACTCAATGGGGGCTTCTTGATGGGACTCTTCATTTTGGCAAGGGTCTTGAGGACCTCACAACGGGTAGTTTTACCAACTTTGGGCACTCCAGCGCTTTCAAATATTTTTTACTAGTTTCATGTGGTTTCTTTGAGAGTCCATATTTAATTTTACGTAGATCTCTGGCAGTTAACTTTTGCAAATGCAATCGTTTATGTGTCTTTCTGTATGATATACCTCCTAAGATGAAGGCTTTGATTGTACAGTGGTCACTATGTAACTTTTTTGAAATTTCTAGCGTTGACAGACCACTTCCAAGCATGCGAGTAATTTCAGCATGATCGTTTTCAGTAAGACCCTTTTTCTTACCCATATTAAGGATTTATATGGTGATTGCTTAATCAGACTGAACACTTGAAACTGTGGCTTTTTACATACTTTGAGAAAAAGAACTATGTTGCTATACAACTTTTTTTTCATTGACCATATTCTCTTGTCTGAAAGTATAATTTAATTTGCAAGAAGCAACAAGTCTGAAAAAAAAAAAAAAAATTTGACACGTTAGATGAAAAATTTACTTTGCATAATCAAGCAGAACGCACTGTATTTTTCATCCTAGATATCCTCATAATCTCTAATTGTTGTATTGGCTGAAAAGTGGTATAAAAAATACATATGCATGCATGCATGCATGCACACACTTATATATATATATATATATATATATATATATATATATCTTGATTGAGTTTCAATCTGGCTTGAAGCAATTGAATGTCTAGCCACACTGATGAGCTGTGATACATAGAGCAAAACAGGCTGTCTGTGGATTTAATACACAAAATCTGAAAATTACCTCATATGGGGAATAAGATTATTTTGACTGATGGCAAAAATAAAATTTGTCAGTCTTATTCAACCCTAGTATAGACTGAGTTCATGTTGGAATTAGAAATTTAACTGTGAAAGCTTAAAAAAAAAAGTTAAAAAACTAATAGAGAATTTATCCATTTCAATGTTTCAGTCAGATGAAAGGCACGAGACAGTGGAAGGTATTTGTCTTAAAGGGAAGAAGTTTATAAAATTAAAATAAATTATATATATATGTTAGTTTTAAGATATGCTATATTTCTGGGTTAAAATGCACAGTATCAGGGGTAGAGCATATATAAATATAAAAGTGGACACCCTCAGGTGACAGTCCAGGTGATACTGATAATTTTCAGGCCATATAATCAAGGTGGTTGCAGTTTATTTATATATATAATACCCAGTCACCAACATACATTGTATGTATATTTATATATATTTTGTCAAGTGTATACAAGTGACTAGGTTTTGTGGATATATTTGTCAAGGGGAAAAGAACATTTCATTGTTCAAACAGCAGAGCTTAGAGAGCATTGAACCATGTCACAATAGAACAGAGTTGTAGAAGACAACTGCTTTCTCTCACAGACATACATGCACATTTGTGTGTGTATATATATATATATATATATATATATATATATGCACATGCGCACGCACACATGGTGCAATGGGTAAAATGTTACCATTTTATATCTTTTATTGTGTGCATGCACAGTGTTTGTTTTTGATTTTTTTCAACTGCACAGTATAGTAGGGTCAGTTAGGCAGCATCTATGAGAAGAAGAGAACTGTGACACAATTGACTCTGCCAGAAATTTCGGAACAACACTCCAATATGAACATTTCAGAGTGTTTGGGTTTCTATCTGCGGACAGAAGAAAGGACAGAAAAGATTTGGAGGAGTCTAATAGTTATTACGGAAGTGTTTGAAATGATCACTTGCAACAGCAACATCATGTCTCCATTCATCTTCCCACAGGGCTTCAGATTCAACACAAAGGCCTGCATCAAGTGCCTTCAGGAAGCAGTGCTGTTCTGTGTCAAGAGGGTGGCTGCAGGAAGACCCAATGTCTGGTGACAGGACTCTGCATCATGCCACACAACCAAGAGAACCCAGTTATGGCTGTTAGACAATTTCTGCAACCACATCTCTCCTTACATTTGATTACCTAACTTCCCAAACTGCAACCCCTTTGATTTTTATGTGTGGGGTGTAGTTGAGCAAGAGACCAACTAAACACCTTGCAACACAAAGGATGAACTGAAGGCAAGGACTATGGCAGCATTCACCTACTTAAACAAGGAGACTGTCCAGAAGAGTTGCAGAAGATTCCAAAGTCATGTCAGTGCTGTGGTTGGAACTAATGGCGATTTTATTGAATATATTTACTCTTTAGTATTTCAAGATATTTTTGTGTAATCTTCGTAAATATTATGTATATTATGTATACTGAGGATGGCTGGAGAATGAACAAGTCAAAACAAAAAGTTACTCCTTAGCATAATCTATAGAATAACAGTAATTAATTTCAGAATATTGAACAATATTTGAAATGACTGCAGAAATCTAGAAAATAGAGAATCCAAAATGCATTTGAAATGCAGATGAAGGTATTAACATAATCTATAGATGAATGACTTAATAAAAGTAAATGAAAAGAGGAAACTCTTTTATGCCAATGTGTTTCGTTCATTGAGGAACTTTATCAAGGCAAATGTAGAAATTTATTTAGTAACCTACACAGAAGTAATCAGGAGAAAAATAACATTAAGCATTTAAATTTTGAAATATTCTAAAATCTTATTGTATAAAAGGAAAGGTAAACTATGAAAAGTTATTAATTACTATGCTTCATCTAAACAGCTGAGACAATATTTTCTGTTTTTGTTTTAATAAAGGAAAGCTTATCTGTTAAAATAAATCCCTCACATTTCAGTTTGAAATTATTTAATTTTTTTAACTGACCAATTAGAATTAAATGTCAATTTCTTGTACTATGAATATTTTGATTGGATGGTATTTTTGGAATGTGAACTTGGGAATTTGTGGGTAAATTATTTTCTGAAACATGGGCTAATTGATTTCATAGAGTTGCAAAGTATCTTTTGTGGCTAAATGACATTGGAAAATCAGTGGAAATGCCATTTTTAGAGCAAGCAAGAAAGAAAAACAGGAAAAAAAATATAGTCATTAGAATAAATTTCCTGGATTTTTGTTCATTATTTCAGGAGAATTTCTTTCTTTTCCAAACAGCCAATGGAGCCTGACTGATGTCTCACTTAATAGATGAGAAATGACATTTTTGCTAAAGAGAAGATGCTTGGCATAAATCAGTGTTGAAAACTGCCTTGCAGGCAAGAGAAGCTCAGAGTGACTCGTCAGTAGAGCTATCACACCTGATTATTGAAAGGATTGTTTCTTAGAATCCAACCAAAGAGTTGGAAGAAGATAGCTAATCGAAGACATTCTGTTGCTCAGGATATTCAATTTGTTGGAAAGAAAAGAAAAAGAAGAGGTTTTTTTTTTGTTTTCTGACAAAATGTATTTGTCTTACTAAAAGTTATATCGGATATATAGACAGGTACATATACAACTCGTAAATTGTACATTTTATGAATATATAAGCATTCTAACTTTTAAGGAAGAAGAAAATAGTTTTGTCTCAATATCCTGGAAGGGAAACAGTCTTGACTTGAAAATCAGCTTCTAAAATCACAATCTTTTCATGAGATTGTCAAAAGAAAACTCATCAATATTTGATCAAACAAGCAGATACCTTAACTGACAAAAGATATATAGATGTAGACATCCACCAATCTTGGAAGACTGTAACATCTACTCAGGCGGCTAGTTAATCCTTATTAATGACCTCTGTTCAGGCACAGAGCCAATTAAAATTTCAGGGAAAGTGTACAGAATTTAGCATGTGTCCACATATACATATATTTGTAACTTGAATAGTTTGCCACAATGTCTTGTGACTTTACTAGTACAACCAGCAGCTTCTATATATTTTCATCAGACCAATTTTCACTCACAATGCTTGGGTTAATCCATCATGTGGTTTTCAGGCATGTCCCTATTTTGCCACCCAATGGGGTTGCTCCTTTAAGATGATATTGTGAAGAGGTCCCCCCTCCTTGAGAAATTCAACAATGGTGGGATTTGAATTCAAGTACCAGAATGTTGACATTTTAATCACATGCTATTATATATATATATATATATATATATATATATTAGGTTGGTGCAAAAATATCGTTTTTTTTTTTTTTACGTATTTTTAATGTAAAAAAAACGATATTATTTTTGCACCAACCTAATAGATACTTCAGATTTGACTAGCTTACAAATGTACTGATTACTAGTGGGATGTATGATTTCATTGTGCTAATCTATGTAGGGAAAATTAGTCTTGAAAATTAACATTCAAAATCTATTGTTTTATTTGAGTTCAGATGATCATATGAAAGAGGACAGCATGCAACTATTTTGCCCACTAATTAAATGCATTTGATCAAATACGGTGACACACAGATGAAGGAAAACGGAAATGTTAGATCAATTTCTCACAATCTGACCAAATAACCATTCAGACAAAACAAGTGTTATAAAAAAGTATTTTCATGTTTAGTCATTCAGGTGCATTATTGGAAGTGAGGGCAGCTGAACTGCGAAATTTTCATCACCCCCACTTCATTCGTTTGTGTGTGTGTGTGCATTAGAAAGAGAGAGATTCATAAAGTGTAGAACACACTCATGTAAATTTGGCATGAAGTCACCTGGGGATGGCAAGAAAGTCTGTATCAGTACAATTCATGAATATTCAATTAGTATATGAACTCGGCTCAATCATGACCTACTTTGATGAAATGTGTGCCCATGATAGCCACGACTGAAACAGATAGAGATGAACAAATGAATCAAGACACAAACACATAGATTTAAACAGATGAGAGAGAGAGGAATAGATCAGAAAAAAGTGATAGAAAAAACAGAGACAGATAAGAGATCAGATAGATAGAAGTGAGAGAAAACTGACGAGAGAGGGAGAAAACCAGATGAGGAAAAGTGACAGAAAAAAACAGAGACAGATAAGAGATAGAAGTGAAAAAAAAACAGATGAGAGAAAATAGAGATAGATAAGAAAATAAATAAATTATATATATATATATATATATATATATATATATATATATATTAGCTGCGTTTTCACTCAAAAGCCATGCAAGATAGAGTTACTGAATGAGGCTATTGTATGAATGCAAGAGGAGGTAAGATCAATTGTTTATTTTTATAACCTAACCATTTTGGTGTTATTTAAACCCAAAATATATTTTGAACTCTGTAAGAATGATTATTTTTTGCGAGTGAATCTTGCCTTAGCAATATTTTGAGAAAAAATATTTTTACAGATACAAGTTCTACTATTTAACCAATAACTGGAGTGAGGATGTGCATTCATACTTTTACCAATGGTATTTGCATGTATGTGAACGTAACCCAACTGGAATTCACTTAGCTGTCTAGTTTTTCCTTCCAAGTCATTATCTATTATGCCACCTGCACATCCACAATAAGAATTTCTGGGAAAGACAATGTTTAATTCTAAACTTGAAGAACTTAAGTCTGTAATGATTGGGGAAATATTCTCTTGGGACTCAGTTCCACAAAGCAGCTGTACTTGGGGAGGTGGTGTTTGAATGGAACCTCCTTTTTACTATTAAAATACAGATATAAAGATTAATTGATTCATTTTCTGTTTTATCAACCCATTGCAGGCTATCTAAAGCCAGAAAATATTTTTTAGGATAGTAATGGTTTAGTGATACAAGTCTTACTAATTAACCTATAGATGGGAGAGAGGAGGTGGATTCATACATTTCCCATGAGTATTTGCACATAATCTTTGTGCTTGGCAATTTCAATGGTCATCATGTCAAGTGGCTTCATCATTCTAATACTTGCTGGTAGCCAAGCTCTGAATTTTTGAAACTGCTCAAATTTCTCAGTCAAATCACAGATTTCTCTACTCCTTTCTGCCAGCCATATAATTCTTTGATTTGTTCCTTACCTCCTCTCTGGACTCTTGTCATGCTTTGCAATTCTTTGCTCTTGGCAATTTGGATCATGTTGTAGTGTCTGTAAATATTTCTTTTCACTTGTCTATTTGGCAACAAGGAGGTATGGTGGAGTAATGGATAGCAGCTCAGATTGAAGAATTGGAGAGCCAAGTTCAAATTCCAGTCAAATCCATTACATTCACTTACATGTTAATACCCTTGGGAAAGGTATGAATGCTCCTCTTCTCTCTCCAGCTATGGGTAAATAGCAGGACAAACCAGATTCTATAGCCTTTGATGGCAACTGGTCTACTGTAGAAATAAATGGAGGCAGGAATAAATCTGCCTCGTCAGTCATGTATCAAAAGATATGTAAGCGTGTATCATGCATGGCATATAACTGAATGATTAGGCAACTACACCCAACAACTATTCACAGGACAAAATTTTCTGATCAATGTACTGCTTGTGATTCATTTTGTGATTTTCTCTGCAACACCTTTTAGAGGAAAATCTTTAATCTACCCATTGAATATTACGCCATCAAGCTTTTTTCATGGGTAAAAGTAAGCACTGATGCAAGTCAAACATCAATCTTTTGCCTCATTCAACCATTATATCCAACAGGAATCACTTTTGACAAGACACCTTGCGTCCAGTCACAATAACTGTAAGCATATTCCCTATGGGGACAAATCACTGTTTTGAGACGCACCTAATAACCTCTCACAAGTTTGGTTCATATGATTACTGGTGGCTGTGTAAAAGTGTCTTAAAACAGGTTAAATCCTCAATCCCTCTTTTCTTCAGTAAGTTTAAAATGTTGTCATTTACTGTTGAGAAAGCAGAATGCTTTGCTCATAAATTCTTTTCCAATTTAACTCAGTTCCTCAGAAGTATCTTTACCTGATTTGCCTTCAGAGTCTATACTGTATAATCATCTCCAAATTAGATGCTCACACAAATCAGGCAGACTTAAAGGTAACACTGCAATTATCCTAAATATACTCCTCAATTGGCTCCTGTTCCCTACAACAAATGCCTTGATGTTTCTTGCCTTCCAGTTGTTAGAAATCCTCTTGTAGTTCCTGTTTTTAAGGTTTCTAGTGAACTGTTTGGTCTTTGGAATTATCATTCTGTTAGTCTTCTACCACTTTTGGGCAAAATGTAAGAAAGGCACTAATCAACTCTGAATTGGTTAAGTATCTTACTTCAGTTTCCTTTCAAACAAAACATATACCTTTCAATTCTTTAGGCCAATCACTAATGCGTTAATAGTTATTATTAAAAGGGTTAGTTAAGTTTTAGATAAGTTTTGGCCATTCCAAAGCTTGTGCTGCAGCTTTAAACATTTTGAAGGTGTTTGACTGGGTGGTGGGGTATGAGGATGGCGGGGGGCATGCTGGTCTTATTCACATGCTGAAGGGCTATGGTGTGTCTGTCTGCCTGAATTTTTGATCTGATCTAGTCTTAACAAATCATATAATGAAAGTTCTGTTCAACAGTCATTATTCTAGATCCTTGCACTTAGTTTTTTCTTTTTTTATTTGAATCCAGTTATTTTTTTTTTATCCTTTCTTCTTTCACTCTAAGTAACTCCTTGTATAATGGGTTGAAATGACAAAAAAAAAAAAAAAAAAAAAATGAATGGATTAGGATAGATATAATTTCACAGTTTCTCTTCACACTTCTCACTTGTGGAACTCTCAACCATCTTCTTGCTTTCCAGCCAATTTTTATCTTCAAAAATTTAAATGCAATATCAATCATCATATACTGTCTTCTTGATTACTCTTCTATTGTCTATTGTTCTTCCTCTTTAATGTTTCTCTTTTTTCTTATACTTCTACACTGAGCGACTTTATTGCCTTGCTTGGGGTGAAATGATTAAAAAAAATAGATAACATACATAAAATACTGATGGAGGGCTATATATATATATATATATATATATGTGTGTGTAAAGAGACAAATAGGCACAGATAAAAGAAAAAGATATCTAGATATGACGAGCCTGAACAGATATATAAACCAAGTGAGATACATATATAAATGGATCGAGATAGATATATCCATTTGATCAGATGTCAATAGGCTGAGATACATCAACAGATAACATACATAAATTAAAATATTGATGGAAGACTAAGAGATAGGTTGGTAGGTACTTTGACTTCTAGAAAAAAAAAACGATAAAAAAAAGTAAATAAATTGTTCTTTTTGAAAATGGCATCCTTTACAGAAAAGTCCTCAAGGCACATCTTAAAAATAATAAGTTACAAAGAATTTCCATTTCTAAAATCTCAAAGAAAAACCCACAAAAAAATTTTTCTCTTTTGTGTAGGGAGAGGTGGGGGTGATAGTTGCCTCAGGTCAGAAAATTGATTCCTTTTCTTTTTTTATTTAGGAAATAAAGAAAAAGGATCAGTGCTTGAAGTTTCAGTCAAGCGAGCACTTTTACAAAGTATCAGAATATTTGCCACAGAATACTCGAATATTCTTGGTAAATATCAGAACATTAATCTTCAAGGGAAGTGATGGTAGGGTAACAGTTATCAGGGTGGAAACTGGAATTGTTACAATGACTTCAAATACCAGCCAAGTTTGTTGTATTGCACTTTTGCAATAATATCCCTGGGAAAGGTATGAATACATCACTTCTACCAACTTAATGGGTTAAATAGCAGCATAGACTGCTCTCTAGCCTTGGCTGGTAACCAGTCTAAGAGAAGGATGATTGAATTTACAACAAGGGGAAAAGACAGTGAGAATCTATTCCACTATCTTTCCTAAGTATATGTGGTAATTCACAAATAACAGAAAAAAGTCATCTGTGGAGAGCAATAATGGCTTATGTCCAAGAAGTGTCTCCATAAGGGAGACATTTGTTCATAACAAGGAGATAGACTGATAATAAAAAAATTATCAGTCCGTTAATTCATGAAAAACTAGAAAAGTGATATCATTGCTTATTACTTCAATGATTAACTTTAAAACATCAAAGACGCTTTCATGCTTCGATCATTCATGACTAACTGATGATATAGGTTTTTTCCAGTTTAACGCAAAGAGTCTGTACTCCATTTGATACAGAATATAAAAATAAATTGGTTTCTTAATGCTAGCTTAGATTAAGAAAAAAAAACCTGAGGAGTTTGATTCAAGCTGTAGGCATCAGGTAAAGCCCAGACTCTTCTCAAGTACAATGGAGAAATAATTTCTGGGGATGGATCCCCAATGTATGAGCTAGCAACTTATGGATATTTGGCCAAAAGTGGGGGTTCCGATTTGGCTGCTGTATCTCTTGAGTTGTAAGCAAGAACAAAGAAAAAGAGAAACATGGAAAAAGAGGAATGAGAGCAGGGGGGTGGCGGCCTTGGCCGTGAGGAGGACCGTGAGGAGGAGAGTGGGTGGGGTGGCCTTGGCCGTGAGGAGGAGAGTAGGGGCGGTCTCGGCCATGAGGAGGAGAGTTGGAAACAAAGAGGTAATCTCAGCATGAGGTGGGTAGGAGTCTTGGAGTTAGCAGAGAGAGAGAGAGAGAGAGGGAGGGAGTGTGAATAAGTTGAAGAATAATCAGAGAAAAATAAAGAAAGGAGAAGGAAATCTAAAATGTCACAAGGAAAAAGAATAAGAAAGAGTAAACAATTAATAGAACTTAAAAAAAAAGAAAAAAGAATTAGAAACAAAGGACAAAGAAGGAGAGAACAATGACTGCTTAGTGGCTTAAAAGGCTAAACTTATATGAAGCCCATTAGTTGATATTTCCCTGGTGTTTTCTTTGATGTCATGCAAGGTGAAATGGCAAAAATAGCCAGATTCCTTCTCTAAGGAAACCACAAGACACTTAATGCAGCTTAGAAATTCATTTTGGATAGTTGAGCACAACCAACATCTTCTCTCCACTCCTGCTGGCCATAGGCACTGCCACTTTTGCCTGCACATGCCACTGGTCAACTCCTAAGTAACTTTAGACAAACCATCTTAATTTCAATGACTATGCAATTTAGAAACTAAAGGCTGCATTCTATTTCCACAAGAGCAGTAAGCAATAAGTCTGTCTATCCATTTGTTTCACTATCAATACTTAATGTATAATAGATTTCACTCATATTTTTAGACACATTTAATTGTCTTAATATTTTTTCTCTCCAGAATATATCTTTCATAAGTCTACCATTCATACATGCTTTGAATATTGCTACTATATATGGTCTGGTGCTCCTGCTATATATTAGGTTGGTGCAAAAATAATGACGTAATAATGTCGTTTTTTGACGTATTTTTTAACGTCAAAAAACAACATTATTATGTCATTATTTTTGCACCAACCTAATATTTAGAAATCCAAAGAAGAGTCGACAATGTTATTTGTCCTGACCTGGCATCCCAGCTTCAGTCACTTTTCCACCTTAATAACCTTGCTTTCTCTGCCTTTTTCTACAAATTACTTTCATGGTAATTGTTCTGAGAAACTTTGTAAAATGGTACCTAAACTACAAATTTAAGTGCAGTGCAGGATTGACAATGATGTCTCATCAATTTACAGTTGAACTGGCTAAATGGATCCCTAAGTTCTGTGCTAACAGTTTTTTTTTTTCATGCACTTCTCACTTGTGGAACTCTCCTGGGCTTCATGCTTTCCAACAAACTTTGATCTTCAAAAATTTAAATACAACGTCAGTTGTTATCTGTTTTCTTGATTACTCTTCTGTTCTCAATCCTTAATATTTTTTCTTTTTTTTACTCTTTCACACTCAGTAACCCCTCATGTCTTAGTGGCTTTATTGTCTTGCTTGGGATGAAATGTTTGATAGAAAAATAAGGAAGTTAAAGCGGATAAGAAAGTGCCTCCAGAAAGGAAAAAAATGCATTCATAGTTGCACTGCTCGGAGAAGTAAGTCAGTCAGTACACAAAGCCACAGCCAGCGTTCATGTCTGAGGTGAGGTGAATATTCTTTACATTGTTTGGTAAATGAAAGCACTTAGTAAAAATTAACTTTACCCTTGCATACTGGCAGATATCCCAGAAAAAATCCTAAGCATTGTTACTGTTCAAGTGCATTAGGATCTATGGTAGAGGCACCATGGACATTCCTGGTAATGAAACTGCACAAGAAGAACATGTGTTTCATCTGAGATGACGCATTTTCCAAAGCTAATCTGACTAAATGGTTAATGACCAGTTCTGCATAGTAGAATTGCAAGATAAGTGACTTCTTTTGCATTCTTGAACAGATTTCCTGCCTCTGAAAACAATGTTTTGTCCTGGCACTTGTAGTGTGCTGAAATTAAGGAGACTCTCAGCAAATAGTAGCTTTCAGGTGGTTAGGGTACATTTCAAGTTTCTGAAGAGTGTAATTCCTTCATATTGGAATTATCTGGGCCACTCTGTGAATCTTATACTAAACAAAAAGACCTCTTCAGTGACTCAATTACCTAATCTCAACATTTAAGATTTCCCCCAAATAAATGAACTAAAGCAAAGACTATATTCATTCCTAGACAGAGTGACTACCTTCAGATGAACACCTGTATGAACATGCACATTGATATGAATAAATGAACAAAGTGATCACTGTCAGATGAACACAGACAGAAATCTTATGATAGAAAAGACTAAAACTGGTTTACTTGTCCATTGGAAACATTAACCATCTGTGCTGTTACCCATTTAAAAAAAAAAAAAAAATACTATTGCTCACCTATTACAAGGACAGAGAGCCACTTAAAATAGGTTACTAAATAAGATTATTGTAAGAGCATACAAAGAGGAGAACGAGAAATATATGTAGGATAGATAACCTCTTCAATTCTAGGGTCAGCTATTAAGATTGTAATGGTCAGGGGAAAATGACAGTTTTACAGAGTAGAAGCTGCTTGAGTGGGACTTCATCCTTACTTAATAGGAAGTAAATGAGGAGATGATCCTGTGTTCACATAGTTTGGCAGGTCCTAGTTGGGAAAGCCTGAACTGGTAGAATTAAATAATGTCTATCTTCCAAACATTTGCCATAGAAATAAGAGATAAATTAGTGAGAGGCTAACAACATTTTGTCGTTGAGGAAAGCGGCTGCAGGGTGGAAAATAACTCATTACCCACAAAACCACATAAATGATAACGATTACCAAATTTGCTTCCAGGCCTATGGATTAAAATCTAATAGAATGAAAGAATTAGGAACAAATAGGAAAAGTTTATAAATTTAATGTTTTGCTTTTATTTAATCTTCATTGATTTTTTTTAAATGAGTTATAGAAAAGAAAGTTCTGTTAACTTTAGTTCTGTTTGTTTTACATTGGTCAAGTAGACCACATGTTTTGTTTTGTGGCATGTGCATGTGTCTTGATTTTAGCCAGCATTTTTGTGTCACTCTGGTAGCGTGTCTGTGTATGTGTTTAATTCCTGAAGATGCTAATGGGTTATTGGAGTACCTCTATGTCTGTGTATAATATTTCTAGTTGAAGTTGGTTGTATGTGTGTGTTGGCTGAAGGATGTTTAGTTTGTACATGTGTTTGTTGGGGGTTGGTTGCTGTGTATTGAAGTGAAAGGTTACATCAGCCACAGGTACATGGATCTTACATTCTTCAAGTATGGCTTTTATGAAAGTTGGTAATATGACAAAATGTTTCTAGTTGATAGGGAGACATTAATACAAGCTTATAACAAACTGCATCATGGTAACTTTTCATCTTGTTTCAGATGAAGTAGATCCTAATTTATGGTTAACAAAAAAAAAGTTTGAAACTCAAGCATTTTTTTATGTCATATGCTGTGATGAACAAAAATGAATGAATGAATTTGACGTGTGTCAGCTTGTCACCATGTTTAATTCAGAAATGGTGTGCTCCTCTTCAAAGACAAGCAAATTAAATCAATTGTATTTTGAGTTATCGTCCTTTATAGGGGAGGGAAATTTAGCTTCTCTAAACAAAAATAAAACCTGTTTTCTGATTTTCAGCTACAATCTTCATAACTGGAATGATTGTCATTTTACTAGAGAGACATCTGATGCATTAATTAGATCAAGCTCTGTGTTTGACATCTTAAACTCTTGTAATACCATGCCCTCAAAAAGAGGCTCAAAATAGCACAAATTACAATTCTTATAGGAGACCTTAAGACATGCTTTTGCACAATTTTAGCAAAGAATATCATGTCAAAAAAATCAAGTGGTCATATGGATAACGGAATATTTGTAAAGAGACACGTCAAAGAGACACGTCAAAGAGACACGTCAAAGAGACACGTCAAAGAGACACGTCAAAGAGACACGTCAAAGAGACACGTCAAAGAGACACGTCAAAGAGACACGAGAAAATTTGAAAATACCTACAATGGTCTACTGGAATATTTACATGTTAAATTACAGTGTAAGGTTTTCAGTTGAACCTTTTATGCAAAAGTTTGGAGCCAGCCTTGGATTCAGTTGCCAATATGTGACATCCATGTATTTCCTAAAAGACATGATAAATCATACTGTAATACATGGATGTTAAATTGCGACATTCATCAAAAATCCCAGCGTTTCCATACAAATGAAGAAAAACTTGAAATGAAAGATATGTTCTACAGACAAATATCAAGAGTAACAGAGAAAAATTAGACAAGGAAGTTTTGAGGAAAATAAGAACACAGAAACTTATACTTCCAATAAGAGCCAGCTGAAACTTCTGGTAGGTATAAAATGGATGACAGAACAGGGACAAAGAAAGAAGGTCAAGGGTCAAAAATTAAAAAGAAATTAGTGGAGAGCTATGACTTAATATTCTGAAAGAACTTGACACATAAAAGAAAATTAGAAATATAAATAAAGCCAACTTTTAATTTTGGTTAATTACAGCATTATCTCCCCTTATTTATTTGCAACTAATTATCAATTCTGTAAGTAAGAAATGACTTGACATCAAACTTAAGGCCAATAATCATAAAATCCTTCTTCAAAAACATTTTAAGCAAGGAAAGCCGTTAAAGAAAGTATTCTATAGAAAATTCAAGCCAGCTCTTGATTCAGTTAGCAATATGTGTTATACATGTAATATCCCAACAGACATGCTGAATCAATTTGTCAGACATCTAATTCCAGTCCAAGAAGCATTGATTCTGTTTTCCGATTTTCTCAAGTTTTCTAAGAATATGCAATCAAGTAATTCCACGCTGAATTAAATCATTTCTTTGCTTGAGTAAAATTTAGTTTCTAAGTTGTTTGGTAGATTTCGTTTGGTGACATATCAACACCTCTATGGGTTATTGTGGCTGACATGAGACAGAACCTGGGACGAGCACAACTGGTCGCGACTTGCCTTGTCCCCGCCAAAAAAGAGCCTGTATTTGTTTAGCATGTAAAGCTACTGCAGTTGAAATGAGGGAGAAAAAAGCACTTATGGGCTCTGTAATCCGTCCTCGGCCAGATAACGTAAAAGAATGGGGGGGGGACTTGCATTGCCTTTTTATGCAATAAAGATGCAATGCAATGCATTATGGGACATGGACGCAATGAATTGTGGGATCACAGGGAGACGCAAGGGATTATGGGTATACGGACAAATATAAAAGCAACTACTTTTCCCAGTGCGGTAAGTTCTTCGAGTGACATTCATGGTTGGCGGCAAGAACAGTCTGTTAGTGCGATTTTAAGACAGAACACAAGAAGGAACGATTCAAGGTTGAAATACCAGCTGGGAGAGCTTGAATTTACTCGCTGGTTGCTGTTTTCTTTATTTGCCACAGTTATTTAATGAAAAAATCCAAATATTCTGAACAGTCTTATGATTTCAACTACAGATTTACTGGTAAATTTACAATAAATACATAATGTTGGTCATCATTTTTTTTTATTATATAAAACTGTATTGCTGGTCATTTTACTATAAAAATGTATTTTTACAATTTTATAGTCTTGTTTTTGTTTGCGAGTTCCCTATTTGCTCATACCTAGGACTAACAGGTGCTACCATCTCGTGTGAGGGTTAACCTGGAAACAACAATTAAGAGGTGGTTTCATGCCCCCTCAAAAGCTCCCAATCAGAGGCCTTGCTGTCAGATAGTCAGGACTCGGTCTTTAGGATTAGCTTCAAGAGGATATACATTAAGAGAACAGTTTACAGGAAATCATATCTTTCTCAGTCTATTTGTATTTATTTATGAGTGGGTGATGAAAAGATTTCAGCTAAATTCACTTCCAAATCTATTCAAATAAACAGAATTTCTTTTGACAGGTCTCTTGATCAGGCTGAGAACTTTCTAATATCTCCTTGCATCAATGTCCATTCCTATCTATATACATAAGAATTTGTAACGCATGGTAACAAATCTGTTCAGAAATATCTAAAGTATCAGTTGTATACAAGTGCTTTCTAAGATCAATGATTAAGAATGGCTGAGTAAGCGACACTTATGGGTGTTGGAAAGGCCATCCTTCAAAATGAAGTTGCTGTACATACAAACCACCAATCTGCCCTACTGAGTGGCATGCCACTAGCAGTTTACATGTAGAGTTGAGAACTTTCAAAAGCAGCAACAACTAAAATGAATAGCATACGTAATTTGAAAAGAAAATAAGGACAGTTTAGGAAGAAAATTCCCATTAATACTGGAAAAAGCAATAACAGCTACTGGACTTGAGAAACCTATTTTCCTGAAAAATTGTTTTAAGAGAAATATTTTATAAATCTCAACCAACTGTAGTACAAGTTACTCAGTCGATAAATGCCAAATGTTTCCTTATAAAGAAACAGCTAATATTACCATTCTGCATATGTTTGTATAGTTAATTTTCTAACTCTCTATACGTTTCCTTGTTGACTTCTATCATCAATTTCTGGTTTAGTTCTTTAAGTATAACCCAGACAAATGGCATTTTAGGAGCATCCACCTGCAAATAAGAGATGCTGCATTACTTCTGGATTAAAAGTTTTGGATTCTCCATATCAGATTTGACAACCTTATCAAATTCACTATTTAAGATGAAATTTCAGATTGATTGCCTACCATTTTAAATAGTGAGGAAATTAAAATATTTGCAGACATGAATAACTTATTTTGCATTCCTAAAAATCACTATAAAATGTATAAAAATAGCATTTTACAATATTGATGACATTTAAATACGGACTTAATTTTGTTCTATTTTCTGTTTTTCTCAAATGAGAATTTTCAGAATTTTTAATGAATTAAATTTTGTATTCATTATGATTTAACTTTAAAAAGAAAATAAGCATAATTGCTCAAATATTTTGTTCCTATCTTTGAACAGATCTGATTTGATCCTATTTGCTATCATATTTTTATTTTCCATATGACCGTCAAAACCAAAATAATGTTAAAAGTGGAGATTCATTATGACATTTATATAATATTGCTCTGAGTTACATTGAAGAACCTTAGCAAGTTGCCATTGTGAAAAGAACCTCATCTGTTTAATGCTATCATTTAATATTTTACTTTGCAGCTATAAATTCTTCATGACATTTTCAAAGAAGGCCTATGGCAGTTTTATTTACTTTCCTTGGGCTCTTATCTGTCTTTTTGGGAAACATCTCCCATGTGTCATGTCTCTTCAGAACATAGGGGATCATAATTCTCCACAATTTCTGGTCATTCTGAGTATGATGATAAACTACATCAGGCAGCAAGGCCTCTGATTGGGAGATTTTGAGGAGCATGGAACCACCCCTTAATTGCTGTTGTTCCCAGCTCCACCTTGACCTGGGTTGGTAGCACCTGCTAGGTTCCCAACTATAGGCAAATAATGAACTCCCAAACTGGAGTCAAGAGACTATGAAAGTATAAAAAAAATCATAGTAAAAAAAATTGCCAGCAATATATTGTTAAAAGACCAACAAAAACAAGCCAACAAAAACAAACCCAAACCAACAAAAAACAAAAAACACAAAACCAAACCAACAAAAAACACAAAACCAAACCAACAAAAAACACAAAACCAAACCAACAAAAAACACAAAACCAAACCAACAAAAAACACAAAACCAAACCAACAAAAAACACAAAACCAAACCAACAAAAAACACAAAACCAAACCAACAAAAAACACAAAACCAAACCAACAAAAAACACAAAACCAAACCAACAAAAAACACAAAACCAAACCAACAAAAAACACAAAACCAAACCAACAAAAAACACAAAACCAAACCAACAAAAAACACAAAACCAAACCAACAAAAAACACAAAACCAAACCAACAAAAAACACAAAACCAAACCAACAAAAAACACAAAACCAAACCAACAAAAAACACAAAACCAAACCAACAAAAAACACAAAACCAAACCAACAAAAAACACAAAACCAAACCAACAAAAAACACAAAACCAAACCAACAAAAAACACAAAACCAAACCAACAAAAAACACAAAACCAAAACAACAAAAAACACAAAACCAAAACAACAAAAAACACAAAAATATTACCAGTAAATTATTTTTGTAAAAGAAATTACTAATGCTCCTAAAAATATTAATTTTGGCATTAAATGGCCCAAGAAGGAGTTGATATACTGCTAAACAGACAAATAATTTTTTTGTCCTTTGTAGCTCTTAGTAAAGTTTTCTTTAAGGACCTCCAATCGGTTGTGAACTAAGGCATGAATTGGCTGGTCAACTTTAATGCCTCAAAAACAAAACTGCTCTATTAATCACCACAGAGATCCTTCCCTGCCCTCCATTAGAATGTCTGACGCTCAACTTCTCGAGAGCACCTCTCTGTGGCTGCTCGGTCTCACGTTGACTGCTGACCTGAGATGGAACAAATACATTGAGTCAATTGCTTCATCCACTGCAAGGAAAGTTGGCTCCCTGTGCCACACCAGGAGATTTTTCTCCCCGGAATTGATCCTTCAGATCTACAAATCAACCATTCACCCTTGCATGGAGTATTGCTGCCATATATGGTCTGGAGCCCCTTCTGTTTGCCCTGGGGTCTTGATAGGCCCCAGAGGTGGATATGCAATATAATTGGCCCTGTTCTCACATCTCGTCTACAGTCACTCTCTCACAGAGGTGCCGTCACCTCTCTGTCTTTTACAAATACTTTTATGGCAATTGCTTCGAGGAGCTGCATTCGCTGGTTCCCAGACTTTATGAGTTCAAGCGCCCTACGAGGCTGGCATCCCGCTCTCATCCTTTCACTGTCGAAACTCCGAAATGTAGCCGTCTCTTCTACTCCAATAGCTTGCACCTCTTGCCTGTGGAACTCCCTTCCCTATTCCAGTTTCCCTGAGAGCTATAATCTCCAACTATTCAAATGTAATCCAGTTGCCTTGATCTATCCACTATCCTTCTCCTCATCCTTTCCTCTATCACTCCTATCTGATCTTGCTCCAAATCTTCTGTAACCCCTTGCGTCCTAGTGGCTTCTCACCTTGCTTGGGGTCAAACGCTTAAAAAAAAAAAAAAAAAAAAAAAAAAAATAAAAAAAAATAAAAAAAATAATAAATCCTGTTCTGCCAACCATAAACTCGTTAGGTCGGTTATATGCTGCTTCCTTTTGTTTGTCTCTTTTCCTTTGCATATGTCCTGTGAGTGTCAAATTTTCCAAACCCTCTTTTTTTCTTATGTGCTTTAAAAAAAATTTCAATTCTCTCTTTCTCTCTCTCCTTTTTCTATTTTCTCTAAAACAATGTGATTTCTCATATATTCAGTCCATGGTATTCTCAGCATCCTTCTATAGGAAGGGAAGCACCTACAAGGTTAATATTTACTTATAGATTAGAAAGGAAACAAAATTAATAAGATTATGTTACATCTGACTTCTACCTAATTAATTAGCAGCACTGGAAAGAAACAGAACAGGAACTAAATATGGGATCAAGATGAGCAGGGCACAAACAGGACACTTTCACACAGGAACATCACACATAAGGGACAAATATAACCAAGACACCAGAAACCTTTTCTTCCTGCCATCAGGTATGGTTTATGCTAGACTCCAAGAGAGAAACACATGTCTTCTTGGACTCACATTTTCTGACATGAAGTGGAAGAAATATATCAAAATCAATAGCTGTATCCATTGCAAGGAAAGTTGGATCACTGTGTTGAGCCAGACAATTTTTCTTATCAGAATCCATCCTGTATATTAATAAACCTGCCATTCATTTGTGCATTAAATACTGTTGCCATATCTGGTTTGGTGTTCATGCGGTACATTTTGAGATTCTTGACAAAATCAATGGAAACATCTGCAATGTAATCGATCCTGACCTGGCATCTTGACTTCACTTACTTTCTTACTAACATGGTGTCGCTTCCTTCTGTCTTTCTACAAATATTTTTATGGCAACTGCTTTTGAGCTCCCCCCCTCGGTGTTCCAACTATATAAATTGAAGCATGCTACTAGATTGGCATCTAGTAGCCACCATTTTTATTTTTAAAATAGCAAAATGCAACTGCCACTTTTAATCCAAGAGCTTCTTTTCTCACATTTCTCACCTGTGGAAATCTCTTCAGTTTTCTTGCTTCTTTACGGCAGTGAATGTTGGACGATTTCCTCAAAGATTAAGAAGAGACAGCTTATACTTATAATGAGGAAGGAGGACCTGGAGAATCTGATGCTCATGGGTCAAATAGAAGGAAAGAGAGACAAGGGAAAACAATGCATGACATACCTGGCAGCCTTAGGCAAGTAGATGACAGAATGTGGTTTGGAAGAAGTAGCAGAGGGAAGGAACTTGTTGAGAACTTCAAGGGATAGATGGATGTGGAGAGCCCTGATCGCCTATTTTCTGAAAGGACGTATAGTTTAAATGAGTCTATTACTATGACGTCACTTGTACAAGTCAAGATAACACTGGTTCTATCAACCATTCTTGCTTTCTGAACACTTCACAACGTAAATCTGTCTTTTGCTCTCACGTTTTAATTGCTTCATCTCTCTTATCAGGTCGACACCACGGTCAACCAACCAATCAGCATTCTTCGCTTTTATTCTCAGTTACCCAGGCAAATAGTCTCCTCCAATTCGACCAATCAGCACACGACTTGCTATTGGTGGAAGCCTGCCAAACTGTACAAAAATACTTGTTACTGCACATACTGCTGGAATTGCTAGACTGGAGAGTAATGCCATTTTCACGGAGCAAACTTGTTGATGTCACATGCCGTATGTTAAGGTAAGACCCTTATTTTCCTATGCATCAGATGCAAGCCACTCTGGCTCACTTGCTTCTATGAGACTGTTCACCACAACATAGTACATAAAAAGAAAAAGAAATTGTGAAAGAAAAAAAAGGACGAGTTGTAAATACTATATATCCCTTCCATACATGCAAAAAAGGTCAAAGAATAGATTGGCTGAAATGAAAAAGAACATAAATAATTCAAACAACTTTTTGAATAATTGTCTCAAATAAATAGAAGCCAAGGAAAATACTAGAATATCATTTGGAATAAAAAGAAAGAAAAAAAAAAAAAAAGAAAGAAGAAAGAAAGAAGAAAGAAAAAAAAAAAAAAAGAAAGAAGAAAGAAAGAAGAAAGAAAAAAAAAAAAGAAAGAAGAAAGAAAGAAGAAAGAAAAAAAAAAAAAAAGAAAGAAGAAAGAAAGAAGAAAGAAAGAAAAAAAAAAGAAAGAAGAAAGAAAGAAGAAAGAAAGAAAAAAAAAAAAGAAAGAAAAAAAAAAGAAAGAAAAAAAAAAAAGAAAGAAAAAAAAAGAAAGAAAAAAAAAAAGAAAGAAAAAAAAAAGAAAGAAAAAAAAAAAGAAAGAAAAAAAAAAGAAAGAAAAAAAAAAAGAAAGAAAAAAAAAAAGAAAGAAAAAAAAAAAGAAAGAAAAAAAAAAAGAAAGAAAAAAAAAAAGAAAGAAAAAAAAAGAAAGAAAAAAAAAAAGAAAGAAAAAAAAAAAGAAAGAAAAAAAAAAAGAAAGAAAAAAAAAAAGAAAGAAAAAAAAAAAGAAAGAAAAAAAAAAAGAAAGAAAAAAAAAAAGAAAGAAAAAAAAAAGAAAGAAAAAAAAAAAGAAAGAAAAAAAAAAAGAAAGAAAAAAAAAAGAAAGAAAAAAAAAAAGAAAGAAAAAAAAAAAGAAAGAAAAAAAAAAAGAAAGAAAAAAAAAAGAAAGAAAAAAAAAAAGAAAGAAAAAAAAAAAGAAAGAAAAAAAAAAGAAAGAAAAAAAAAAGAAAGAAAAAAAAAAGAAAGAAAAAAAAAAGAAAGAAAAAAAAAAAGAAAGAAAAAAAAAAAGAAAGAAAAAAAAAAAGAAAGAAAAAAAAAAGAAATTATTGAAAGTATGTGACTTGGCAACCAGTCAGAGAACCTTAGAGCATGCGTGTGAAAATGCTCCTATGAAGTTATTCAGTCAGCATTTCCCAAACAAAACATTAGTTTTAAAAAGGAAAAAAAAAGATCTTGTATAGTAGACAAGATTCAGGAGAAGTCAATACAATGGCTGATGGTAATTCTGAAAGATGACTATTTTGAAAATTGTTTTGAAAAGTGATATAGATGCCGAGATTGGTGTGTGAGGTCTCAAAGGACTATGCTGATGATGACAAAGATGCCATTACTTGAAACAGGTAACTTTCATTAATATTAAATGGCTCTATCAATTGAAGGTGCATCTTTTGTGTGGGTGGTGTGGGGTGCATGTATATGTATGTAAACACCAAAACACAGGATATGTTAAATATTTCAGAATATGTTTACGGATTCGTAAGCAGACAACAACCTGACAATATTACATGGTACATGCCAAATTTTAAGATCCTCATTTCTTTCATATATCAAGAATAAATAATGACACAGCAGCTTCCACTGACACGAGAAATAAAAAAAAAAAAAAAAAAAAAAAAGTCATGTGTTTGTGGTACTATGTTGGGAGTGACAAGTTTGTGAAATTTCTTGTTCAGCTAGTCACAGTTCATCTGGAGGAAGCAGAGTCCTATTGAAATGCATGCAGGCTGACTGAGCCCCACCCACTCTACTCCGGCCTGGACTGTTGGGTTGGTCCTTTTGTTCATCTTGTTTTGGTTAATGCATCAGATAAGGGCAAGAACACTTATTTTTAATCATTTCACCCAAAGAAAGGCAATAATGCCACTAAGATGCAAGGGGCTACTGGGAGTGACAGAAAATAGGAAAACTTTAATGAGAAAGGAGAAAAAAAGAACAAGATTCAGAAAGACAGAAGATCGCAGTTGATATTACTTTTAAAATTATGTACATTGTAAGTGGCAGGGGAGCCCAAAACCAAGGGAGAGTTCTATAAGTGAAAAACATGAGAAAAACTATAAAAATACAAAATACAGTTGCATTTAGATAGTTCAACAATAAAATGGTGAGACCTAGTTGCCAATCTAATAGCATCCTTAAATTCATGCAGTCATGGCACCAAAAAATATTTGTAGAAAAGATAGAGAGAAGCCACCAGTTGGATTTTTTGGGATACTTAAAGAAGTTCAGCAAGTACTTCTGATTAAGTAGTTCTCCTGGGTGTTGGCCATAGATGACCCTCCCCTCATGAAATACCTGATGCCCACATACAGCGGAAATCTTATAATGCAATCTGCCATCCTGACCTCATCTTGGTGCATTTGTGGCTAATGATACCTTAAGCTTGATGGATGAACTAATTGGATGTCAAATTAGGATGAAAATCGTTACAAGCATCCCATCAGACAACAAATAGAATATTGCTGCTATATGTGAGCTGCAGCTTCTCGATCTTCATTTTCCAGCCTTGACCGACTACAAGGTTGTTTACAGGATCTTGTGAGGGAAGATGTGGAGAGCCATAATCGCCCACATCCCCACAGTTATTATCACAAGTCTATCTCTATTTCCATGGCAAAAGTGTTCAAATGAGTTCTATTCTTTACTGCCACTCGTTCAGGGATTTACGTCAAGATGTTTGATTGGTTGATTTTGTTTAGCGGCATATTTTCCAAAATTACAGAAAAATATCTTGAAATATGAAAGAGTAAATTTATTCAATAAAATCACTTGGCTTCAACCATGGCCTGCAGACTACTTTGGAATGTCTTGAAACTCTTCTGGATGGTCTCCTTGTATAAGTTGGTGAATGCTGCCATAATCCTGATCTTCAGTTCATCTTTGGTGATATAAGGAGTTTTGTTGGTCCCTTGCTCAGCTGTTCCCTACAAACAACAAAGGGGGTTGAAGTCTGGGGAGTTAGGTGGCAAGATGTAAGGGGAGGATGTAGTCACAGAAATTGTCTGGCAGCTATGACTGGGTACTTCTACTTGTGACATGGTGCAGAGTCCTGTTGCAAGACAGTTTTCCTGCCACCATCTCTTGATCCAGGTCAGCACTACCTCCTCGAGGAACTTGATTTTGGCCTTCGTGTTAAGTCCGAGGCAAAATCCGGAAGTTCTTTTCTTAGAATAATCAGTGTTTTCCTAACTGCAGTATCTTCGTTTATATATATATATATATATATATATACACAGAGAGAGAGAGAGAGAGAGAGAGAGAGAGACACGGATAGACATAGGGACAGAGAGAGAGAGAGAGAGAGAGACACGGATAGACATAGGGACAGAGATATATATATATATATATATATATATATATATACGGAGAGAGAGAGATAGACATGGGGACGGAGAGAGAGAGAGAGAGATGGGGACGGAGAGAGAGAGAGAGAGATGGGGACGGAGAGAGAGAGAGAGAGATGGGGACGGAGAGAGAGAGAGAGAGATGGGGACGGAGAGAGAGAGAGAGAGATGGGGACGGAGAGAGAGAGAGAGAGATGGGGACGGAGAGAGAGAGAGAGAGATGGGGACGGAGAGAGAGAGAGAGAGATGGGGACGGAGAGAGAGAGAGAGATGGGGACGGAGAGAGAGAGAGACATGGGGACGGAGAGAGAGAGACATGGGGACGGAGAGAGAGAGACATGGGGACGGAGAGAGAGAGAGATAGACATGGGGACGGAGAGAGAGAGAGAGAGACATGGGGACGGAGAGAGAGAGAGAGAGACATGGGGACGGAGAGAGAGAGAGAGATAGACATGGGGACGGAGAGAGAGAGAGAGATAGACATGGGGACGGAGAGAGAGAGATAGACATGGGGACGGAGAGAGAGAGAGATAGACATGGGGACGGAGAGAGAGAGAGATAGACATGGGGACGGAGAGAGAGAGAGAGATAGACATGGGGACGGAGAGAGAGAGAGAGAGATAGACATGGGGACGGAGAGAGAGAGAGAGATAGACATGGGGACGGAGAGAGAGAGAGAGATAGACATGGGGACGGAGAGAGAGAGAGAGATAGACATGGGGACGGAGAGAGAGAGAGAGATAGACATGGGGACGGAGAGAGAGAGAGAGATAGACATGGGGACGGAGAGAGAGAGAGAGATAGACATGGGGACGGAGAGAGAGAGAGAGATAGACATGGGGACGGAGAGAGAGAGAGAGATAGACATGGGGACGGAGAGAGAGAGAGAGATAGACATGGGGACGGAGAGAGAGAGAGAGATAGACATGGGGACGGAGAGAGAGAGAGAGATAGACATGGGGACGGAGAGAGAGAGAGAGATAGACATGGGGACGGAGAGAGAGAGAGAGATAGACATGGGGACGGAGAGAGAGAGAGAGATAGACATGGGGACGGAGAGAGAGAGAGAGATAGACATGGGGACGGAGAGAGAGAGAGAGATAGACATGGGATGTTGACCTTTCTTGAAGGCTTGAAGAATGTATAAAAATTAAGTATATTTTTGACTGAAACGGAGAGAAAAAAAAAAGAAAAGTGTATGAAATGAGTTGAAGAGAAAGAAGAATTAAATGAAAAGGAAACCTGTGAAGAGAGAAAGAAAGAGAGAGAGGCAAACAGAGACAAGGTGGGAGTGGAAAGCTGTGAAGTAGAAATGGAAAGTTACCGAGTGAAAAAAGATATGGCTCAAGACAGAAGCAGAGATAGAATGATTTGACGGAGTTCAAGTTTAGATACAAAGATGGTGCCAACAGATAAAGTGCTGGGGAAATTGTTATATCAGACGGACCGGCAGTATTAGTCATTGTGAAGTGAATAGTATCCTGGGTTTTACAGTATCAAAAGTTGAAAACAAAGTCGTCCAGAAAAGATTTGATATATCCTCTTGATGCACTTCCAGAAGCTAAAAGTTGATTCACTGCAGTCATATAATCAATTTGGCAGATTTCCAGATGGAATGACTATTTCTTTACTCTTCTATCACCTTTTCTGGTATTTCTGGCAGTTTATTATTGCCAGACAAAAACAACATTATATAACTAAAAATTTCTATTGAATCTCCAGTATGTTAAAAATTATAGAATAAGAATTAGCTTTTGTTCATTCATTCAGAAAATGTATTTATTTTTAATCATTTTACCCCAAACAAGGCAATAAAGCCACTAAGATTCGTGGAGTTACTGAGTGTTAAAGAATATGAGAAAAAATTACTATTAAGGAGAGAGAACATTAAAAGAATGGAATTAAGACAGAAGATAACGAGTGATATTAAATTAAAATTTTTGAAGATCAAATTTGACTGGAAAGCAAGAAGTGCAATAGAAGAAAGTGTTAGCATAGAACTTACAGTTCCACCTAGTCATTTCAACTGTAAAATGAGACCTTTCTACTAATCTAATACTGAGCTTAAATTCATAAAGTCTAGGTACCATAGAGGAAAGTTTATCAGAATAATTTTCATAAAAGTATTTACAGAAAAAGGTACAGGGAAGCTGCATTATAGCATATAAGAGATCAATAGATTTATCCAGCCTCTGGCCTTGATGAGCATTTTAATTTGGAAGTCTTTGGTTGGTCAACCAGATAAATCACTTGAAATTTTCATGATTTATTGAATATTAACTGCATAGGTGTTGTAAAGTGGTTTCACAGTTGAGGCTTGTATTTGTACTAAGTCGGTCCTAAAATAGGTTCGATGTACAAAACATTAGGAACTTGATATAATAGGTAATGACGCAGTAATCTAGTAGTGGTGGCTGATACTTTAATATCCGACTAACGGTCGTCCGACATCGACTAACTGACCAACTACCTGAGCGACTCCTACTACTACTACTACTACTACTACATATAGGTGGGAGAGTCTATTAACTATAGAATAGGTGTGTTCCACTATAACATCCTCCCCCTAAAACTTTACTCCGTAGGAGTAAACAGTTTTCTTTATTTATTTTTCATTTTTTACAGAAAATATGAAGAAAAAAAAATTTTTTTTTTTTTTTTTAAGCAACATCGTAGCGTATTTCCTACGTTTTTTGATCCACTTTTAAATGATCAGTTGCCTTTCTTTTTTCTTCTGGATCGGTGTACCTCAGGTAAAAATGTTGCAGGCATTGTTAGATCAAACGTATTGAAAATCACCTCCATCGGCGTTTTTTTCCGCGGAACCGCTGTCAACCACGTCTGACAAACGTCGTCTGATCTGGTTACTGCATGTGAATTTTTCGCTTTTCATCAAGTACATCATATAGCCAATGTGCTTTTCTATTTTTTTTTTATACCTCCATAGTGTTAACAGAAACAACCTTCCACTTCAAGCTTCTTAAGGATGAGTCACAGTTTCTGTAGGTTCTTCTTGTGGTTCTATTTGTTCAGCCTCTAGCTTCCCTTTTGTTGATCATGTGCTTAACGTTTTCCGTGGTGACTTCAGTTGACTTAAATCATTTAATAATACTGCATGTCCTTGGCTGCGGGTAACTCGCTCCCCAGTTTTTATTGGAATCTGCTTAATCTTTACTTTCTGTAGCTTGTTTTTCACGTATATCGTCGGTGTTACCCATTCAACTTTTTTAAATACACCGGTTTTCTCTAATCTGTCCAATTCTTTATCTGTTCAATTGAAGCAAACAGCACATTCCTTTTCTTTTTGAATACTGCTTGAGCGTTTTCTTTTGGCTGGAATTTTGCCTCCATCTTGGTACACATTCCCAAACCTGGAGAAGAAACAGTAGGAAAAGTTCCCTTAAGTTTCTTTACTAATTTTTGGGTTTCGCAGTTTTAAAAAAATCTACCTTGTAACAGAAAGAATTTATCGGTAGATCCCACAATTGTAATTCTGTTATCCAATCTGTACCAAGTAAGTTCGTGGTATTTTCTATGACAAATAGTTTAGCTTTTCGCATTTTTTTATTTAACGTGACGTTTGTAACAAATTCTCCAATAAATTGTATTTTTTCTCCTGTCACTGACCTCGCGATTTTATTTGTTTTCATTAAAGTTGGTCTCCCCAACTTCTTCCACGTATGCAAATTTATGATGGATAGGTCAGAACCAGTGTCGAGTTGCATTTTTATTTTTTTTTTATTACTTATTTCGACGGTAACAAATTTTCTAGTTATTCCATCGTTCACTTCGTCAGACTTTAATTTTTTTATTTTATTGTCTTTATTTTTTGACCTGCAGTGCGAGCTTTTATGACCAACTCTTTTACAGTTGAAACATTTTTTATTCCTAAAATTGCAATATCTGTACCAGTGAAGTTCACCGCAAGCAAAACATGGCTTCGGGAGTTTTCGTTTATTTTTCTCTGGTATTTCATTTTTTGTTTGATAATCCGCAATTTTAGAATTCTTTTTGGTAGCGTATTTTCCTTATATGTGAAACGCCAGACTGTTCTTTTTCGAATCTTTACGCTAACATATCTTGTGCAGTCTTCTGCCAACTTCTGTATCGTAATTCTTGGTTCGTTTTCTAATTTTGACAGCACTAATCTTCTCAACTCTGCGTCTCTTTCTGATACCAGCCCTTGAACTAAGCACTTAAAATTGTCAGCGCTTAACTCTGCTAGCTTGAATTCTTTACAATGCTTATTCACATTGGCTGCGTATGTTATATAGTCTTGTTCATCATCTTTCAGATTCAGACATTTCCACCTCTTGTGAAACAAAGATGTATTTTTACAAAATAATTCACTTAATATATTTACCGCCTCAGTAAAAGTCAACTCGCTAGTTTTTTTTCGGTAAAATTTTGTTATGCTCAGCAGTTCCTAACTTGCTTAAAAGAAGTCTCACCTTCTTTCCTTCAGACCACGAGTGGCAGTCCTCGTTATACACGTCCGTATGTTTTTTATAATACTCTTCAGAAGTTATCTCTTCATCTGAACTGTACGTGGATATTTCATTTGAATTCGATATTGTATTCTCTGGGAAAGAATCATTTTGTAGATTTTTCTCTTTCCTCTTTTCAGTTATTTCCAGAATTTTGTTTTGAAACTCCTTATGCATCTGTTCCATTTCTTGTTGAAACTGCATCTGTCTATTAAAAGTTTCCTCCTTTAGTTGCATCTGGAATGTTTTCTGTTGCTCTAATATTGTCATCTGTTGTTTCGTCTGGAACTTAAAAAATTCCTGGAATATATTTTTGCATTCCTCCATCTTCGCAAAAGTTTACACAATGCTTAAATATTGTAGAGGGGGGGGTCCTACGAATTAGCAATTCGTGACCTATTTGAGCAAACTGCCTTATCGAGAAAAAAAAATTATTTTCTCAGTTGAGAATACGGCCGATTTTTTCGTCACTAAGTTGATGTTTTGTCTTTTTGCCAAGTTTTTTTTTTTAAATATGAATCCGAGCTGTTGTTGACGACAATTGTGACGAGCAAGTTTTTTTTTTCTTTTTCCGCCATATGAGTACGAATCTCATCACCAAATAATGTGATGAGCGAATTTTTTCTTCCACTGTATGAATCCGAATCCCTTCGCCGAATAATACTGTGGTGAACGCATTTTTTTCCTCCGTACGAGTTTGAATACTCGTGGCCAAATTTTTTATGGCGGCTGAAATTTTTTTCTTTTTTCTTTCACCGTATGAATTTCGAATCCTCGTGGGCAAGTGTGTTATGGAGTACGAATGTTTTTCTTCCTCCGTATGAATCCGAATATCTCGTAGCCAAGTGTTGAAGGTTAACGAAAAGTTTTTCTTCCTCCGTATGAGTTCGAATCCTCATCGTCAAGTGTTGTAGAGTGGTTTCACAGTGGAGGCTTGTATTTGTACTAAGTCGGTCCTAAAATAGGTTCGGCGTACAACACGTTATGAATTTGATATAATAGGTAATGACGCATTAATCTAGTGGTGGCTGATACTTTAATATCTGACTAACGGTTGTCCGACATCGACTGACTGACCAACGATATTTAGTCACCCCACCACCCAACGAGGGCATCATGTGACACAAGGCCGGTTTAATGTGGGATCTCCGAGCCCATGGGCTCGTCCAAAAATATGCCCATTGAACCCGAATAAACGACTTCAGGGTCGGTTTACCTCCCTGAAAGAGAATCCGCGTAACCTCTTTCGGGTTCCTCCCCGCCCGAAGGCAGAGAGTTCAACCGATCAGCCGGTCGACTAACATAGACTGACTGATCAACTCCCTGAGTGACTCCTACTTATTATAGGTGGCAGAGTCTATTAACTATAGAATAGGGGTGTTCCACTATAACAATAAGGAACTAGTTACCTATTGAGAGCTTTTTGGCAGAAGTCCCAATAGCCTGAAAAAATACTTTAACTTTCAGGCATTTTTTCAGTTGCATTACTGTTGTTATTATTATTATTATACAAAAAGTTAAAAATATAATATTCCTTAAAATGTACCCACATTCCAACACCAATATTTTTTTTTTTTTTTTTTAAAATGCATTTTCCATCAAATTCTTTTGATGGGGCTTGCTATATTTTCTATTAATTTTAGTTTGTAGGTGGGTGGTAATTGGATGTGTATATTTAGGGCGTTTTCAAAGCTAAACTTTTCTATATCCAATGATAGGTTTTAAGTGTAGTGAAAGTGCTCTATTGATTATTAGGAGATATGATAAAAATATAGTCTTACGGCATGCAATATTTATGGATTATAATGTAAATATAAAAATGGAAATTGAGATCATTACCCAGTGGCTACAGACCGTTTCATGTTAAATGCAATCGTCAGCTTCATAAAAAGAATGAGATGGAAAGTGGATTTCTTTATAAACAAAAAGCACAAATACTGAACTCAAGGAAAAATATGACTTTAAAACAAATGTCCCCCTCCCCATGATATAAGGAACTAGGTGACGTCAAGAAAGATTTTACTAACCTTGCCTAAATATTAGACCTAGATGATCAAATACATTGCATCACTTAGGTCATAATATTTATCACACTAAAGAACCACAAGGATAATTTTGAATAAACCTAACATGCCAATTCATAAACCCTACCAAAAGTGAAGTAGATAAAGTAAAATAATATTAGCAAGAATTTGGAACTAAGGAAGTGTAAATCCATAGAAAAACAAGTATAGACTTGTTTCACAACCTAACAAAAAAAAAAAAAAAAAAAACAAAAAAACGAAAAGAAAAGAAAAAAAAAAAAAACGAAAAGAAAAGAAAAGAAAAAAAAACGAAAAGAAAAGAAAAGAAAAAAAAACGAAAAGAAAAGAAAAAAAAAAAAAACGAAAAGAAAAGAAAAAAAAAAAAAACGAAAAGAAAAGAAAAAAAAAAAAAAACGAATAAAAGAAAAAAAAAAAAAAACGAAAAGAAAAGAAAAAAAAAAAAAAAACGAATAAAAGAAAAAAAAAAAACGAATAAAAGAAAAAAAAAAAACGAATAAAAGAAAAAAAAAAAACGAATAAAAGAAAAAAAAAAAACGAATAAAAGAAAAAAAAAAACGAATAAAAGAAAAAAAAAAACGAATAAAAGAAAAAAAAAACGAATAAAAGAAAAAAAAAACGAATAAAAGAAAAAAAAAACGAATAAAAGAAAACAAAAACGAATAAAAGAAAAAAAAAACGAATAAAAGAAAAAAAAAACGAATAAAAGAAAAAAAAAACGAATAAAAGAAAAAAAAAACGAATAAAAGAAAAAAAAAAAACAAAAAAAAACGATGAAAAACGAAAACAAAAAACAAACGTAATTGCCAATTTATACAACTAGATATAAAAGATTTTTACCTTTACATAACAAAATTCATGCTGGATAAGGCTATCTGCTTAGTTCAAGAACAAATGAAAATAAACACAAACAAAATAAAAATTAAACAATCTGCAAAATCACTGTTATTTATGAAGATGCATAGATAAAGAAAGGACATTTGATAGTACAATGGGAAGTTTTGATGGTGCTTTGACCTGGGAGCTCATAGGTATACATTTGCTATACAAAGTAAAATGATCGATAAAAATAATATAGGGCTCTACAGGGACAATTGTGACAGTCTTAAGAAACTGTAAAAGACAAAAAAAAAAAAAAAAAAAAAAAAACACAAAACCAGGAAAAAAAAAAAAAAAAAAAAAAAAACACAAAACCAGGAAAAAAAAAAAAAAAAAAAAAAAACAAAACCAGGAAAAAAAAAACAAAACCAGGAAAAAAAAAACAAAAACAAAACCAGGAAAAAAAAAAAAAAAAAAAAAAAAAAAAAATCAAAAATTTCAAAAATCCAGTGAACATAAAAACTAACCTAAGAGTAGATTTCATAGATGTCACATTTAACTGAAGGAAAGGTATATATCAACTATCCAGAAAATCTAATGACAAATCACTTTATATACATACATCTTTCAACTACCCCCACCCCCACATCAATAATCATGCCGGTCTCACAATAAATTAACCACAAAAAAATCTGTCAATTCTTCAATGAGACAGTTCTAAAAGATAATGGCTTTTCAGCAACACTCACATACACACCACAAAAAAGACAACAGGTAAAGAAACATTATATAGTTCAACCCATTGTAAAACAAAAATGTAAAAACAAATGTATGAAAAATATTCATTAAACTCACACTCTCCACAAGATATTCAACAAAAACACACAAGCGAAATCCAAGTTTAACTGTAGAGAAAAGGACAAATGTCGCTTAAATGGAAAATGCTTATAGAACAATGTAATATACCAAGCTACTGTAAAATCACAGATAATGAAAAAGAATATATATTGGAGTAAATGATGCACCTTGGAGACAAACTATGTACACAAAACATCCTTTACAAATAGTAAATACATGTTATGGATGTATAGAGAATGTGGAGTCTTTTGGTCTTACAGAGGCAGTTCAATTAAGAGAAAGTTACTCTGATAAAGAAAACCAGAAATCCGAAAACCAGGTAAAAAGGATAGATATATTGATAAGAACTTCAAACTGTAAAAAAAAAAAAAAAAAAAAAAAAAAAAAATGACCTGCTGCTGAAACATCAGATACAATCCTATGTTCTGTGGGGAGCTTCCAGGGACCAATGATGATGTGCTAGAGTAAAACAAATTTAGTATCTCTTCATAAAATACAAAGCTTGTAAAAGTTAAATTTTAAACAACTTGGTAGCAACATTTTTTCCCCAGAATGAATTTGTAAGCATAAAAATGTCCTGATCACTTATTTTAATGCACTTGTATGCTATTCCTTGTAGATAAACTTGACAGATTTTAAATTTCTGTCAGAATTTCCAAGATGAGGACTTATTGACAATTGAACTAATACGCTCATCTTTGTTGATATTGTCCTAACATTTTGTCCAATGGGGTCTCCAGACTTTTTCAGATGTGCATCAATTTGGGTAATCTTAGGGGAATTTTGAATTGAATCCTTTATTTAATCTACACAAATAGATTTTGCTTCCATTCTACTGAACATATCTCTTTTGCCCGTTCTTAAATTTTAGTTAACTTCTCATTGCATCTTATGTAAATTGATTTATTTGTTTCACAACTTATCAACCCTTCACAGGTTATTTAAGGCCATAAATTATTTTTAGATAAGAATTTTTTTGAGATAATGATTTAGTGATCCAAGTCTTAGTAATTAACCCACAGTTGGGGGATAGAAGAGATTGATTCATACTTTTCTCAAGTGTATTTGCAAATAAGTGAATATAACGAACCCAACTGGAATTGAAACTCTGCCCTTCAATTAATGATTCTGAGCCATTATCCATTAAACCACATGTGCAGCAACTGTTATTTTTAAGTGGTCATCTATCTGGGTACTGACCAAGCCCAATGTTGCTTAACTTTGTATGGGAACTAGAGTTACAATCTTATGTAAAGGTATTATGAATATGAAGTTGAGTATTAATAATGATGGTTTTATTAATTTAAAAACTCTCTCCTTGGTCAGGCCCAAACTTTTCAGCACTTTGTGTGTGTGCACACACACAAACACACACACACACACACACACATATATATATATGGACTCTCCCGTTGGTTTTGATGTACAAGGATCTGACAATCATTTGATTCCGTTATGAATCTTGTGTGATAATCTTAAGTGGCACTTAAGAAATGCTAGTGATTTGCAAATGAGGCCATATATGGAGCAAGAGTGAGGATTGTGTGATGCGGTCACTGTTTGATTGCCTGTCCTTTTAGATCTTGCCCTCAGTTCTTGAAGATGATTCAAACTGTCAGATTGTAAACTGCTGAGTTCACTAAAACACATTGATCTCCACTATCTGCTCAAAGGCTAAGTGTTTGGGAATGTTATGAAGTATATCAACAGCTAACAAGTTGCTCTTCATCTTGTCTTTGTATCTTAGCCATGGACGTCCCACATTCCTGTAGCCCTGATCTAACTGTCTATACATTAGGGTCTTGGGTATCCCTGTCATTAGACATTTTCAAGACATGACCAGTCTACTGCAACCGAGACTGTATGAGGAAAGTCTTGATGCCTCCAATATTACACCTATTAAACAGGTCTACATTGGATGTCCTGTCTTGAAGGCTCACTCCATGAATGGCACGCAGATAGCTCTTATGGAATACATCCAGCGGGCATATATGGTATCTATACATACATATACACATACACGCACGCACATATACATACACACACACACACACGTACATAAGCGTGTGTGTGTGTGCGCACGTATGTTTCTGCTCACTTCTTAAGGGAAAAAGAGAATATTTACTAAATCACTATGAGCTGAAATGGAATAAAGCAATTATTTTTGAACATTCGCATAACACAAAATTTAATACACACATGCAGCCTCTTCCCCCCCCCACACACACACCAAAAGAAATGAAACAAACAAGACTTTTCACTGTGCTACAATAGTTGAGAAAAAAGTATGACTTATTTTAAAATGACAGGACATATATGCTGAATGTTTTATATACCAACAAAAGGTTTGCATTATTTCTGAGTCTGGGAACACTCATCAAATTCTCCCCACAATAAATCCATGGTAAATGTTTAACATCATTTTTGGATAAACAGGGAATCAGAAAAATTAAGGAGCCCTCATACACACACACACACACATGATGATAAAA
>OZ010595.1:92080066-92197566 GCA_963932145.1 Acanthosepion lycidas
AGAAAGAGAGAGATTGAGAGAGAGAGAAAGAGAGAGATTGAGAGAGAGAGAAAGAGAGAGATTGAGAGAGAGAGAAAGAGAGAGATTGAGAGAGAGAGAAAGAGAGAGATTGAGAGAGAGAGAAAGAGAGAGATTGAGAGAGAGAGAAAGAGAGAGATTGAGAGAGAGAGAAAGAGAGAGATTGAGAGAGAGAGAAAGAGAGAGATTGAGAGAGAGAGAAAGAGAGAGATTGAGAGAGAGAGAAAGAGAGAGATTGAGAGAGAGAGAAAGAGAGAGATTGAGAGAGAGAGAAAGAGAGAGATTGAGAGAGAGAAAAAGAAAGAGAGAGAGAGAGAGAGAGAGAGAGAAAAAAAAAAAAAAAAAAAAAAAAAAAAAGAAAATTTCTCCTCCAGCCAGATTTGAACCTGTATCCTCCTTTGTAGGAGAAAGAACTGTCTGATACAGAGGGATCTAGACCACTTGGCTACAGAGAGCCTCACAGCCAAGTGGTTTAAATCACACCAGATCAAACTATGTTTTCTTCTACAAAGAGGAAGACGTGTTTGAATCCTGCCGGAGAGCAGCATTATATATTTGGTAGCAAAAAGAGAGCAATTCCATAATTCCCATGTTTTTTATTTTATTTTAATTACAACATTCACAAGCTTTTCCATAATTTAACAAAAGATTTCCAGTATTCAAAACTTGACAACAATTAGAAAAATATTCAGTGAAAACCCAGCTTCCCACTAGAAGCCAGCATCGTAACTTACATGCACTCTTAACCATATACAGGCACCTTTCACCACCTCACCAAGGGAATATGACCCGAAATAACCCCCACCTCAAGTCTGTAGACATCACTGATAGCAGATTCACCCCCACCAGGCACTCACGTAGTATTCAAACCACTAACTTTAAATTGTGATTGTTCAAATCTCAGTATATTTGCTTTTCCGCTATAAGTGCCACTAAGGTAACTGCATGAGAGAAACAGGGTCAGAATTAAAATTTCAATTTAACAACCATAAGAAAACCATCAGGGACAACAAAAATAATTACCCCAGTTGCAAAACACTTCAACTTATCCCATCATAAATGCAGAGGATATCAGATGCATACTTTTGGCATCTTCGTTCAACAGCCAAAAGGCGAGATGTCGATTGGAGTTGAAATTTATTCTCAAAATAAATTCAAACATTGAGGGATTAAACAGGAATTTGACTTTACTCAGAGAATTTAACTTCCACAAGAAGAAGAAACTCTTCCGAGGAATGTTTTTGCTTGGTTAGTCCCACTTCTTTGTTTAATACTTGCTTCAATGAAAAAGAACATAGGCATGTTCGAATATTGTAACTTTAAAATTTACCTCTTCGTACTTCATTTCACTTGAAAGGTTAATGCCATAAACATCAATTTTATTGACAATATTTGTATCATTTTGTTGGCTTTTTATCCTTCAGATTTTATGAGCCAGACTATTAAATTAATATATATATATATATATATATATATATATATATATATATATATATATAAAGGAGTGTGAAGACAGAGCAACTCAATGACAACAATGCGTTATGTTTGAATGAAACTTTAAGACAGCCTGAAGGTTGTGTTCAGGCATGAAAGACTGTTACAGTATTGATCTGTGCCCACACTGCTTATATTTACACGTGCTCTCTCTCAGGTACTGAGCTCCTTTATCTCATAAATATTGCATACCTTAAAACTATTTGTTCATATAATTATAGGCATACACATACAGATACCTCCAATCTGAGGCCAAATGACACGAGAGAGAGTGAGACAGAGACGACAGAGGCCAGAGAAAGAGAGAGAGGCCAGAGAAAGAGAGAGAGGCCAGAGAAAGAGAGAGAGAGGCCAGAGAGAGAGAGAGAGAGGCCAGAGAGAGAGAGGCCAGAGAGTGACAGAAAAGAAGGCCAGAGAGTGACAGAAAAGAAGGCCAGAGAGTGACAGAAAAGAAGGCCAGAGAGTGACAGAAAAGAAGGCCAGAGAGAGAGAGAGTGACAGAAAAGAAGGCCAGAGAGAGAGAGAGTGACAGAAAAGAAAGCCAGAGAGAGAGTGACAGAAAAGAAAGCGAGAGAGAGAGTGACAGAAAAGAAGGCCAGAGAGAGAGAGAGAGAGTGACAGAAAAGAAAGCGAGAGAGAGAGTGACAGAAAAGAAGGCCAGAGAGAGAGAGAGAGAGTGACAGAAAAGAAAGCGAGAGAGAGAGTGACAGAAAAGAAAGCGAGAGAGAGAGTGACAGAAAAGAAAGCGAGAGAGAGAGAGTGACAGAAAAGAAAGCGAGAGAGAGAGTGACAGAAAAGAAAGCGAGAGAGAGAGTGACAGAAAAGAAAGCGAGAGAGAGAGAGTGACAGAAAAGAAAGCGAGAGAGAGAGAGTGACAGAAAAGAAAGCGAGAGAGAGAGAGTGACAGAAAAGAAAGCGAGAGAGAGAGAGTGACAGAAAAGAAAGCGAGAGAGAGAGAGTGACAGAAAAGAAAGCGAGAGAGAGAGAGAGTGACAGAAAAGAAAGCGAGAGAGAGAGAGAGTGACAGAAAAGAAAGCGAGAGAGAGAGAGAGTGACAGAAAAGAAAGCGAGAGAGAGAGAGAGAGTGACAGAAAAGAAAGCGAGAGAGAGAGAGAGAGTGACAGAAAAGAAAGCGAGAGAGAGAGAGAGAGTGACAGAAAAGAAAGCGAGAGAGAGAGAGAGTGACAGAAAAGAAAGCGAGAGAGAGAGAGTGACAGAAAAGAAAGCGAGAGAGAGAGAGTGACAGAAAAGAAAGCGAGAGAGAGAGAGTGACAGAAAAGAAAGCGAGAGAGAGAGAGTGACAGAAAAGAAAGCGAGAGAGAGAGAGTGACAGAAAAGAAAGCGAGAGAGAGAGAGTGACAGAAAAGAAAGCGAGAGAGAGAGAGTGACAGAAAAGAAAGCGAGAGAGAGAGAGTGACAGAAAAGAAAGCGAGAGAGAGAGAGTGACAGAAAAGAAAGCGAGAGAGAGAGAGTGACAGAAAAGAAAGCGAGAGAGAGAGAGTGACAGAAAAGAAAGCGAGAGAGAGAGAGTGACAGAAAAGAAAGCGAGAGAGAGAGAGTGACAGAAAAGAAAGCGAGAGAGAGAGAGTGACAGAAAAGAAAGCGAGAGAGAGAGAGTGACAGAAAAGAAAGCGAGAGAGAGAGAGTGACAGAAAAGAAAGCGAGAGAGAGAGTGACAGAAAAGAAAGCGAGAGAGAGAGTGACAGAAAAGAAAGCGAGAGAGAGAGTGACAGAAAAGAAAGCGAGAGAGAGAGTGACAGAAAAGAAAGCGAGAGAGAGAGAGACAGAAAAGAAAGCGAGAGAGAGAGAGACAGAAAAGAAAGCGAGAGAGAGAGAGAGAGAGAGTGACAGAAAAGAAGGCCAGAGAGAGAGAGAGAGAGAGAGAGTGACAGAAAAGAAGGCCAGAGAGAGAGAGAGAGAGAGAGAGTGACAGAAAAGAAGGCCAGAGAGAGAGAGAGAGAGAGTGACAGAAAAGAAGGCCAGAGAGAGAGAGAGAGAGAGAGAGAGAGAGAGACAGAAAAGAAGGCCAGAGAGAGAGAGAGTGACAGAAAAGAAGGCCAGAGAGAGAGAGAGAGTGACAGAAAAGAAGGCCAGAGAGAGAGAGAGAGTGACAGAAAAGAAGGCCAGAGAGAGAGAGAGAGTGACAGAAAAGAAGGCCAGAGAGAGAGAGTGACAGAAAAGAAGGCCAGAGAGAGAGTGACAGAAAAGAAGGCCAGAGAGAGAGTGACAGAAAAGAAGGCCAGAGAGAGAGTGACAGAAAAGAAGGCCAGAGAGAGAGTGACAGAAAAGAAGGCCAGAGAGAGAGTGACAGAAAAGAAGGCCAGAGAGAGAGTGACAGAAAAGAAGGCCAGAGAGAGAGTGACAGAAAAGAAGGCCAGAGAGAGAGTGACAGAAAAGAAAGCGAGAGAGAGAGTGACAGAAAAGAAAGCGAGAGAGAGAGTGACAGAAAAGAAGGCCAGAGAGAGAGAGAGAGAGTGACAGAAAAGAAGGAGAGAGAGAGAGAGAGAGAGTGACAGAAAAGAAGGAGAGAGAGAGAGTGACAGAAAAGAAAGCGAGAGAGAGAGTGACAGAAAAGAAAGCGAGAGAGAGAGTGACAGAAAAGAAAGCGAGAGAGAGAGTGACAGAAAAGAAAGCGAGAGAGAGAGTGACAGAAAAGAAAGCGAGAGAGAGAGTGACAGAAAAGAAAGCGAGAGAGAGAGAGTGACAGAAAAGAAAGCGAGAGAGAGAGTGACAGAAAAGAAAGCGAGAGAGAGAGTGACAGAAAAGAAAGCGAGAGAGAGAGTGACAGAAAAGAAAGCGAGAGAGAGAGTGACAGAAAAGAAAGCGAGAGAGAGAGTGACAGAAAAGAAAGCGAGAGAGAGAGTGACAGAAAAGAAAGCGAGAGAGAGAGTGACAGAAAAGAAAGCGAGAGAGAGAGTGACAGAAAAGAAAGCGAGAGAGAGAGTGACAGAAAAGAAAGCGAGAGAGAGAGTGACAGAAAAGAAAGCGAGAGAGAGAGTGACAGAAAAGAAAGCGAGAGAGAGAGTGACAGAAAAGAAAGCGAGAGAGAGAGTGACAGAAAAGAAAGCGAGAGAGAGAGTGACAGAAAAGAAAGCGAGAGAGAGAGTGACAGAAAAGAAAGCGAGAGAGAGAGTGACAGAAAAGAACGCGAGAGAGAGAGTGACAGAAAAGAAAGCGAGAGAGAGAGTGACAGAAAAGAAAGCGAGAGAGAGAGTGACAGAAAAGAAAGCGAGAGAGAGAGTGACAGAAAAGAAAGCGAGAGAGAGAGTGACAGAAAAGAAAGCGAGAGAGAGAGTGACAGAAAAGAAAGCGAGAGAGAGAGTGACAGAAAAGAAAGCGAGAGAGAGAGAGTGACAGAAAAGAAAGCGAGAGAGAGAGAGAGTGACAGAAAAGAAAGCGAGAGAGAGAGAGTGACAGAAAAGAAAGCGAGATTGGTGTATCAACCTCAATGGGTTATTTAATGCTGACAAAATTTTTTATTGCTGCTAATATTTTGTTTTGTCAAAAATCTGTTTCTGGTAATATTTTTCCTTCAAAATTGTATTGCTGGTAATAATTCTTTTACAAAAAAGTATTGCTGGTAATAGTTAACAATTATAGCCCATAGATAGGACCGTAACAGCTGCTACCACCCTGGGTCATAGTGGCCCTGAGAACACCAGCAATTAAGGCCTGGTTCCATGCTCCTCAAAACCTCCTGATCAGAGGCCTTGCTGCTGGACGTAGTTTAACGTCTTACTCAGGACGCGGATATAGTTTAAAGTCTTACCCAGGATGGAAAAGAAAGAGAGAGACAGAAAAGAAAAAAGGAAGAGAAAAAAGGAAGAGAAAAAAGGAAGAGAAAAAAGGAAGAGAAAAAAGGAAGAGAAAAAAAGAAGCATTTATTGTTTGCAATATTTTTTCAATATACTATCACTGGACTAATATTTGTGTTGTGCCTTGTTTTCATCAGGATTGATTGACTGGTTTGTTATTTATGACTTATCAACCCTTTGTAGGATATTTAAAGCTGAAACATTTCAGATTGTAAGAACATTTTTTTGCCAGTAAATATTTTGTATTAGTATTTTTGAGAACAACGATATTTCTAGATACAAGTCTTACTATTTAACCCATAGCTGAAGGGAGCAGATGGATTCATATCTTTCACAAGGGTACTTGTGTTTAAGTGCATATAATAAATTAAAATAGCTCTGATTTCTCATCCCATGCCAATATTCATTACACCACCTGCACATCCAAGCTATGATGAGGAAGCCTTGAGGCAAAAAGGGGTCAGTGGGAGGCAGCAGGCCATCTATGACAAGTTTATGTAAATGGACAGCAAAACGGAGTGGAAGGGATGATAAAAAGACAAATAGTGTTACAAAGTATCGGAAGTTGTGGAGAGCCATGCTCACTCAGGTCCTGAAGAGACATAGCATATGGAAGATCATTGGACTATTTTTACAGAATTCAGTTTTGTTCTCAGAAGCATGTCTTGATAAAAATAAATAAAATAAAAACTGTGATATAAATTATTATAGGACCAGTATCAACAGTTCAAAGAATTTGGAAAATATTATTCTTTGTTTTAAATATCAAGAGAATTAACAATAGGGATTAATTTAAACAATAAAAATTAACAAAACAATTTTTCCTCCAATGTAAGGGTCTAAGAAAATTCCAGTTCAGTTAGGAATTTCCTGTGGGTAACGCAGATGGACATACCCCTAATGAAATCTGGGAGGCACAATGACCAAAACACTGTGTTAAGAACAATGAAGATGAGGACAATAATTTGCATGTAAATAGTGCAAATAAGAAAATTTTAGTAGTTTCTTTCTTCCCCTCCAAGAAAAAAAAAAAAAAAAAATGGACAGCCTGGTGCCAAAAAGAGCCAAGGGGAATTTATGGATTCTTTAAAAGAACAAAGTAAATTCTTTAAGTGTGAAGTGTATTTCTTTTAAAATAAGAGACAATGACTTCATGAAAAAAAAATTGATATCATGTAACTTAATAGCAGGAATCTCAGTGGATTTACAAATTGTATTTTCTTTATGGCGACAAAGATGAGGACAATAGTCAAAATAATGTAAATAGTGTACATAATACCTCATTTCAGAAATATAGATATTGAAAGGCCAAATGATGAGGACAATAGTTCAAATAATGTAAATGGCATGCATAATACCTCATCTCAGAAAAACAGACAGATACTGAAAGGCTGAAATGTTGTAATAAATATAGCTACAAAGATGAGGAAAATAGTCTGAATAATGTAAATAATGTACATAATACCTCATCTCAGAAATATAGACATATACTGAAGGGCCAAAACATTGTAATAAATATGGCTACAAAGATGAGGACAATAGTCCGAATAATGTAAATAATGTACATAATACCTCATCTCAGAAATATAGACAGATACTGAAAGGCCGAAACGTTGTAATAAATATGGCGACAAAGATGAGGACAATAGTCCGAAGAATGTAAATAGTGTACAGAAGTAATATATGTTTGATTCCCTCTTGAGAAGCACTGTTTTTTTTTTGTTTTTTCTTTTATAAGACTTTAAATCTTTAGGCAGTTAAATATTAATTTCACAGTGAAAAATAAAAAACACCCCATCAAAAAAAAAAAAACACCCCATCAAAAAAAAACAAAAAAACACCCCATCAAAAAAAAAAAAAAAAAATACAGACATATTTACATCTGTAGTCATTAAATGTAACATTTATAGTAGTAATAAATAAGAGTAAAAATTTTACTCACATTGTCATCATGGAAAATCATAAGTGTGGGTGTGTGTAAAAAGAATAAATTTTCAAAGAATACACAGCACTTTGGTCATAGAGTGATGCTTTGATCCAGACAGTTCTCACCTTTCATGAATACCAAGAGACTTGTTAATATTTTATCAATGCAACAAAGACATCAAATGAATTTGGAAGGAAATTAAAATAATTAAGAAATAACAGAGTTTGATTAAAGCATCCAGAAAAGTTTACAGGAGAAAGTACAGGGTTTTAGTATCTCAGGAAAATTTAGAGAAAAAACTCAAAAATATCACACACACACACACACACACACACACACACACACACAAAAAATAATGCCAAATAGCAAACAAAAAATATAGGTGATCTCAAAAATGAGCTAAAATCTTTTGTAAACTGGGGACAAGAAATGGTTTGATTTTAATGCCTCCAAGATGAAAATACCATTTTAATTGTTTTAGAGAACCATTTTTGCCTTTTACCATGATAGCTGATACAAACCTCTAGACACTCATTGTGTCTTCTCAGGCTAACTTTTTCAGTTGACATAAAATAAAAAGATTATATTGAATCAATTGCTAGGTCTACTGCTAGGAAAGTTTGTTCATGCTGGACAATTTTTCTTGTCAGAATTTATCTTACACATTTATAAGTGCTGCCACATCTAGTCTGACATCTCAGCTTCAGTCACTTTTCCACCACCATAACAGCCTCCTTGTACCTTTTTTATAAATACTTTCATTGTAATTGTTCCGACAAGCTTTCCTCTTTGCTACCTAGATTTTACAAATTTAAGTGCAGTGCTAGATTGGCAGTTAGGTCTCACCATTTTACAGTTGAAATTGCTAGATGTAACTGTAAGCTCTATGCTAACAGTTTCTTCTGTTGCACTTTTTGCTTGTGAACCTTTTCCAGCTTCTTGCTTTCCAGTCAATGTTGATCTTCAAAAGTCTAAATACAATATCAATTGTCATATTCTGTCATCTCAATCCCTCTTCTTTTATTGTCCTCACTTAATAGTTTTCATAATAGTTTCCTTTTTCTTATATTCTTTCACACTAACTCCTTGTATCTTAGTAGCTTTATTGCCTTACTTGGAGTGAAATGACTAATAAAAAATACACACCTGTCTATTCGTGAGATGAGGTATTGTAACTATTTAGATTGTTAGGACTGTTTTCCTCATCCTTATTGCCATAGTCATGATGTTTCGGCTATGGTACACTTTGACCTTCTTCAGGATCTATATTTCTGAGATGAGGCATTGTAACTATTTAGATTGTTTGGACATCTTTATTGTCATATTCACAATGATTTGGCCATTGTATACTGACCTTCTACAGGTCATATTTGGAATTTTGAACCTTCCCCTATATTTAGTCCACAGTGGGTAGATTGTTCTAATTCCACATGCCATGCCTTTGGATATCTCAGTTTTAGTTAATTCACTTTTGATAACTCAACTTCATAAGTTTTTGTTCTCTCTTCTGTGGTCAGGGATTGAACTCACAAATCTGAGTCAAGTCACTTCTGGATCAATCAGCCAATATTTTTATTCACTGTAAACACACAAAAACAAACAAAGCCTTCTCCACCCAAAGACAAAGTAAAACAAAAATAAATTAATACTTATCTTTTCACATAGCCACACGCAAGCAGTATGTATACATAAGATTTCAAGCAAAAAATAAATATTTTCAAATGTATATCCTGTATTGTTTAAAAAAAACAAAAAAACAAATGACTAGAACTATTTACAAAGTTAAATATTTACAATGATATATAAATATGTATAGTTAGGCAATTCGGTATAAGTTTAATTAATATTTTCCTTTTTCTCCTATTCTTTTACACTCAGTAAACCCTCACATCTTGGTGGCTTTATTGCCTTGTTTGGGGTGAAATGGCTAATAAAATCAAATACCTGAAAAAGAACATACAAACATGACAGAGACCCCCCCTTAAGACAATGAAGTAAAACAAATTTAATACTTATCTTTTCACACACACAAACAGTATGCATAAAGTCTTAAGTGAAAGGAAAGTTATATATATATATATATATATATATATATATATATATATATATATACACACACACACACAGAGTCTTTTTTTTCAAGGAAAACACAAAAAAAAAAAATAACAAAAAAAACATGGACTAATAGAAATTTTTACATATTTACAATGATATATAAATATATGTAGTTTGGCATTTCAGTAAAAGCTTTACACGAGTTTATTAAATCCACTGTGCAAATCTCATTGTCTAAATATAACCAGCTTTTAATCCAACCAATGTTTTGTTTTTAAATCAATCTACGGTACTTAGAATATTTTGATAGTGTTTAAGTGGGTCAGAAGTAGTTTATTTAGCTATTGCTAGATAATTAACCTTTTGGGCTCCATGACCTATGACATCTGATTATCTGACTAGCGCAACCAAACAACAAAATTGACTCTGGAACAATTGAGGTCAGACTGAATAAATAAAGCTCACTTTCTCATACATACATATGTAAGGTTAAAGTGGCCACCAAACGTATTATACAATGGAATACATATCCAGTTGAATTTTTAATATATATGATTAATTTGCTACCACAAAAAATAATAAATTATCACAAAAAATGCCAATATTGAAAACCTTTCTACCACACCAATATCATCTGCAAATTTTCTTTTCTTGCCTTTCCTATTAGGTACAAAAATCAAATTTTTGTACTGGACATAAAACCACCACTCTGTCTCATCAACTAACCTGCCCTATCTTAAACATATCACTTAGCAATAAAGTTTCATCCTAAATAATACACAAACAATACATAACATTAACAGCAAAATAAAAACAAAAATACAAATATTAGAAGGCCTAAACATAATATTAGAATATATAAAAAAAAGTAACTACAGTCATTATCAATCTACTTGATAAGTGATGATTCATTTAGCCAATGTAGAATCTTGTTTGCTAGTCACTTTTCTATAAAGAATAAAAGTGAACAGCAAGTTTTAAAGGTATCTGAATATGAGAAAAAGATAATGTGGCCATAAAATTTAGGAGCTGAAAAAAGATTAGAAGTATAGGTGAAAGCATATGACTAAAAACTGTCAACTCACAATTACTATATATATATATATATATATATATATAAATTGGAGTGGCTTCTTGAACCATAAGCCTTATACCTCCAAGTTGTACAACCTATCAATTGAACCATTACTTTGAGCTGAGTCTACCATTTAATATTTCATTGTATTAAAAGCAATCAAAGTCCATTTTCCATTTTGTGCAATCTAACAAACTCGAGTATATATTTGTAGAATACACAACTGAAGATGACTACAATTTCCTATGCAATCCAAGTCCCACTGTGGATAATCAATTGCAAATGATTTACTTCATTTGCATTCGAGTACACTGACTTTCACTAATCAAAAATGTCCAGGCTTGGGCAGTGGTTGGTTAGTTAGCTGGCTCTTTCAAAAGTAATCATAGTCAACTGATAGTTTTGTTATTCAAGCATTTGGTTATGTCAGAAGGCAAGTAAACAGAGATATACATTGAGCTTAGTCAAGCCTGGTCCAAGGTCACTAATGAGCTGCAAATGAAGACCAGGAACTATACAAACACAGTAAGATGGAAAGATCCCAGGATTAATGTAAACAGGTTGAAATATATAAAAGTGGATGCTGAAAAGTTCTTTCACTGACCATTAAAAAAAAAATAAAAATATATGCTGGGAAATATTACCAAGAATAGGTCAGATCAGAGATTAAGCATTACTGCTGGTATCATATAACTTAGTACAACCTGTCATATTTTGCTTGGTGAGGGTGCAGCTAAGTGCTTGCCAAGGACCTAAGAAATCTCACATATTGAATTGAAATGAAGTGTGCTATAAAGTGAAAAAAATATAGGTAATTAGATAAAGAACTTAAATCGCAATATTTTTCTTTTTTAGTTACTTTGTTATAGACATTGTTATAGGACATAGTAAGCAGCTATTGCATGGAATGCAGGTTCAAGCCTTGTTCAAAGTGATTTCTTTCTGTCAAACATGAAGTTTAATGCCTGGATTGATTGATTCTTTGTTTTTATGGTTTATCAACCTTTATCAGATTATTTAATGGCAGAACGCATTCTTTAATTGCAATAGTTTTTGGAAGATAATGATTTACTGATACAAGTCCTACAAGCTAATTAACCCATAGTTGGGGGGGAAGAGGTAGATTTCTTTCTTTCTCCAATTTCAAGCTGTTATGCATTACACCATCTACAAATCTTACAGCATCTGATATTTCAAAATGGTCACCCATCTAGTTACTGAGCGAGCTCAGTGTTGCTTTAATTTTTTCTCATGTGAGAATCTGAGTTTCAATTTTATATAGCCATAAGCTGTTTAAAGCCTGGCTTGATTTGTTTTATGACATATCAACCTCAATTGGTTATTTAATGCCAATAAGATTTTTACAATAGATTCGTATGAATAGAATATGTATTCTTTTTAAGATATCAGTTTATAAATCAGGTTTTGTTGATGTATTTTTGTAAAGAGAGTTTTTGTTGACAGTCTTGTTTTATTGATCTATCCACTTCAGATAGACAGTTTGTTGGGAAATTGATTTTATTGACATTCTCATTTGGATTATATTTTTTCATAAAGGCTCACTTTTTTAAGAAATTATATTATGTCATCCTCTTTTGTTTTCTCAAAAATCTCATACATGTTTGAATTATAACATTTTCATCTTGAGAGAGCAAGGTCTGAGCATTCAATATGTGATTATAGTGTATGCTATTTCACATGCTTGACAGAGGGTTATCTTCATTGTTCAGCAAGTACAGGTGTGATTATCTCATCTGGCCAATGTGCAAGCTGACCAGTACTACTACTACTACTTTGAGATTTTCTGAAAGTTAACTTCCATTCTCCTAATTTGAGCTGAAATTCAATGAGCTTATTGTATAGGTCATCATCCCAGCACTGTTGCCATTTCTTTTGCATGTATTTGTTAATAACCGCCTTAAAGTCAATGTATGAGATTTTGGTCATTGAATCTACATCCATATTGAAAGCTGATTTGGCTGCTGGGTCTGCTTTATTGTTACCTTCCATTCCGATGTAGCTAAGAATCAAACAGTTTGAGGTCTTTGTTTGCAACTAGTGCTGCTCATTTTACATAATTAGTTTGATAATGAGTGGGTTGTTGGATTTTTTTTTTCCTTTGAAGCCATTAGGGTAGTGAGCCTGAAAATATTAAATTTTTTTTATTTGCTCCATTTGATAATGTTGGGAGCTAGCTCTATTGCATAAGCCTCCACAGTAAATATAGAGCTTCCCTTTGAGAGGTGCTTTTTTTTGATAATATTTTGGCTCACTGCTGCACATCCCATCTTGTCCTCACACACACTGGCCTGCCTGTATAGATGGCTGTATGATTAGGGTAGTTTTCCAATATGTCCTGAAACTTGTCCTGGCATGTGAGTGGGTGTGACTTTTGTTTAAGGAGTTTATTTAACTTTAGTAAGACTTTGGGTTGCTTTATTATCCAAAACGGAATACTGGCTGCATTTGTTTCTTGTACGTTAAAGAGTGAGGGTCCCTAACTCTTCAGCAATGAATTTCATCCTCAGTCCATAGGTTTGTATTGTATTGTCTTTTTGTTGGAATAGAGCACATAATTTGGTACAAAGGTACTGCTGTAAGCCGAGTTAGTTGAGCATGATTTTATTTTAATATAGTACTATGGTACCAGTTTAGTACACCTTAATCGTGGAGGTATTTTATTAGCTTCTGTGTATAAGTTATCCCCTGGGGATATCCTAAAAGCCCCAAGTACTAATCTGAGGCTTTGATAATAAGTTGTGTTAACTATTTTTAGGTATGATTTTCTGACTGCCCCATTTCTGAAACTAGCATAATCCAGTTTTAAGCCAAGTAGTGATCTGTATAATTTAATTAATGTTTGCCAATCTGCTCCCCATCAGTATGGGTTACCACATGCAGAAGATAGAGGACTTTACTACATTTTAGTTTTAAATATTTTAGATGAGGAATAAATGTTAACTTTTTTTGTCAAAAATGATGCCTAGAAACTTTTGTTCCACTACTGAGATTTCTGCTCAGTCAAAATTCAAACAGGGATCATAGTGGAATTTTCTCAATTTGCACAAATGAAGGCATTTAGTTTTTGTTTTGGAAAATGTAAAAGCATTTTCAATGACCCATTTGTGTATTTTATTGAGGCATTGTTGGAGTTGTCTTTCTAAGATATGCATATGTCAAGATCTGTACATTATTAGAAAGTCGTTGATATATAGGGAGCATCTCACTCCTGGGCTTAGGTATTTAACTATGGAGTTAATTTTATGCAGGGTCAGTGAAAGAATGCTTCCTTGTGGATTGCCTTCTTTGATTTTGCAGTTCTGATAACGTAGTTCCTATATGGACTCAAAATCTTTGGTCTTCTGGGAAATTCTCTATGAATTGAATCAGCCTTCCTTTTAGGCACAGTCCTTACAGGTCTTTCAAGATACCAAATTTCCATGCATAATACGCCTCACAGAAGTAAAAAAAAAAAAAAAAAAAAAAAAAAAAAAAAGACTGCTGTAAGAGGTTCCTTCTTTATGAAGTCTTCCCTTACAAACGTTTCTAGGCATACTAAGTGGCCAATAGTGCTTCTATTTTCCTAAAAGCACATTGGAACTTACTGATTAAGCCTTTAGTTTCCCGGTACCAAATCAACCTATTGTTGACCATTCTCTACATAGCATTAACCAGTTGCCTTCATAAAACTATCAGCTTGTAGTTTTCAGTGTCTATCATTCTTTCCAGGTTTTGGAATAGGGATGATGAATGTCTCCACATATCTGGGAAGTAGCCATTTGTCCATATGTTATTATACATTTTTAATAATAGTTGTAACGATTTTTTGGGTAACTATTTTATAAATATTCATAGTGGATATCATCTGGGCCCACAGCTATATTGTGGGCTTTCTTTAAAGATTCATTTAGTGTGAATGATAGGTTATAGTTCTTGGCATTATTTCATTTAAAGTTTAGTTTTTCCACTTTTTGCTTGAGCTTTAGAAACTGTTGGCTGCCATTCTTAGCAGTTGAATTTTTAGAGATGGTTTTGGCTAATTGGTCAGCGATATCCTTTTTACTGGATGTTTTAGAATTATTTACCGAGATGTTTGCTTTTTGCCTGCTATTTTCTTTATCATATTCCACACAGACTTTGTTTTAGTAGCAGAATTGAGTGTTGACAGTTTTTCCAGCATTCTTTTTGTTTTAGTTTTCTTAATTATTTTCCATGCTTTTGCTAGAAGTTGCTTAAATTGTATCAAATTAGATGTTGTAGGTTGTTTGCAGAATTCTCTCAGAGACTGATGGCTTTCTTACATTCATCATTGAATCAAGGGTATTTTGGGATTTTTTGGTGCCGAATTATTTGGAATGCAATTTTTAGCTATGGAGATAAGATTTCTGTGAAATTTTTTAAGTCTTTGATGCTTTGTCCTCCAACTACCTTTTCAGAACAATGTTTTTTAAATTCTTCCCAGATCGCACCACATAATTTCCAGTGGAGAGGATTTTTATCGTGTTATGGATTTTTTAGAATGATTCGCAAGTAATCACTACAGCATGTGTCTGCCAGTTAGGGTTACCTTTCAAGAGAATTTTAAATTGATGTGGATTTGCATAAGGATAAGTGTATTGCAGAGTAGCTGCCAGAAAATGGATTTATGTAAGTTGGGGTTTTAAATGCATAAATCATTGTTATAAATTATTGTTTGTAAGGTCTTTCCCTTTGGTTTACAACCCCATATGGTTCTGTGACAGTTAAAGTCCCCTAACATCATAAAAGGTACAGGGAGTTGCCTTATGACTTCATGAATTTTAGCCTCATTTATTAGCTGATTTCGTGAAATATATATATATATATATATATATATATATATATATATACCAAGCATATGTTTATTGGCCTGTGTAAGATCACTTTAACAGCAGTTGCCTGTAAAGTCATTAAATTTATTTTGCTTTGAGGTACATCATTCCTAACTAGTATGGAGGTACTGCCTGATGCTTGAAGCCCAGTGTCATGTGTAGAGTTGTATTGCTGGCATTCTTTTATTAGGTTGGTGCAAAAATAATGTCGTTTTCTCACATATGTTACTATGTGAGAAAACGACATTATTTTTGCACCAACCCAATATATTCACTTTGTTATTTAGCATAAGGAATATTTCCTGAGAGCAAACAACTGCCGGTGATAGTTCTATTATTAGCAGAAGCAGTTCATTTATGTTTGGCTTTATTCTGTGGCAGTCTATTGAATTATACAATACATTATTGCTAAACCTTTTGAGGCTTTAGCTTAGTATGTGGTCGTAATTTAATTTTCTGAGCTTTTGAGTTTGGAGGTTTTGGCCATTGGTGGGTTCTAGCTTTACACCTCCATTTCTTTCAGTTTGTCAAATCATTTTTTTTTGGGTAGAAATTTGGTCACTGTGAGTATCTGTTTTTGTTTTCCTGATTCTATTTTTCGGGGAGATAGATATTTTTAGTCTATCTTTAATAGTTTTCGGATGGACAGTTCACTTTGCACTATCTTGGAGTAGATGTCTTTCATGCAACTCTGAAATTTTGGCCAGTCATTTGGTCCTAAGTGTACAAGCTTCTCAATGAGGGCTCTGTATTTGTCAGGTTGAGTGGAATTTAGTGTGGTCATTCCATGAATAATTTTGGCATAGGAAACACTTTTCATGTAGCTTTCTACAATTTGCCTTGCTTCCATAAATGAAACATTTCTGTTTCACCTCAACTACCTTTTTTTCTTTTTTCCAAAAGTTGCATGATTGAGATTATGCTGGACGTTACTCCTGGCACTTAGCTCATCTCACTTCATAGTGGCAATCTTCCTTAATGTGGTTTCACTCTCTTTGGCCTCATTTTCCACATGGGCAGCTTCTACAACTATCTCTATGATGCCCAAATTTTGGGCACTTTAAGCACCTTAGCGGAGCAGGAATATATTGTTCCACAAGCTCAATGTTGTAACAGACTTTTATATTTCTTTGAGATTTGAGGTGGGACAGAAGTAAGGGTACACATGTCTGTTGTGATGGTTTCTCCTTTCCTTTTTATTGTAAATCTATGGTTTGGTTTGTTGTGTTTTACGGCATATCAACCACAATGGGTTATTTAATGCCGACAAAATTTTTATTGCTGGTAATATTTTGTTTTTGTCAAAAATCTATTTCTGATAATTTTTTTCAAAAAAGTATTGCTGGTAATATTTTTTTTTTCAAAAATGTATTGCTAGTAATAGTTTTTTTCTTCAAAAATTTATGGCTGATAATGTTTTTTTTTACAAAGTATTCCTGGTATTAAAAACCATTTTGGGGTTAACTATTTGCCCACAGCTGGGACCCTAACAAGTGCTACCACCCTGGGTCAGGCTGGACCTGGAAACACCAGCAATTAAGAGGTGATTCCATGCTCCTCCTGATCAGAGGCCTTGCTGCTGGACATAGTTTATTGTCCTACCCAGGACGGTGTGAATCTGTGGTAATCACTGACTCATTTGACTTTCTAAGTCAGATAATGATTTCCTCAGGTGTGGCCAGAAACAACTCTGCTTCTAATAACTCTCTTAGAAGAATTGAGTCTTTCATGGTGGAAGGTTTTTATTTTGCTGTTATGAAAGGTCTTCATTAACATTTCTGCATGTTTCCTATTTTCCACATCTATCAGCAAATTGCTGTTTCTCAATTTCTTAACTATTTTCAGGTTAATTTTAATGGATAACAATTTTTCAATTAAGGGGAAAGTTTTGCTAGAAGAGTTTCCTCTAGAGATGTGAGTGCATGAGAAATCTTTGGAAGTCAGCTTATTTATTTTTCAGAATCAGAGTTTGAAAAAGTATCTTGAGTTTTTATTTTGGTGGTTCATTATTTTGATATAGAAAAAATTCACTGCCTGTGCTTCCCCACCCACCTCAGAGCTAAACATTGGGATGGGTCATGTGGGGAAACAAAGTTGAATTGACAAGTTGGGGATACACAAACCATTATACTCATATTTGAGAGAGAGACTCTGAGAACCAATTAAAACATTTGTTGCACTTCCCCAAATAAGTGTACAAACTGGTACATTAACAGCCATGTCTAAGTTTAGATCTCTTCGAATCTATTGACCATCAGTTATTGCCTTCTAATGCCTGTAAATTGGATAGAGATGGTATTTTATCCTGGTATATATATATTTGAGGTATTGTATTTAGTTATAAAGTACTCCATAAATTGATACAGTTATAGGACCTAGTCCTCATCATGACCAGCTGATTGATAAAATCAGGCCTCTTCAACCACCAGCCTAGTCCAAGTAAGGGCCAGAGTGGCGTATTGGTAATCAGAAGTAACTAACCCTGACTCCTGGAGCCCTCAACCACCAGATCTTATAGGTCGCTACCTATGGGAAACAGATGGCCTCATGGGGGTGGGTGCCTTACCCCTCTGCAGAGGTGCAGTTAGTGTATTCTGAAGGCCTAGCTGACAGGGCAGGTTTTAAAGCCAGGAAAGTATAAGCTGAAAATACGTACAGCACAAAAATGAATATGATAAAAAAAAAATAAATAAAATCTATTTCATCTTAGAACAAAAGAGATTTTGATAACCAGTGATGAGGAGATCTGTTGAAAACTTTTTGGGAGATGAGGAAGTATTATTGTTTTCTTTGTCTTGATAGTTTATTATATTAACAACATTTGGCTTGTTGTACCTTCCAGTCTTCTTCAGCGATGAACCAGTTTCTTCTCTCTATATCTGATCAAATAGAAGGAACAGAAGACCAAATGACACAAACACCTGAAGAAACCCAGAGGCTTCAGCAAATGAAACGGTGTAAATATAAAAAAGCTAATATGAGGACACCAGTCCAAATGAGAATTATTGGAATAACATTGATCAGTTGCTGTTATTTAAAACAGGCGATAAGAAAGATGCCTATATTCCTGGTTGCATCTTTTACAGGATGTGGCCATGAAAATGCTAATCTCCAGAGGCCAACATTTAAAAGCAGGCTGGTCATGTGAAGACATCACTCTCTGTTTTGTTCTACTATAAACAGATAATTCTTTTCAAGTAGCAAAGAAACTAAACATTTCCCTGAATAGAAACAATTCATAAAAATGTTCAGAAAAGGAGAAAGGTTTGAGAATCAAAAGCTGAAGGGGGTATGTTTATACCAAAAACATGATACAAAAGTTTCTAGTATATTTTTGGACAAAAACACTGAATTCACATAATGAGCATCCTGAAAAGCCTGATCAAGAACCTCTCAAAAAAAAAAAAAAAAAAAAAATCTAGTGTTTGTGAAGCAGGTTAGCTAAAGAATATTTTATCCCACATGTGAATTCATAGCATAATTATTCAGTCATTAGTCATCAGATTATTTTTCTTGCATTTATGCGACTTTACATCACCCAGGTAAATTGAATAAAAGAATAATTTCAATTTTGACTTCATTAATCTCTCTATTGTATAACACAGTGGCAAACCATCCCCATTCCCTTCATGTTCATTGGAAAGGGAGCAAGTTCCACTCAGCTTCTTCAGAACTGTTACTTTGTGGAACAAACTCTCAAGAGAATGCTTTTCCTGGCAACTATAATCTTGATCTCTAAGTCCAGAGTCAACTGATATCTATCCCACTCATCCTCATAATACTCTTATTTGCTCCTCACTTACAGCAATCTCATTCAATAATACTCTACTTTGAGTGGCTCTTGGGCTTTGTATCAGGTGAACTAAAAAAGAAGTTAATAAAAATTCAATGGATTTTTCTCATTGACTGACTCATGAATTTTGCATCAAAACACTCAAGGTCAGAAGATTGATAAATCAATTGAAATTAGTATCAGATCTCATATTTATGCAACTCATAAATTTGAAATTCATATCATATTAAAAAAAGGAACCTTTTTTGTCCAACTCATATTCAGAAAGATTCATTGGAAAAAGAAAAAGCATATAAAAAAAAATTGTTTTATACTCACTAGGAACTTATGTACATTGATTTGTTTTAGAAATACATTTATTTTAGGAAATGCTTGCAAATAACTCCCTATAAGCTGCAGCTTGTTCAAGCCTTAAACACAGATGACAGGGGTCTATATCCACTTCAGAGGAACTTAAGTAGAGAATCAATAAGGTACTGGAGAATGTTACACAAGACAGAGTCAAGCAAAAACAAAACACACATGGCCTGACAATTGCATATAAGCATGAAACAGACTTATCACTGGGTGTTGGCTTCAGCATGCAGATTTTATAGGCCAGTTAATAAAATTTGAGGAATAAAAGCCAATAAAATAACGATGTTGGCATTAACATTGATAGCTTTTAAGTAAATTGAAGCACAAAGAGAAATATTTTAAAGTCAGAATTTTCAGTCACACCCATGTTCTTTTTCAATAACTTGTGGAATAAAACAATGATCTGAGAAATGTTGCTATTGCTGGTCAGAGGTCTGCCTGTGGAAATTATATCCTCTGAGTAAATCCAAATCATCGTTTAATCCATCAATGTGTGATTTATTTTGAAAATATATTTCTGATCTGCGTCTTTGTCGGCTGTTGAATGAAGATGTTAAAAGCACGTATCTGATGTCATCAATGCACTATGGAACAATAGTTTAAAGTGTGCATTGACAGGACAATCTTTGATGTTTTTTTTTATGGTTATTGAACTGAAGACAGAATTCCATGGCTGTTTCTGCAACAAAATTCCCTTTTTCACATTTGTAACAGAAAAGGGAATATATAAGATTTGTACTGTCACAAGTCAGAGCCAGTGCTTTGAATATTGTGTGAGTGCCAGGGTTGGGGGTGGAATTGTTATCAGTGACAATTTTATTTATATATATATATATATATATATATATATATATATATGTGTGTGTGTGTGTGTTTATTAGTGCACAGTGAGTGCTGGTGGTAATAAACCAGTGCTTGATGTAAAATAAAGCTCAATCTTTGACCAAATAATAGTAACCAAAAGGCAATAATTTCTTTTAAAAGAAATTTTAGCTGTTAATAATAATAATAAAAAATCAAAAGGAAGGAGAAAACTAAGAGAAGAAAACGAATTTAGTTTAGTGTTTCCTGTTAACAGACCCCCATTATGAGTATACATAAATTTAAACCATAAAAAAGAATTCATGTATACTCATTTGTCTTCCTTTTAAGATTTCATTAAACCTTCAAAATGTTTACTCTTTGTTTTATGTGTGCAGAAAAATCTCTCCAACGTGACTTGTTTCTCCATACATCTCACTGAGTCTTCAATGTTAAAAACAACAAACAAAAGCTGTTTAAATAAATTGGTAGATGAGAAGGTCATTATTGCAAGTTTATTTTCCTACCTTTCCAAAATATTCAGGTTGTTTTACATTCAATGGCTACTAAACAAATCACATGGATGAGAAATAAAAAATAAATTTGACATTGGCAGTACCCAAGACCAGATTTTTAAAAGGCCAGTTCTTCATTTTGGATTCTCAGTTTTTTTCTTAAGACACAAATAAAAATAAGACAGCAAAAAACTTGCCAAAAATTCGCAACAAAAGTTTTAATATATGTTGTTTTATAAGATATTAAGCAAAAATACAGGCTTTTTAAAACTAAATGTTCATCCAATACATGAGCCACTCAAAGCAGAGGGTTACTGAATAAAATAGTTGTATGGATAGAAGTAAATGAAGTGTAGATTGTGGGGATATGTAGGTTAGATAATGTGTGACCTTTGACTTAAAGAGGTTAAGATTGTCGAGATCAGGAAGGCTTCTTATGAGTTTATTCCACAAAGTAGTGTTTCTCATGAAGAAGATAAGTGGAACTTCGTCCTTACCAATGGAATACAAAGGCAATGAGGATGAGTCAACCCTTGATACATGGCATGATAGGTCTTAGCTGTAAAGGTCTGAACTGGTAGAATGTATGAATATAGCTTATCTAGGCATTTGCCATGAAAACAACATTAGTGTGGGGATAGGCTTGTGAAAGGAGTCGTAGGGTTGAAAATAATTTTTGAACCGTCAAGGCTGGAAAGTGATGATTGGGCAGTTTCAGTCCAGATATGGCAGCAGTACTATTGTTTTGGGTCGACCTAAGCCTTGTAAAAGAGACAAGGTCAGGAGGAGTCGGGGGGGAAAGTGACCCAATATCTTTTTAAAATGAAGAAGTACTTGTGGAAGTTGGGGAGAGAGGCAGAAAGAGGAGGAGGGGAGGGAAAGAGGCGGAAGAAGAGAGAGAGGGGGGGAGAAGAAGAGAGAGGGGGGAAGAAGAAGAGAGGGGGGGAGAAGAAGAGAGAGGGGGGGGAGAAGAAGAGAGAGGGGGGAGAAGAAGAGAGGGGGGAGAAGAAGAGAGGGGGGGAGAAGAAGAGAGGGGGGGAGAAGAAGAGAGAGGGGTAAAGAGAGAGAGAGAAAGAGAGAAGGGGGGAAAGAGAGAAGGGGGGAAAGAGAGAAGGGGGGAAAGAGAGAAGGGGGGAAAGAGAGAAGGGGAAGAGAGAAGGGGAAGAGAAAAGAGAGAAGGGGAAGAGAAAAGAGAAAGGGGAAGAGAGAAAAGAGAAAGGGGAAGAGAGAAAAGAGAAAGGGGAAGAGAGAAAAGAGAAAGGGGAAGAGAGAAAAGAGAAAGGGGAAGAGAGAAAAGAGAAAGGGGAAGAGAGAAAAGAGAAAGGGGAAGAGAGAAAAGAGAAAGGGGAAGAGAGAAAAGAGAAAGGGGAAGAGAGAAAAGAGAAAGGGGAAGAGAGAAAAGAGAAAGGGGAAGAGAGAAAAGAGAAAGGGGAAGAGAGAAAAGAGAAAGGGGAAGAGAGAAAAGAGAAAGGGGAAGAGAGAAAAGAGAAAGGGGAAGAGAGAAAAGAGAAAGGGGAAGAGAGAAAAGAGAAAGGGGAAGAGAGAAAAGAGAAAGGGGAAGAGAGAAAAGAGAAAGGGGAAGAGAGAAAAGAGAAAGGGGAAGAGAGAAAAGAGAAAGGGGAAGAGAGAAAAGAGAAAGGGGAAGAGAGAAAAGAGAAAGGGGAAGAGAGAAAAGAGAAAGGGGAAGAGAGAAAAGAGAAAGGGGAAGAGAGAAAAGAGAAAGGGGAAGAGAGAAAAGAGAAAGGGGAAGAGAGAAAAGAGAAAGGGGAAGAGAGAAAAGAGAAAGGGGAAGAGAGAAAAGAGAAAGGGGAAGAGAGAAAAGAGAAAGGGGAAGAGAGAAAAGAGAAAGGGGAAGAGAGAAAAGAGAAAGGGGAAGAGAGAAAAGAGAAAGGGGAAGAGAGAAAAGAGAAAGGGGAAGAGAGAAAAGAGAAAGGGGAAGAGAGAAAAGAGAAAGGGGAAGAGAGAAAAGAGAAAGGGGAAGAGAGAAAAGAGAAAGGGGAAGAGAGAAAAGAGAAAGGGGAAGAGAGAAAAGAGAAAGGGGAAGAGAGAAAAGAGAAAGGGGAAGAGAGAAAAGAGAAAGGGGAAGAGAGAAAAGAGAAAGGGGAAGAGAGAAAAGAGAAAGGGGAAGAGAGAAAAGAGAAAGGGGAAGAGAGAAAAGAGAAAGGGGAAGAGAGAAAAGAGAAAGGGGAAGAGAGAAAAGAGAAAGGGGAAGAGAGAAAAGAGAAAGGGGAAGAGAGAAAAGAGAAAGGGGAAGAGAGAAAAGAGAAAGGGGAAGAGAGAAAAGAGAAAGGGGAAGAGAGAAAAGAGAAAGGGGAAGAGAGAAAAGAGAAAGGGGAAGAGAGAAAAGAGAAGGGGGAAGAGAGAAAAGAGAAGGGGGAAGAGAGAAAAGAGAAGGGGGAAATGGGGAAGAGAGAAAAGAGAAGGGGGAAATGGGGAAGAGAGAAAAGAGAAGGGGGAAATGGGGAAGAGAGAAAAGAGAAGGCGGAAATGGGGAAGAGAAAAGGGAGAAAAGAACAAAAAACTTCCTCTTCTGTATTCCATCTCTACTTTAAAAGGAGGAAATGGTTGAAGGCTCTTGAAACCATTTCACTTATCTGCTGTACATACTCAAATATAGTGCAATTTTTTATGATCTGTTTTTCTTTGCAAAAATTAGGGAGGGGCACACACTACAGACAAGTAATTTTTTGGAAGTGTTTAAAACCCATATATTTTCAGTGTCTGGTTGCACTATACACAGGTAATTTTTTTCTGCAAAAAGTTCAAGAGTTCTTGTACACACACACACAGAAAAAATATGTATACTTTTACAGTGTTTAGCTGAAGTCAACTTGCTTTCTTTTCAGATTTACACATTAATATTTCCAATGTTGTAATTTTGGACAAAGAAAGTTCATTCTGAAATGCTACTGGAAGTACAAAAAGGTAGTTGAAGTTCAAAGACTGCATCAAAGAGTTTCATTTAGTTCCACCTACGCAGCTTACAATCTCATGAATTAGAGATAAGTTTTTGAAGTTGGTGGTACTGTACATGATGTGCACAAGAACTGTTCCTGGAAGATCACGGATATCAACAAGCCTTGTAAAGCAAGGAAGGGTGATAGAAATTTTTTACACAAGTCCAAGTAACCTATCGAAATATTGATTGCGGCTTGTGATTCCATTGCATTGTGCAGTTTAAAATGTCTGGATCATAAAATGTCTGGATTGTAATGAATATCAGTTTGAAAAGATGCGATGACAAAATCTCAAGAGCATACATTAATAATAAATACTGATATTTATACGAATTATTTAAATTTTGTTACGTCTTGTTGCTTGAATTATTTCCTGAGAAAGCTTCAAAAATGTGTAGACATTTTTCAAGACACCCTGTGTTTATTTGTCTCCAAAGTTAGATAAATGCTGGACATTTAAAAAAACAAGGATATTTCTTTTTTATAAAAGAAATTACAATATAAATACTATATCATGTTTAGGTTTTCATCAAACATAACAGCAGCAGTAAACTGAATTATCCAAGACACACAATGTGAATGATTAATATTTACACCATAACAATTGTGACAAAATCTATATTACTTGTCCAAATCTAAAAGAATCTTTTAAAGAAATTAAACTTAGAGATTAATTCCACTTGGCTGATAACAAGTCAATAATTTATGATTAATGATTTCACACAAAGTATTTCTATACTTAATTAAATTGAAATTAGTCATACCAAGATCCTAACACATTTATTGACTAATAGCTATGAAGATTACAAGTTCGGCAAGAAAGGGGCAAGAAAGATTTAGCTAATGGAAGGTAATTCCAAAATCAATATTCTGTTTGAATTTGGGAAAATGCAGTGACGGATTCATTTTTCAGAAACTGATTTTTGGAGAGAGGCCATCGTTGCTGATAACGATTTTAAAAAGTACTTCTCTTCTTTTTAAACAATGAGAGGAAATTCAAATAAAATAATTAAGGTTGAAGAAATTGGAATTTCCATAATCCAAAGAATAATGTTCAGAATCTTTTGTAAAAAATTTTAGACAACACAAAGAAAAATAACAAAATAGAAAAACATTTCTGCATCAAGAATTGAGCTGCTGGGATAAAAGTAAAAAGTCAAGTTGTACAATTAGCACTGCAACCATAATTTTTTTTTTTTTTTTTTTTTTTTTTTTTTTTTTTAACTATTTACATTATTCGGACTATTGTTGTCATCTTTGTCGCCATATTTATTACGTTTCGGACTTTCAGTATCTGTCTATATTTCTGATATGAGGTATTATGTACACTATTTACATTATTTGGACTATTGTCCTCATCTTTGTCGGCATATTTATTATGTTTCAGCCCTTGCACGCTCCGGCGTTCAGGTAGTTGGAATGTCGAACTGAACCCTTTATTTTGCTCACTGGGGTAGACTGTTCTAGTTCCACATGCCATTTCTAATGGATGTCTTATCAGTTATCTCCTGTTAATTCCCTTCTCAAAGTTCTCCACTGCCTTAACAAGGGTATTGAACTCACACTCTTTGGGACCTGTCACTTGATCTAACCAACACCTTTATCCACTATGCCATGTGTCCTTGACATTCCAACCACCTGAAGAAGGCCTTGAGATTACAATGGTCAAAACGTAATAAATATGGTGACAAAGATGAGGACAGTCTGAATAATGTAAATAGTTTACATAATACACAGAAATATAGACCAATTTTTTTTTTTCTCCAAAATTTTTTTTTTTTTTTTATATATATCGCAATAGATTAAGCACTCCAAATCATCATCATCATCATCGTCTCTGACTTTTGTAATCATAGCGGGGATCTGAATAAAAAAGCCATACTGAATCGCTTCTATGATGGTCTATCAATGGCAAACAGCAATTCTGGTATAGTCATACCTGTCCATTGTCCAACCAGTTTTTGTGTTGCTGTCCTCCCCTATGTCCATCTTCAATGGTGCCTTGCATGATACTTGCATATAGGCTGTCATGTCTTGTAATGTGTCCAAACTACAACATTTTTCTGTTCGACTGTAGTGAGAAGAGGTTCCTTGTGGCCTACAAAACTTTCAATCCTTTTCTGTACAGTCCCAATAGAAGATACCAAAGAGTTTTCTCATGCATTTTTCCCCAAACACTTTGTTCCTTCTCTCTCTTTCTACCAACAGTGTCCACATCTCACATCCATATAGGAGACTACCAGCAATTTGTACAGTCAATACTTTGTTTATAGGCTGATTTTGTTCCTCCATATTCTTACCATTTTGGCCAGCACACCCATGGCTGTGTGCAGATTTCTGAGCTGCAGGTATCATCTTTAGACAAAATTGCTCCCAAGTATTTAAAAGTGGACACTTCCTGCAGTAAATTCCTGTTTATGGTAATGTTGACACAAGAGTTACTGCTTGTGCTCTTCACTGGATTTTTTGGAACTGACCCCCATTCTAAATACCCCCCTGCTTTTTCAACTAGTTATTCAAGTCCTGGAGCTCACTGTTACTACCTGTTATGAGGTCAATGCAAAACTTAGGTTACAGACGACGGGTCTATAACCAAATAGAGATTGAAGGATCATGGTTGTTCAGGGTTTCTTGCATGATTCTCATCAGAAATAGGTTGAACAATGTGGGTGAAAGTACATATCCCTGTTGCACGCCAACAGACATCCAGAAGAATCCTCCCATTTGTTTTCCCAGAAGAACTGTGCTAGTGGCATCTTTATATAGGGCCTGGACGTCTTGGATAATTTTTATCTACATTGAATTCCTTAGGGATTTTCCAAAAGCCATCATGCCATGCATGATCAAATGCCTTCTTAAAATCGGCAAAATTGTGGAGCATGTCCTGATGTTGCTGTCGTTTCTCTACAAGGACCCTACAATTGAAGACCTGTCCCATTGTATTTCATCTGGTTCTAAAACCTGCTTGTTCCTCTGGTAGCAGTTCTTCAGCCTTGGATTTCAAAGGATTCAAAATGATATTGATCAGGCTTATTGTCCTATAATTTTGACAATGCCGAAAGATTCCTTTCTTTGGCAGGGGTCCACTCGTTAAGCCACTATTTTGTTCCCAAATCTTCCAGCATGGTGCTGTTATGGCTTTGATGGTTTTCTTCAGCTTCATATTTTATCAGCTCAGAGGGAATATTATCCACTCCAGGTTACTTTCATGCTCCTTCCTGCCAACTCAACCTCCTCTTTCAGTATTGACAGACAGGTCTTGTCTTCTATGAAGTGTTGGTCAGTTTGCAATATTGAGATGTCTGCATGGAGCTGATAATTTTATAAACCATCACAGTATTGAGTCCATCTATGGATGACCTCCTCACTGTCTACCAGCAATTTACCATTCTCATCCTCTATGACCATTGCTCTGTTGGCTGATCTTGGTGAGGGATTTGAAAGTCTTGTAAGCCTGTTTCTTATTGCCATTAAGCATATCCTTCTCATTGGCTTTGCATTTATCTTTTAGCTGCCTGCTTTGTTTCTCCTCACATCAATGTGCACTTCCTGATATTGGGTATAGACCTCGGCACTTGTGTGGTTCTTTTCTCACAGCCCTCTCCTCGTCACACAAATCAAAGATTTCATTCAGGATTCAACTGGATTTGAGGTAAAAATTGCTCAGTGTACACATATGCTCTATCCCTGAGATTGAGCACTTTTACTCATAAATATAGCATACCTTAAAACCACATTGTTATAGTGTGTGTTTGTATATATGGAATGCTTAATCAAGAGTAAAATAGTATATGAATATAAACAGAACTCCAGATTAAGAAATTCAAAATTAAAAAAAAAATAATTGTCTGAGCATCTTGCTTTTGGCCTCTATGGGGGTGGGGAGGTTAATTTACAGCGAATTTATGTAACAAACTGGAGTTCATTATTAATTTTTATCAAATTTAATAAAAAAGAAAAATATTTTGATGTTTATGTGCTGGGCATCAGTACAGATGCAAGAGATTTTTCCCTAGTTAGCAGCAGGATAGTTTGGCATGTCTAGATACAGGCCTCTTTACAACTGGTGAAGATCTTAGTCTTTGTAAGATGCCTCATGACAAGAAAAGCAATGAGAAGAACCAGCAGTTGGCAAGACACGTCTCATCGGTATTTTTTGTTCAAGTTTTTGTGGTTTCCAAGGCATTTTTGTTATTTTTGTTACCTCCTGTCTCTTTCCCCATCTCTGCCTATTTGGCCCCATAGTGGTTGGGTGAGCAATTGGTTAGGTGTGTGACCCCCTACAAAATCTCAACACGCTCTCGCTGTACATTTATGACCTGGAGTGACATGGAAAAAAAAAATAAAAACTACTTCTGTTTCAAGTGCCTATTGTACAAGTTGATCAATTAAAAGAGTCGAAATGGTTTTCCTTACATATTAATAACTAGTTCAATTATTGACTTTTTTTAATTGATCAACTTATCAATATAAGTTCTGTTCTGAATATATCTGGCCATTCAGAAAAAAAAACGTACTCAGTCAGCAGTGAGATATTAGTATGTGAATTGCATGACTGAGAGAATAGATAAGAGAAATTTGCATGCCAGACCTTTCAGCAAGATAACTTCACACAGATCTCTTCATCCCTCTAGAGTCCAGATTGGGTTGAGAGAGAGAGAGAGCGAGAGCGCGAGAGAGAGAGAGAGAGTGCGAGCGAGGGAGCGAGAGAGAGAGTGCGAGCGAGGGAGCGAGAGAGAGAGTGCGAGCGAGAGAGAGAGAGCGCGAGAGAGAGAGAGAGAGAGCGCGAGAGAGAGAGAGCGCGAGAGAGAGAGAGCGCGAGAGAGAGAGAGCGCGAGAGAGAGAGAGCGCGAGAGAGAGAGAGCGCGAGAGAGAGAGAGAGAGAGAGAGAGAGCGCGAGAGAGAGAGAGAGCGCGAGAGAGAGAGAGAGCGCGAGAGAGAGAGAGAGCGCGAGAGAGAGAGAGAGCGAGAGAGAGAGAGAGCGAGAGAGAGAGAGAGCGAGAGAGAGAGAGAGCGAGCGCGAGAGAGAGAGTGCGCGCGAGAGAGAGAGAGAGAGAGTGCGAGTGCGCGAGAGAGTGCGAGAGAGTGCGAGTGCGAGAGAGAGAGAGAGAGCTATCACCATTGAGTAAAGGTCTTTAAATATTGAAATTACTTTTGATTCACCCATAAAAAGGTGTGCCCGTAAGTAAAACTATTATTTTTATGGAAATGTCATCTACTCTATTATACTTATAGTAACAAATGCAAATCAAGAAAACATTCAATTAACATTGATTACATTTACTTCTGTTGTCAATTTCTATTTTTATAAAGGTATGACTGTAGAACGTAGATGATCATGGCTCTCCATAACCTCCTATACCATGTAATGTTTGTCTTACTATCCTTTTCACACCATACAATCCATTCACATAAGCTATCCAAGTAATTCATTGCCTTCTTTGTTATTCTTGGATTTATGTACTGTGAGTGCCAAATTCTCTAAGCCCACTTTCCTCATTATGCGTCCCAGAAATTTCAATTTTCTCTTCCCGAATCTGAAGTATTTTTTGTTTCTATTTTTCTTAAGACTTCTATGCTTACACTTTATGTAAAAAGCAATATTAAGATATAATAAAGAATTTTATTCTTAATGATATTATTAACAATCTTTGTAGAGAAAGCCATTTCAACAATGTATCTAAAGTAAAATAAAACTCATCAATATAAATTTTATTTCTTCAAAACACTTCCGATTGCCAATATATATTCTTGCTGTAGCTTTTGAATGCTATAGTTTGCAATTTGTATATTCAGTCTTCTTTAACTTTGTTAGTAATCAATGAAGCATGCTTCCTTAAGTAAAAAAAAAAAAGTTTATACTAAATATGTGTGAGAAACCAGCCATGCATATTTATTTGACAGAACAAGTAAAAATAGACAATGTGACATGAGATAGGAAATATATTTGGCCAAAAGAGTAAATGGTCTTCATTAGATTTGAGCCATAAATAGATAAAACTAATATAGGTTCTACAAATTTGGCTGAATTGCAAACAATGATGCAAAATAACTTTTCTGGTTTACACTGCTTGTAAAAATAAAAGATCCAACTCTTCTTATGATTCTACATGTAAGGAAGGTCAACAAATGGATCCTAGCAAACTCCATTATGGATCACCTAAGTCACATCGTACATGGGTAAAATCACAAAATATGATCAACAATCCAGACATTTCTTGAAAAATGGATCCTAACATTCTCCAATGTAGATCATCTACATTACATCCTATATGGATTCTATGCATAACAAAAGAAATGAAACAGGATCCTAAATCCAGACATTTCTTGAAATGTCCTTTTCTCAGTTATTACTCTTTCCCTAGAAATGTTACATATGACAAAGCCCAAAAAACGGATCCCAACCTTCTCTAATGTGGGTCGTCTGTTGCATCATAGTCACAATAAAATAGGATTAACAATTCAAGCTGCTCTTGGAATGTCCTTTCTACAGATATTCCCAAACTGCAGATAACAGAGTTGGTGATTCATATTTTGCTAAGACAAAGTTATGACTCTGTATTTTTCTTTAATTACCTTCTATGAGGAAATGCAATATCCCATTCTATAATAACTGCAAGTCAGCTGCTATCCTTTGCTCTAGAGCCCCATCTGCAGTGTCTTCCTAGATTTAAGTTATTGTCTGGACCACTGGGAACTGAAGAGGAAATCTTGAACTGTTGACTGAAATCAAGCTGCCAAAAACAAACCATGTGAAAGAAAAATGACAAAAAAAAAAAAAAAAAAAAAAAAAATGAAGATAGAGTAAAAAAAAAAAAAAAAAAAATTTTCGATAATAAATAATGAATCTGCATAGAACTTACCAAATAAACATTTGATTTTTACGTGTGAAACTTCAGTGATTGTATCATCCGTGAATAGCCAAAACAACATTTGCAATATTCATGGTTGGGAATTCTGCCAGAGATAATGGCAAACTTTTGTTTTCCTTACTTTGAGATTCCTTCTTTATAAAGTCTTTCCTCTTTTTTTCCTACCTTTCCTTCTTTATTATATGAGAAGGTGCTGAGAAATTCTCAGCCCAATCAGGATAGGATTAAATAAAAAAAAAAAAAAATCTAATGTTTTGTCCAGATTTTATAAAGCAGGTCAGGCTGAGAACTTTTCAGCACCCCGATACTCTTTCCATAATTAATTTTTTGGTTTTTATTTGCTTTCCTAGTTTAGTATTCCAATCAAATCTTTCTTCTTTTAGAAGTTATTCTCTTTTTTTCTCTTTTTCCTTGTAAGTTTTCTTTTCCCTCCTCTGTTTCTTGTCAAACTTTTTTTTTTTTTTTCCTTTTCATCTTTGCATTTTCAATTACAAACCGCTACCTTGGAAAATTATTGACTAATGAGTTATAAGATTTGATAACAGGCCCACAAATATGTCTGATTATTCCTTTCTGTATTTTTTGGAGGAAATGTGTTATGAAAAAAAGCAATGAAGTTCATAAAGAGGCAATGAGAAATTATAGGAAGATTAAAGTTAAAAGTAATAACTGAAATCAAAATAAAGTTTGCAAAAAAATCCTGTTTTCTTTCACAGACTCACCATAAGACCTTCAATTTTCCTGGTTTAACTATTTTCTGAATTCTTTGACAGAAGGACAAATATTTACAGTTGGTTCAAATAGCTGTCTATGGGAAGGAAACAAAGGGCAGAAAACAGACAAACTTATAACCTTACTACTATGGTCCTATAACATTAGGCCATCAACTGAACTGCTGGTTTATAAGCTAAAGTTGGAAATGTCCCAATACACTTTAAAAAAAAAAAAAATATCTTAATTGCAGTCAATGTTAGAGGGATATGTAATAGTCATCAATAACTCTCCAAAATTTTTGTGAATTCAAGCCTTGACAATTGTGGAGATGTTAAAAGATTTGTAGCGGAACACCTGAAGGTGGGTGCTACAAATTGGTGACCCCGACATGATCCGACTAGGCTGGACAGTATGGCGACACAATACAAACAAGGCATATTTAACATTTAGTGACCACCTTTGGCACTTCACCACACTGTAGATATAGAATCTTACCTGTTCCCTCTAATTGAATACGATCAATTATCTAAGAAGCGGGGCCTGTCGCTGCCACCTTTGGCTATTCTTGTACATTTTGGATAAATAAAATTGACGTCATTGTTTCTTAAACCTTTGCCTTTGTCCCCTCATCGTCTTAGCTGTTCGCACCTTTCTTTGTAAAGCTTGCGGGGACGACATCCTTATTGATCCCGCAACAGATTCCAGTTCTGACAAGAGGATTCCTATTCTGGCAACAGATGGTGATCTTTGCAATACAAAGAAGAGAAATAACACTTCAAAAGCTCTTCTGATTGAAAGTAGTTTGGTAAATTCTTTGATGCATAAAAAAAAAATACAGAGAGCCTGCCATGTGCCCAACATGTAAGGGAGTCTGCCATAGCATAATCTTTATCAAGCTAAGCAAGCAGACCACTTTGCTTGTACAATGAGTTTGACCCCATATCCAGTACTCTACTAGTAAGGATTTTGTATCAAACTTAATAACCGTGTGTGTGTGTGTGTGTGTGTGTGTGTGTGTGTGTGTGATGTAATTAGCAGGAAGGGTCCAAAATTTTATCCAAGAATATTTTTGTCTTCTTATAGCAGGTGTCTCCTAAAACGTACCTGTTGCAACAAGATTGTTAATAACGCAGTCTCATTCTAACAAGTAACTCCAGAGATTTGCCACTTTTAGATTTTCATTCTTTCTACAGTTTCACCTATTTTCGTCATTTGTGGTTAACCCTAAAAATAAATAAGAAATTTTAATTAAACTTGTTCTAAACTACAAAATAAGGATGCTAGCAAAAGTCAAAGACTTATATGATTCTGTAAACTTCTCAACTTAATAAAGAAAAAACATATGATCAATAGGGAAAAAAAGGATTTGGGTGAGTAAAACTTACATGAATTTAAGTGCACTACTAGATTGGCATTTAGGTCCCACCCATTTATTGTTGAAACCACTAAATGCAACTGCCACTTTTACTTCATCAGTTTCCTTTCTTGCACTTCCCACCTGTGGAACTCCCTTCCATTTTCTTGCTTCCCTGATAACTACAATCTTCAAAAATTTAAATACAATGTCAATCACCATCTATCTTCTTGAATCTCATTCATCTTTTGTTCTTTCCTCAATCCCCCACCCTGTACTCAGCCTTTTCTCTCTTTCACTTCTTGTAACCCACTGTGTAGTAGTGGCATTCCTCCCTTGCTTGGGGTGAAATGAATAAAAAAAAAAATATATATATTTGTAGTGGAAAGAGCAATAACAGTTACTGAACTTGAAAAATCAGTTTTAAGAGAATGATTTCATGAATTTCAATTGAAAATAGTACTGGCTGCTTGATCAATGAATGCCAAATTGTTTCTTTATAGTGAAATGGATAATATTACTGTATAAAATGGTTGCTAAGATTTATGATAAAAATAAATCTTATTCATTACATAACTGTTTTTATTTTATAAAATATGCTTCTGATTACGCCATTATTACTTTTAATAATGATTCTGATTACGCCATTATTACTTTTAATAATGATTCTGATTACGCCATTATTACTTTTAATAATGATTCTGATTACGCCATTATTACTTTTGATAATGATTCTGATTACGCCATTATTACTTTTAATAATGATTCTAATTACACCATTTCATTATTATAATTATCATTTCTGTTAATCTCTTATGCCTAAGCATCATGTATGCAAAAGAGAATTAAAAAAAAAAGAAAAAAAAAAAAAAAAAAAAGATAGTTTTGATGTATTCTCTTATTGGTTGTGAATCAGCCAATGAAGAGGGACACAAAAATCAGGGGCACTGGAATGAAAGACTAAAAGGAGCCGAACACTGGATCACAACAAGCAAAGGTACAAACAAGATTTCCACACAGGAATACCACATGTATGGGATGAACACAGCTGAGACACTGGAAACACAAACAAGTATGAACAAATTTCAAATAATGCTGGTTAACATGGACAGAAATCTTTGGTAACACATAGCAATCATGTTATATGGTCAACAGCCCACTGTCAGTCTGCCTCTTTCTGGAAAATGCACTTACTTTTCAGTCAGTTATGTGCCATATGTGATACCCAATTGGGCGATCGTGTATCTTGATACATAACTGACGAGGCAGATTTTTCCCCCCCTGCAGTAGGTTACCATTTCTTTCGGTGGTAGACTGGTTGCCAACCAAGGCTAAAGAACACAGTCTGTCTTGCTATTGAACCCATAGCTGGAAGGAGAAGCGATGGATTCATACCTTTCCCAGGGGTATTTAGGTCTAAGGGAATCTAACAAATTCAATTGGAATTCAAACTTGGCTTAGAGTTCTCGTTGCAAGCCGATATCCATTACACCACAACTCAACTCCTACTTTTATGATGCTTAAAACTTTAGCAGTTGACCAGCAGAAGGAATCGTTTGCATATCCAACACTGCTCAGCTCATTGTCCTATTTCATAGGGAAACTGGTCAACACGTTCTTTCCCCAGGTTCACACTAGCACTGTTCTGGCAGGGCAGCCATTTCCTTCCTTTCTGCAGAGACAGCACATTAAATGTTGTCTTTTTGATCTATGAGTGGGCCCTATTATTGGGAGTGGGATCTTGGAACATATTCCCCCATAGGTGAGATGGGAGACTAACTGGAATTCTGGGAGACAACTGAAACTTTTGACATCTATTTGTATTTTATGCTTGTAAGCTGCACTATAGTAATGTTTTAAGGTTGGAAGCATCAAAAAAAAAAAAAAAAAAAAAAAAAAACTGACATGAGCACCTGAACACAGACAGTCATGAAACACTGTATTTTTGTATACTGTATCACATGATCAACACAAACTACCAGAAATCTATAGTTTTATAAAAGTTGTAGATTTTCAAAACCAGATCTCTCAAACAGTAGTAGGAAAAAGGATAATACCTTTTTGTTTTGTTTTTTTACTGAAATGTGGAGACTAAGAACAGAACAAAGGAGATCCCTCAGAAATGAAATACCATTACTGGAAAGCATGTATTAATCATAGCAGTGTGCAGAGAACAAGATAAAGACAGTGTGAATTTGAAAAAGGGGATGTTTACATAACATTATCATTTAATTTCATATTTTATATCAGTCACAGTGGTCAGAGTTCAAGCCCAAGTAAAATCAAGGATTCCAGATGCTGGTCTTTCAAGGGAGATAGATTCTTCCAACTTTAGAAGAAAAAAAAAAAAAATTAAGCTTCCATGGGCAACAAAATAATTCTGTGCTGGGAATTTTTTTTTGTATATTTACAAAGAGAATGGAGAGTTATGATTGCAATAAAAAAAAAAAAAAAAAAAAAATCAAGCAATTAAGAAATACAGGAATTAGTGAAAGATGCCTTCCAAAAGCTAAGCAAAATATTAGAAACCAAGAAAATTTACTTTGGATCAAAAAAAAGTGTGCTGAAGTGTTACATAATAGCAATCTTCCTCTATGACAAGAAATACGAAACAGAATCCACACAGACTGAAAGGAGACTTGAAGCAAAAGTGTTTCTATAGAAGGATTTATTAATCGTTTCACACTAAGCAAGGCAGCAAATCCACTAAAATGCAGAGGTTTACTGAGTGTGAAATGAAAACATTGTTAAAGAGATATTATTTACATGAAAAGGAGAAATACATTGAAAACACTTTCAAACTTCTCCAGTAACAATTATTTTATACTCAATGCGGAACAAGAGATCTATAAAATATTCCCAAACAAAAAAGCTGCCTCTCCTCAGAAACCAAAGAATCAAAACAATATATTATCCTGCCTACTAAACAAAACAAAAAACTAGAACCTGAAGGAGGATTCTACTCCATCACCTGTAATAATTGTCACAAAAAATACATAGGGGAAACCTCAAAAGAATCTAAAATGATTATGTGGACACAAAAGAGACATTTTACAAAATAATGTGTCAAATGCATCAAATTGCTCACTGTAATGAATGATCACAATTCTGACATAAAATATGCTACTCTGATCAAAGGAGAAATAATTCACTACTACATAAGACTTTTTGGGATGGATTTGTAGCAAGCTTTCCAATTCCTTACCATAGTGACTGACAAGAAAACAGTATCTTTGATGGAGAAAATAATCCATTGCTACTCTAAAGAGTGCCTTAATCACAAAGTCATGTAAATTAAATTTGCACCTTGGCTCTTCCAAGGTTTCACCATTTCTGGCAAATCTTCTAATATCCCAGTGTGGAAAACCTACTTACAAAAGCGATGGAAAGAAAAAGACTAAATGAATTCAGCTAGATAAAAAAAAAAAAAAATTCTAAAATTCCAAGTATCCCTCTGCCGTACGCACATGTAGTCCTACCAACACAACAAATTTAGTCTTATGAAGTCTTGAAGGATGAAATACATCATACACACACATGATTGAAAGAAAAAGACCAAATGAATTCAGCTAGATAAAAAAAAATAAAAAAATAAAAAAATAAAAAAAAAATTCTAAAATTCCAAGCACCCCTCTGCCGTACGCACATGTAGTCCTACCAACAACAAAATTAGTCTGATGATGGTCTGAAGGATGAAATACATCACTCTCTCTCTCTCTCACACACACACACACACACACACACATATGAATGTACATATAGTTGATTATATATAAGTGTATTTATCCACATATATAACAGATATTTGCATATAAAAATTCATTAAATTAATTGGAGACATTATCAATGATACATTGTGAATTAACATTATTAATTAATCTGTTAATTACTTTTCATCAATGCAAAGCCAGAGGCAGAGCCCCAGGATTCAGCATTGAAATCAACTTGGATTTTCATTATATTTTAATTGATATCCAAAATATATATATATATATATATATATATATATATATATAGATATATATGTGTGTGTGTGTGTGCGTGTAAAAGAGAGAGAGAGGGGAAAAAAGAGGTAGATGGTGCACCTATATATATATATATTTGTGTGTGAAGTGTAGGCAGAGATAAATATTCATATATCTATCTATATAAGTGTTTTATAAGTGTGTATAGTTTTGTTCGTACTTATTTTGAGGCTATTCATGCTTAGAGGAATAAGCTACAAAAACCTAGAAAAAAAAAAAAAAAAAGAAAAAAAAAAGAAACATTTGGAAGAACTTTTTTTATTTTCACAACTAATTCTGGTGATAAAGAAAATACAAGAACAGTCAATATTTCTGACTGTAATTGATTCTGTACTTGTAAAATATGATTCTATCTTTTTATTTAATATTAGACTTAAAGACTGGATTTCATTCTTCACATTCCTCTGGGCCTTCTTCCCATCTACCACACCTGCTAAACTACAGGCGATTTTAAACTGAGCCCTTTATTTAATCTACAAAGATAAATTATTGTTCTGCTGACCAGATCTAAAAATATTTCTTGTTCTTTTTGGCACTGCTCCATAAATGCCCACCTTGTTTTTGTTGAGTAAGTCTAAAGCAATGGAAATTTGGTTCTACAGAAGGATGCTGAGAATACCATAGGCTGAACATGTGAGCAACAACAAAATTCTAGAGATAATGGCAACAACAACATTTATACTTAACATCAAAAAGATACAGCTGAAATTTCTGGGGCACATAATGAAGAGAGAGGGCTTGGAAAATTTGATACTCACATGACAGATTGAAGGTAAGAGGGCCACAGGAAAGGAATACACAACCTACTTTGGGAGATTAAGCAAATGAATGGCAAAAATTAAGAGATAGAAAAAAACAGGAAATTGTGGAGAGCCATGTTTGCCAATGTTCTCAAGGGACACAGCACATAAAAGAAATCTGTAATATCTGGCCCAGGGACTACCCTCAAAATTACTATGCTACCAAATTCATGAAGCAAAGTTTTAATTCACTAGGGGATTTTCCTGTGGGTCAATCCTGAATCAACACTAAAAACCTTAATCCTTATTGCCTGTCTGCTACTGATGTTATGCTTAACTGCCTTTGCTGCCACATCCTTGCTTCTTTTATTTCATGAATTTGTTGGTCTGTTATGTCCCTCTTATACAATTTTACACTTCTTTAGAAATGGGTTTAATATAGGAGGGTGCTGAAAAGTTCCCAGCCTAATCCACTTTCACAAATTTTTACTAAATAGCAGAATTCTTTTTTTGTGAGGGGAATCTATTGTGCTGAGAGGTTTTCAGCACTCTTTCATTATCATAAAGTTAAGCTCAAAATACACAAGATGTTTATGTGTAAATGTTAGTGTTTTCCCACTACTATCCCAAGTACTGTAACCCCTGAAGGTTGTAAAGACACCCCCACATGTACTACAGTCATAGCAGCAATAATGTTGCATAGACAAGTTTGCCTGATGGAGCCCAACTCTCTTTAGGCTGCAAAGTTTTCCTCCTCCTAGACTGGTTGTCACCCAAGGCTATAGGCCACAGTTTGTCCTGCTATTTTACCCATAGCTGGGTGGAGAAGTGATGGATTCAGAACTTTCCCAAAGATATTAGCACACAAGTGAATATAATTAACTTTCCTATTCCTCAATTCATTACTCCACCATGCCTCCTGAGTTTTCTTTGGGTGGGTGGGGGTTTTGCTCAAAATATTCTCCTCCTGTATCAAGACAGCAATCATTTTGTTGAGAAACCAAATTGTACAAATGAACAAATATTTTCTTTGTCCTTACATAAGAATTCATACAACCATTTTCAAGTATTGGAATCCATAAATCATGGTGAGCTACTCCTGCATTGGTTTTACTTTAAAAGGCAATGTTCTCAATTCCAAAATGTTTAAACCAATTTTCCATATAGTTTCATATAGTAAATCATGGGTGGTGACTTGTAGCTGTGTGATCAATAATCTCATGATAAGGGGTGGCAATTAAAGAAAATTATAAACATGTCAATCTATAAACTCTTCCTCTTAAATACATATGTTGATAAATTAATAGAGAAAACCATTTGAACATTTGTGGATCTTGTTAAAAGTTATAGAGGGAGATATGTATGCACAAATACCTACGTATGTTTCATTTCTCTGGTCTCTCCCATATACAGGGTGTATGAGAAATACTTTTACAAACTTTGGGGGTGGAGCTCTTCACAACAAAAAAAGTCCATATAACATGTCTGCAAATCCTTCATTTTGAGTTAAGTTTAAAGAAAGTTTACGGTAGATGGTGTTGTGTTGCCATCTAGATTAGCTTACATTTATCATTCATGTACATTTGTGGCTTATCTGTCTTCAACATTTCATGTGTGCATTTGCAAGTTAACTAAGAAGTGCTCCGTTTAATAATGGCAGTATATTTATATCGTTAGCAATTTTTAAACACACAGAAATGGTAATGAATGCAATGCCGAAGGCAGTATCAGATAGCATTTCCAGACTGAAGGCAGCCTTGTCATCCAACCTTTGTTGCTGTTTCTCGACGTGTTGCCGAGACAGGATCTGTGTCACCACAAATTATGGATCGAAGAAGACAGAGACTTTCTCATATGCTTGACTATGAGGAAGATATTGTATAGGCTGTCAAAAACGATCCAAGTATCAGCATACGTCAAGTGTCCCTAGCATGTCATACATCTCATAGTACCATCTGGAGGGTACTTCAAAAGCAGTTCATGTATCTGTATCATTTGCAATGAGTGAAGGGTCTTTTGACCTCTGATCACTCACCACAGGAGAGCTTTTGCTGATGGTTTATTGCACAAACTGCCAATCCATTGTTTGTCACTTCAGTCTTGTTTATGGATGTGGCAAACATCTGGAAGAAATGGAATAACAAATTTACATAATCGGTATTTGTAGGCAGATTAGAATCCCCTTGGTACAATACAGGCTAAATGCCAGCATTAGTTTATGATTAATGTGTGGTCTTTTCCTTGTTTTATCCGAGTTAGTTTCTGGTTATCTCTCCTTGTCAAATATGTATGTTGAGAAATTAACATCTTGTTATCTAGCATGATCAACAGACTGAACAAAGCTAGTACACTCAAACCCTTGGTCATAATAACTTGTAACTTCATGTTAGTGCAACCATTGATGGCACCCAAGGGTTCCATCTACTCAATTTCACACACAAGGCTTGGGTCAACCTATCATATGGTTTTCAGGCACTTTCCAAAGGAGCCGCACACTTGGATCACCTCCCCAAGGTTGCCAACATCAAGAAGTCACTTTCCTGACAAATCAACCATGGTGGGGTTCTAACCTAGGCCTCATGAACAGAAAACAAACATTCTATAACCACATGCTCATACACACTATATATATATATATATATATATATATATATATATATATGCATGCATGTTTCATTAAAAACGACAGACAAGGTACTACAGTTAAGCTTTTTATTTAATTTTTTTTTTTATTGTGTTCTAACAAGAGCTTTCTTTTCTGGACAAAGGGTGTGTAAGAACTGTCCAAATGTTTTATATTTCCGAGCGCTTCCGGCTATACCTTTAGCTATTATCAAGGATGATCCGATTTTTCAGCTTAATTGAATGTGTGTGTTATGTGCATGTCTTAGTGTGTGGTAGGGATGTTTTTAATTTTCGAATACGGTTAGCACATTGTGGCTTTCTTCATAGTTAATATTGTTAAGAGTTGGCTTTTACTTTTTTATTATTAAAGCTTTCATTATTTTTAGTCTTTTTTTGCAGGTGGATGCAGTTAATATATTTGTGTTTTCTACTAGTATGTTTCTAATGGAGTTGGGTAAATTTGTGTGTGTGTGTGTTTAAATGGGTTCTAATGGAGCTGTGATCAGATAGGTGTAAGACTAAAAATAATGGAAGCTTTAATAATAAAAAAGAAAAAGCCAACCCTTAACAATATTAACTACGAACAAAGCCACAATATGCTGATCGTATTTGGAAATTAAAAACATCCCTACCACACACCAAGACATACACATAACGCACACACTCAATTAAGCTGAAAAATCGAATCATCCTTGATAATGGCTAAAGGTATAGCCGGAAGCGCTCGGAAATATAAAACATTTGGGCAGGTCTTACACACCCTTTGTCCAGAAAAGAAAGCTCTTGTTAGAACACAATAAAAATTAAATAAAAAACTTAACCGTAGTACCATGTCTTGTTTTTAATGAAACATGCATAAAGAAAGGATTGCTGCCTAAATATACAATATATGTGTGTGTGTATATATATTAGGGGATTTCAATACCCAAAATAAAATATACAGAGGTAAACAAACTTGCTTAAATGTAAGAGTCATATACAATAAAGTTCAGATGTTTGAGTGCTGAAAGACAAACAAAATTTACACATACGTTTTTGTTACATATACATGAGCATTAAACTTTTGTTTTAATCCAATGGGGTCTCAATTAATACCCAGTAAATAATTATAAATCTTGAAATTTTTCTTATTTACCTTTTATATTAACTGTAATGAAAAAAGGAGCTTAGGCAACATATTTCCATGAGCCACATATTAAAAGTTCAAAGAGCTGCATAAGACTCACAAGACACGTTTTGGACAACCCTGATATATAAATTAACATTTGTAATCCAATATTGAATGTGTGGTTATTGGTTCAGAAATTTGGCTCAGCAAGGTGAATTCACATCCCAGCCACCACATTCACTTTAGCACAAATGCCTTTAAAAAAGGTAAAGATCTATCTCTTCTCTCAGTTGTGTGTTAAATAGCAGAATAGATGCTATTCTTGGGTGGCAATCAATCTGTGCAAAAGATAAATTTGAATTCAAAACAGGTTGAGCAGGGGGTTAGCAACTCTATGTAAAACCTCCTTACGAGGGAAATCATGGTAGCATCATCTTGTGTTGCTCTGCTGTGGCTGTATACTTCCTGGTTCAAGAAAAATGGAATCTAACATTAGGCAGATTTGCTTTGTCTTTTCAAGTATAAAAAAAAATACACTGCATGTTGCAGGCTTAATGTTCTTTTGCAACACTCATAATGTGTGTGTGTGAGGGGGGAGTAAATACTTGAAATATTACTGTAGCAATATATTGAAAGACCTTTGTAGATCCATCTGCATATGAATGTGAGCTCCATTAGACAATCAGCTTAATGAGCCACATAAAGCTTATCAATCAGATTCTGATGAGTTGAGTGTTTTACAAAATTAAACCAGAAATTGAACTACCTTCTGGATCCATGCTTTCCAGCAAACTTTAATCTCCAAAATTTTAAATGCAATGTCAACCATTATCTACTGTCCTGATTACTCTTCTCTTCCTGTTCATTATTAATGTTTCTGTTTCTAATTCTTCCACATCCAGTAACCCCTTGTGTCTTAGTAGATTTACTGCCTTGCTTGAGGTGAAGCAAATTTAAAAAAAAAAAAATGGACAAAAACAGTGTGTGTTTTCATTTTCATTAAAGAAACTGAAACAAGGATTTAATATTTATAATGAGAAGAACATAAGTGATTTCAATACAAATGGCAAAGGACATTTAACTTAGATTTCCTAGAATATGCAAAAGCATTTGATAAGTCATTTTATGCAAAGATCTATTTGAACTGCTTGGGAAACTAGTAGAGCAGAGAGAGTAATCCAGAACTTACACTGGAGCATACTGTATTCAGACAGACAGAAAAGAAATCAAAGAAGTACAAAATAAATAAATAAATAAATAAAGCAGGCAAAGCAATCTTAAGAGAAGTAGAAGTCCTGCCAGGATTTAATATTGGTGAATGCAATTTTAAGTATAAGATGTTGATGGTAGATTGTCCGATAACCAAACTTACGCAACATCAAACCTGGTCAGTACCTAGATATGTAACTGCTTGGAAATACCAGTTGCTGTAATCTTGGCTGTATGGGTGGCGTAAAGGATAATGGCTTTGAATTAGAAATTGGAGAGCCAATTCCAGTGCAAAAGTAAACAGAGTATTAAGAAATGGAAAAAATTTAATTATTAGATTGGAGCAAAAATAATGACGTAATAATGTCGTTTTTAACATTAAAAAATACGTCAAAAAACGACATTACGTCATTATTTTTGCACCAACCTAATAGAAACAAAGAAGAGTACTGAACTGTTATGTAATATTGGTCCTCCTTTATAGTAGTGAATGTTGGATTATCATCTCACAAAGGAAGAAGAGCCTTAAGGTAATAGATATGTGGTTCTGAAGAAGGATGCTGCAAATAATGAAAGTTTTAAAGAAAATGCAAACAAAAAGGAGACATACTTTGAATCAGAAATTTCTAGGACACATAAGGTAAGAGGGATTGGAGAATTTAAAACACACATGACATATTAAAGGAAAAAGGTAAATTGAGTATCCTACTAAATGAATGTGGAATAGATAATAAAATGACAAGAATTATGAGCTACAAGGGATAGGAAGGTGTTGCGAGCCAAGATGGCCGACATCTTGAAGAGACAAGATACATAGAAGTCCGTTTTTGAAATGTGTTCTTGATAAATTTGGGACTGAAAAAATGCTGACAAAATCCTGTTCAAGGCAAACATTCAGACATTCTTGTCTGTTACCTGAATGATTATCCCTAACTCTTAGTTTACATACCTGAATGCAATTATGTTACCTGATCTTAACTGGGTGATCATGGTGAATACCTGGTAAGACATTTTCACAAAGCACTAGACTGACCAAAATATTGTGTGAGAAACAACCCCCCCCCCAAAAAAAAACAAAGATACTATCATTCCACAAGTTGTTTAAACTTGCCTAGTTTTTTTTTTTTTATTTTATTTTGACTGAACTATCAGCTGTGGATCTTTGCTATCAGATAATGTCAACCTTTGTTGTTCTATTCAACCCCCGCCCCCGATTACAGAAATATGTGTGCCTGTCTTATCACTTGTAAGGATACCTAGGTTTTCTTTTTCTTTCTTCACTCAGTATAAACAGCCATGTCATCGTGTAAAGCTTCACTTATTCAGTTTTTCTAGTGAAAAATCAATATTGTTTTAATCACCCATCCCAAATAAGGGATGTTATATATGTATATATTTCAGCTATGCCTGATAATACTATTATGATTTTAGCAGTGTTATTTGAGTCTAATTTTTAGGGGTCAGCTGGTCACACCCTTATATTTACTTAAAAGATTATATACAATATTTGTTTGTATTTTCCCCAAACAAAAAACAGGGATAAAACTACCAAAACTGAGAATATTAGTATGAATAACTTACAGAATAATGATAATGAATTTCAGCTAATATTTATGAAGGTAGTTGTCCAAGAAGTGAGTAAAATAATGAAAATACTTTGAAGAATTTTATAAAATGGATGGCTGAACATTTGGAGTGGTACAAAAGATTTAATGTGGAAAATTGAAAATTACTCAAGTCAATGGCTTGGCTTCCATCAAAAGAAAGGTATAAAAAAAAAAAAAAAAAAAAAAAAAAAAAAATGTAAAAAAAAATGAAAGATAAAAATAAACATGAAATATGTTTCAACTTTTTTATTGAATGCTGACTTGGTTTTTTAATATGTAATGGCCAATTACCTCCCTTTGTTTTGTGACCCGCTCCAGCATTCATATGACCTTAAAATCAATTTTTATTGACTATTTTCGACCAATCAGATGCATTCTTACAAATTAGAACAGGAAGTTCTTGAACCCAGCAAAGTTTGCTGAACTGTCCATGTGTAAATTGCTTGTTACACGATTTTATTTGCTTTCCGAGTTCATCCCCACCTTTCTGGGTTTGTGACATCCCCCACCCCTCACTCGACCATCTCTATCATTCACACACACACAAACTTTATCTAACCTTTAGCCCTTGTTGGTATAAGCTAAAGTCAACTGACTTCTTGCTGTCTATATGTACAAGTTTTTACACCTATCTACACATTACCAGTTCTAATAAGCAGCATATTAAATCACCATATTTCCAGGTGTGTAACACACCTGTGGAGTTATTATTGTTGTCAACTCCACCCATGTATGTAGGATATTTTAGGTGAAAAGAAATATTTCCTGATTCAGCCACACTTACAGTTTTTATTTTATCGTTATTTTAATTTGGAATTATAATTTAAGTATTTACAATCATATGTTATTTATAATGGGATCATTGAGAGATGGGTGTGTCAAACAGACATGTTTAGGTGTTAGTCTAGCACCCAAATCTAAACCTTAGAGTCTAAAATGATGGTTGATTTTGAAAAAAATTTCCAAATTCACAAAAAATGGTATATATTTTTTTTGACTAATAAACTTGCAGTTTATTACCAACTAGCCTTGAAGTTGCCCTTCTGGTGGACTTTAGGCTGGCTCCTACAGAAGAATTATGGAACTTTAGTGTCGTATGTACAGAAAACTTATAAGAATTTAGAAATAGAATTATTTTATCCTTATTTGACACCTTAATTCAGCATAATCTACCTTCATATACACAATCAATCACTGTAGTTTGCTTACATTTATTTTGTATGTAATTTTTGTTTTCTTTTTAAAAAAAAAAAAAAAAAAAAAAAAAAATCACCATTCTGTATGATCCCTTTACAAAGTTTTGAATACATCACAGTATACATCCTAGAAAAAGAAAAAAAACGAACAACATGAATGCAATGTACCATGCCATGCCTAAGTTTTAATTACTGTTTAATTAGATATCAATTGTGACAAAAAGTGAACTTTTAATAAATAATTGTTTTTTTAAACCTTTCACTGTTCAATATTTAAATTTTACAGCAGTTACTATCAGTTTATTCAGGTTGTTTATGCTTTGTCGAGATCAAAAAATGGACAGACAGACACAGATACACTGCACTTTATTTATATAGAAGATATTGAAAAAGCATTGTTCTATTGGGCTATGGAGATTGAAAAAAGAAAAAAAAAAAAAAAGAAAAAAACACAAACGAACAGGTATACCAAAGTGACACAAGATAATGATTGACATTGCATTGAAATCTTTGAAAGAAAAGCAGGAAGCGAGAACAGAGTTTCACATTCAAGAAATATGAGAGACAAGAAACTATCAATATAAAACTTATGGTTATATCGGGCAATTTCAACACTGAAATTAGGAGACCTAAGTTCCAATCTAATATGACGCTTAGATTCATGAAGTCAAGGAACTAGAGGAAAACTCATAACAACTACATTAATCATTTTGACAACATCCTCTATATATTAGGAAATATTATATAGACATTTTTTATGTTTATACGCTCTTTTTATAGATACAAATATTTAAATAAAATGCTCTGTTTATAATAAACAGTATTAAACAACATTTACCGGCCTGAATGTACGAGGAATAACAGTTCCATATAGGATACAGGTTCGATTCCTGTTGGAGGATGCATATTTTCTATGAAAATTTCTGACATTCAGGCTGGTAAATGTTAATACTCTTTATTATAAACAGAGCATTTACTTAAATATTTGTATCTATAAAAAGAATGTGTATTATATATATATATATATATATATATATATATATAGTGGATTCATCATATTCGTATGAAGGTCAAGCAGCTCAGTTCCTAGAAACTGACATCCAAACACCAGCACTTATGATTTGATTATAGTGGTGAAGGCTTTGTGCAGAACCAACTACACTTTTTGATGAGCCAAATACAGAGACCTGGTGCATCTATGTACCACAAGGTCCCCAAACAACCCTCTGCAAATTTTGAATTCAGAGTTGTCCTTCTCTTAAACCAGTTGCTATTCAAGGCTATAAAACCCAGTCTGTCCGGCTATTTACCCATAGCTGGAGGGAGAAGAGGAGGATTAATACCAATCCCAAGGGTATTAGCACATAAGTGAATGTGATGGATTCAACTGGAATTTGAACTTGGTTATCCGATTCCTCAACCAAAGCCCCTATCAACCACTCCACTGTGCTTACTGCTATATATAATTTTCAATCTTCAGGTTATTACTGAATATGTTCATTATATTTAATATTTGTTCCAGTTTGATACACAGGTCCATATATTGCCTGTTACATTTTGGAGTTTGGTCACAGAATTTTCTGCAATATCTGACACATAAGTAAATTATTATTTTTATGCAAGCATTCTTTTAAATTTCATCCATTTATAGTGAGAAATTATTTGGTTATTCTGAAATCATTCAAAGAGTGAATATCCTGCAGTCTTATTTAGATTTTAAATAATCAGGAAAATCTTGAGGTTTTATATATTTTTACATTCAAGAGGAACCAATATTTTCCATTTACATTTTTGTATGACCTGGAAATTTATTTGCTTTGGGATGGCATCTTTGGTAGAAAATTGGATTTCAGGGGAATAAAGATCAATTTTAAATCTAAATTTATGGATAGAATTTTAAAATTGTTCCATTTGTGTAACAGAAGAAGATTTCCATTCAAGAGTAACTATAGCAATTTATTTGCCGTTTGGTGGACTCTTCATCCCTAAAGTTTCATTTATTTATTTATTTTTATTTAAATGAAATTTGTTTCTGACATAAATTCTTTCTTTGATTTTTGTTTATCTTTTAAAAACATTTGAGAATTCTTCAAAGCATTCTGATGAGGCCAGACTTGTGTGCTTCTTTACAGTTAATAAACATTTGCAGGGTTTATTTTTTATTTTTTTGGAAAAGAACGTTTTGGTTGGAATTTCTGAAATGTGGTAATACAATTATACATTGACACTTTGGATTAATTTTCTCATCTTTGTTGGTTTTATCCAAATTCCTCCAACAAAAGTTATTTCTCATCTTTCATTTTTTCTTTTTTAAGAAGAAAAGGTGATCAGGAAATGTGGTTTTGTTTAATAAATAACTTTTCTCTTATATTTCAAGGATATCTTCGACTATCCTCATCTTTTCCCAACATTACAATTTTATTCTTTGATCATTTTCAGGTGAAATTAAAGCCCTGTTCTTTTTATGGTGTCATTAGTAAATTAACCTCTTACCCATTTAATTTCTCCCTGTCAACACCGTTTCATTTTGGAACAATTTCTTTTATTCTATATACACACAGGACCAAGGAAAATTTAAGAATATAAAAGACTTGAACTTGGGATAATTCATTAAGGGATTAAATGATATAGGATATGAAGCTGGATACATTCATTTTAGGAAGAGTTAGGGTTAAGCCGAATGGATTACAGGATTGGTTCATGAATTTAGTGACATAGTAAATTTGAGTGCACTCCCTGCGATGGTCATTGTGCAGACTTAGAAATGGAATGAACAATAACTGAAGAGTACTAAATAAAAACAAGACAATATATTGCTAGACATAGACAGGAGAACGAGGACAATCTAACCAAGATTAAATAAAAGCTTAAGTTCAAAGTTCCCTGAAGGTTACCTAGATTGACAATTACAAAAAAAAAAAAAAAAAAAAAGCCAAAGGGCATAATGGCCGAAACATTGTGATAACAACAACAAAGACTAGGATAATAGTAAGAATATAATAATGGTAACTCTTCATCCCAGAAATTCATACAATAAATCCAAGGATTTTTTTTTCATATCAGTATGAAAACAGTTCTATTCTTGGAATGTTGGTCTTGCAGTGAACTACTGCTGATGAAAAAAGTCTTTTATATATATATATATATATATATATATATATAAGAAAAAAAAAAAACAAAAAGCATAGATTATAACCATTGTATTTTGTTCAGATTTGAATAGCTGACAGAGTTGTATATGTTTATCATAAACATTTTTCCAATATTAACCTCTTCCAAAACCCATGTATGATGAAGAGAGATCTGTTCTTACCCACAGATGAACAGTAAATCCTAAGTGTAATAACAAAATACTTTGTTATTGACCTTGATCGCCAACCTTTGCATCCCTTTCTGACTAATACTTTGGAGGAAAAAGCACTGACCCAGCCTATTTCCTATCTAAGAACTCTTATAGAAAATAGCATTAAAACAACTCATTACTGACTCCTGTGGTTACTGTTTTTTATCAGCTTGCACTTTGGCCAGTCGAATTTTATATCCCAGCGCTCCAGATAATTTCAAGATAACTCACATTATGGCTAAATTCCTGGTGATTGTAGCGGAAATGATTTACTGGATTGTGTATTTAGAGACCTTTTCTAAGCCTGAATGTTTTTCTTTTATTTATGAATCAGGAATTGAAATAGAAATCCTCAAAAGTTCTTTTATATGCTTTAGAATGAGACTTGGGAACAATCAGTCAGTCAGATTCTGTTCTGACCAATGGATGGGCAGGATATTTATTTGGTGGTAATTTTGAGATGAAAGGTTTTTTTAATGCTAGCTATTTGTTTAGCTATTCAAACTTTGGTTTTCATGTGTAAAAAAAAAAAAAAAAAAAAAAAAAAAAAAAAAAAAAACAACTTCCAAGCATTTTCTTTGTTGGAAGACAGAAACTATATACAAATTAAAAAGCATTTTTAAAAAACAAAAATTCTACAAATTTTGGCACATACTTAATATATTCATACAAATGCATAAGTATATATACCTATGTGGCTATGCTTATGCACACATTTGCAGGTGTGTGATTTTATTATAACTCATAAACATCAAAAGATTCTGAAGATGGCTGTTTGACAAATCAAAAATAATTAATTATAGAGTAATTATAGACAATTTTACTTTTTACAGGTTAGCAGAATCCAAACTGACATTTTTTTTTTATATACTGTATTTGTCATGGCCCTTCACAATTTCCTGTCCTTTGTAGTTCTTAATAAATTTTGTCTTTTGGTCACCTTGATCTGCCATCCATTTACTCAAGCTCTTGAGGTTATGAACTGCTTTCATGTCCTTACTTTCAATTTGTCCTGTGAGTATCAGATTTTCCAAGCCTCCTTTCCTACTGTGCCTCAGAAATTTCAACTACCACTTTTTGATGTTAAGTTTCCTTTTTGTTTTCATTTTCTCTAAAACTTTGTTGTTGCTCACATGTTTGGTTTATGGTATTCTTAGAATTCCTCTGTAGAACCATATTCCTGCCTGATTCAAGTCTTTTCTTCATCTGTAAGGAGATTGTTCAGCATTCACACTTTTTTTTTTTTTTTTTTTTTTTTTTTTTTTCTCTCTCTAACAAAATTTTTCTATTTCATAATACATTGCTTAGCTTTTGGAAGGCACCTTCTGTTATCCTAATGTGCTTTTTGGATTCAGTGTCACTCTTTTCTTCGTCTGTTAAAAGACTTCCAAGATATTTAAATTGTTTTACTTGTATGATTTTGGTATCCCAAATTTGTAATTTGCTGTTGGACTGCTAACACCCATATATTGTGTTTTTGCATTTGATATTTAGTCTTCTCACTTTCAACACCTTCTGTAGGAGTTAATGTAGTTTTCTTTCTGCATATGTTATCAATACTGTGTCATCTTATGCTGTTAGGATTGTGGCTGCCAATAATAAATCTGGAGGAACTTCTAATCACCTTTTTCTCTCTAGATTGACTAAGTTTGGTGAGAAGATACATCATTGTCTTACACTTTTTTTAATCTCTACTGAATTCATTTGCTATCCATATGCAGGTGGTTTGCTCTAATTATAGGTTTCTCCTACATAACAGATATGAAAACCCTCTCAAATCTTTGATCATAAAAACTGTGTATGCATGCTGATGAGGGTGGTGGGTAGGAAGAGTTCTTGACCTGATCCATTCCCAAAATCTCTTCAAACAGGTTTGCTTTTGAAACTTCAAAGATCAGAAAATTGTTTTTCCCTTAAAATCACTCTTCTATTTGAGGTATGTGTATTAAATAACAAGGCTTCAGTCATACAAGTTGAAATGCATCATTCATGCATTAACGACATGATGAATATTGACCAATCAGCAAGCAGGAATGCAGACACTCAAACTCCAAAACCACTCACATCTTTGATTTGCTGTCACACTCTCTGAAGGTGTTTTTTTGACATGTCCTAAAAATGCCCTGTCCAAAAATCAAGACAGACATCAATTTGAAACTTTTTGATGAATTATGTAAGATTTTTAGCAATAATTTTTGCCAGCCAAATGGAATTTTTATTCCATATGTATTTTACTATTGTTTTGTTATGAATTAACTGGAGTTTATGAAGTAAGCATTTTGTTATACTGTGCATAGTTGCAAGAGTAACAAAGTAATGGCAGTGAGGTAAAAAGAAAGAGAAAAGATATGCTAAATTAAAAATTATCTGTATTGCAGTATAATCAATCAAAATAATGTCTCTTTAGTGGACGAAGGATTGAAGGATTCATTTTTATGGCTTATCAACCCTTTGCAGGTTATTTAAAGCCAGAAATTCTTTATTTTGGATTTTAAGAATTTTTCAATAAAAAAAAATAATAGCTTAGTTATAAAGGTCTTACTGATTAACCCATAACAGATGGATTCATGCCTTTCCTCGAGGGTATTTGTACATAAGGGAATATAACGAGCCCAACAGTTATTGGAATTTAGTCGATTAATAATTCCATGCCATTATCCATTACACCACACACACATCCATGCTTAGAGCACCTGGTATTCATAAGCAGTCACCCATCCAGGTACTGACCAGGCTCAATGTTGCTTAACTATTATTTGTTTGCAAGCTGATGTTTCAGTGTAATATTGTCATAAGCCAGTGGAAATGGGTGAATTGGTTGTATAGGAGCCTGGTGTTGAAACTTCTGTTAGGCCAGTTGACCCAGGAGGCCACTGCTGAACTTTGATTACCTGTGCCCACTTCTGTGAATGTCACCAAATGGGCCCTTTTAAGCAGCCTGGGTGGATACATTTTTTTAGGGTTTTGCTGTAGTGGCAATGTTTATAACTAGCTCTGTTTAGATTTTATTTAATATTTTTCTTCATTAAAAATATTTGTGAGCAGGATGCAACACACTGAGTGGGTGCATAAAAAGTGACTTTTTTATTTTTTTTATTTTGCCTATGCAGTGTCCACATCTCACAGACAGGTTTTGGAGCAGAGCAAATTAGAAAGAAATTTGAAGCTGAGTATAATAAATTAACTGCCACCTAATGAAATTGTTTTATATCATCCTTAGCTAAAAAGTAGAATTCTTTGTTTATAGACTGGTGCATCAATTTTCAGATTGGAACTAAACAATCATAAAAAACATTACTAAATGACAAAAATCCTATCACTTGACTTCCAACAGTAAAGCTGTACATTAATTGGTCATGGTCAAATGTAATTGGCAGAAATGCCCAACAAACAGAATTAACAAAGTTTACTATGAATAATAACAAAAAAAAAAGAAAAGAATAGGGAAAAAAAAACAGTACTAAGCAAACAATATATGGAAGACAAAAGTAAGTAAGGCAAAGCAACAGTAAGTAAGGCAAAGCAACAGTAAGTAAGGCAAAGCAACAGTAAGTAAGGCAAAGCAACAGTAAGTAAGGCAAAGCAACAGTAAGTAAGGCAAAGCAACAGTAAGTAAGGCAAAGCAACAGTAAGTAAGGCAAAGCAACAGTAAGTAAGGCAAAGCAACAGTAAGTAAGGCAAAGCAACAGTAAGTAAGGCAAAGCAACAGTAAGTAAGGCAAAGCAACAGTAAGTAAGGCAAAGCAACAGTAAGTAAGGCAAAGCAACAGTAAGTAAGGCAAAGCAACAGTAAGTAAGGCAAAGCAACAGTAAGTAAGGCAAAGCAACAGTAAGTAAGGCAAAGCAACAGTAAGTAAGGCAAAGGGTTCACAAACTAAGAATAGTATTACCACAAAAAAGGGATACAGATAAGTGATTGCAGCATTCTCATTTCAAGACAAGAAAGAACAAAAATATGGCAGATGACACCAAGAAGTGGTCTGTCTTATTGGCTAGGAAGAGAAATCCCTGCATGCATTTGTATGGTTTGTCTATAAATTTGAGGAAGGAAATGTTTTCCAGTCATTCCCTACTGGATTTGAACCCAGAGCAGCAACAACTAAAAACTGGGAGGAAAGAAACTAGAAGGGAAAATAATTACAATGAAAATGTTGAGCTTCCACATTACCCTAAAAAAAAAAAAAAAAAAAAAAAAAAAAAAAAGGTTAGGAAGGAAACTCCCATCAAAAGTAGAATGAGGCATAATAGTAGGATTCAGAAGCCTATTTTCCCAAAAAACTGTTTTAAGGAAAATATTTTAAGTGACTGTGAAACTGTTTGGTCAAAGAATGCTGAATAAAAAAGATTGATCTCAACAGTACCATTATATTTCTTGCTAATTCTCAGAAATAACCAAGAATGATGTTCAAGAAAGAAAAACCAAAAAAAATCAAAAAATTGACAATTTAGAAGATATCCTTACAAAAAAGAAAAAAAAAAAAAAAAAAAAAAAAAATTAACTGATGCCAATTAAAAAACAAAAAGAAAATTGGAAAAAACATTTTGGTCAATTCAAAGGAAATAAATCTTAGAAAAAGTAGAAATAAACCCAAAAGTAAGTTACCGCAGAGAACCATTCAAAAACTACAATCTTGTCAGCAAAGGAGACCTTCCAGAGAGGAAAAAAAAAAAGAAGGAATGGCAAAGTGTTGTTAAAACAAAGCAACCATTCTCATCTTTTATGATCCCAAGTCAGCTGATCTATCTTGAGAAAGATTTTTTTTTTTTTATACACTGATTTGGAATTCATTTTCCTTCTTCAAAATATGTGATGTTAACAAATCTCACCTCACTTACACAAGAGTGCTAGAGACTTCTAACAGAATAACTCACCTACAACAGTAGCAGGTGGGGCAGTTATTTACTGTATAACAGATGCACCTAAAAGATCATGGAATTAATAAGACAAAATTCTTTAAATTCCTTGAAGAATTGTGTTTCTTTGCTTAAGCTTATTGTAATAAAGAGAGATTTATTTACCAAACATATTCCTTCTCTGTGACTTGGATTTAACATATAGCCTTGTGCTTTGTTAAATCCTGGATTAGTTGATGGAAATCAAATTTGTTCTTAATAACCTTTTCTGTTTTTCGATCAACAAGGTACAACAAGCAGTCAGTAATTTCTAACATCTGTATTTGATGAAAAACCTCTAAAACAAAACAAAGATGAAAGGAAAATTTTGGGAATAATGTTGGTATCATTTTATTTGAAAGATGTTCATCCAATACAAAGCTCAAGAGTCGCTCAAGTTAGAGCATTATTGAATGAGTTGTGTGATATAAATCTAAGAATAAGAAGTAGGAAATATATATATATATATATATATATATATATATAAAATTGTAGAGTGAAAGTTTTGGAGCAAGAATAAAAACCAATTGGAATGTTAAATTTATTTGTCAAAGACATAATCCATATTATTAGCAATGACAAAAGATTGCTGTGAAATTAATTCTTGTAGAGTGAATTGCCTTAGTTAAATGCAAAATAAGTAACAGAACTGTCTAACATACACAACTGACAAAATTAGCAATAAAGAATAACAAGGAAAAGAACAGGATAAAAAATAATGTAAAACAAGCAAAAAAAAAAAAAAAAAAAAAAATATATGCAAGACAAATTAACTGTAATATGACAAAAAGTTCACAAACTAAGAATTGGGGTTGACACACAAGAGCAAGTTTGGACAAATGAACGTAGCATTCTGACTTTAAATCAAGACAGACTGGGACTGAATCATATGAAACCGAGAGCCGGCCTATTTTATTGGCTAGGAAAAATTACCAGCATGTATGTGTGCTTCTGCCTATAAAATGGGGAGGAGCTAGTGTTTTGAAGTCATTCCAATACAGATCAGAATCAACAAAAATATTTTTAAAAAAATGGAAACATTTTACCGAGAATCAAAGACAGAAGATGGCAAATGACATTACATTTAAATTTTTGAAGATTGTAGTTATCAGGGAAGCAAGAAATTCACTAGAGTTGAGATGAACAAAAACTTGGAAAGTTGAGTTAAATAGAGATAATGGATACTAAGATATGTGGAAGAAGCATGACACGTGGAACTAAAATAATCTACCCCAGTGGATGAAATAAAGGGTTTAGTTTGAAATTCTAATCACCTAAAGAAGGCTGGAGCATACAATGGCCGAAACGCTGTGAATATGGCAACAAAGATGAGGAAAACAGTCAAAACAATGTAAATAGTGTAAATAACCAGGATCTTGTTTCATAAAGAACTTGGCAGCAGTTTGTGCAAATCCCTAAATCTGACCACTCACAGACATTGGGACAATGGGGGAGAAAAAAAAAAATCTTATGAAAAATAAATTTTCATTCTCTCTGGGCTGATTAAAAAAAAAAAAAAAAAAAAAAAAAAGTCTACTTTAATAAAACCTCAAAATATAGGTTTTGCAATTACTTATCAGTCAACTAATTGCAATCTTTCTTGCCCCCTCCAAAAAAAGATGACAGTGGTATTAAGAATTCTTCATGGCTGAAGTAAACAGCTATATGTTCTGAGTTGGGGAAACAGATTTTTAACTCCCTTTGATTTATGCCTCTGGTGATTATGACCTTTAGAATTATGGCCCCTGGATTTCTAAATTTGGATCTGACCCCCTGCCCAACTATTGCCTATTTTTTTCCCCCCACAGGCATCTTGGACATATAGAAGCTCCTAGTTTTTAGAGGCTAGCATTTGGAATTTGACAGAAACTTTGATCAACAGGTGCTGAAAAAAAAAAAAAAAAAAAAAAAAAAAAAATTAAATGAGTTATGTCTGATAAGGTTCAATGCAAAAAACAATGAATTGACAATTATAAATATCGATAATCGATACCAAAGACTGAGCACCATGGGAGAAAGGTGTAATGATGTGTGTTGTTGGATTGGGAAAAGGTTATTACTTGGGAGTTCCTAAAATGCAATGAAATACTAAAGGCTCGTTCATACGCCCAGCAGCTCCAACATGTCTGTAATGTTGTCCACCATGACAATGCAAGTTCATATAAAACAAGAAAACAAATTTTGGAACTCTGTGTGTGTTCTATACCATCAGCCATATTCATCTGACCTTAGACCAAATCATTATTATCTTTTTTAAAAATAAAAAAAATTATATACATACATACTTATCTATTTAAAACTTATAACATTTTATAACATATTTATGTTATAATTCTTAAATAAATAATTATATCTGCTCTACTCTGTATTGAGTACTCTTTTAAGAATAGTAATTGTTGGTTATTGGAATTTATTCCGTATACACCCATCATATACTTGGGTGGATATATATATATATATATATATATATATATAGCTGCAAAATGCTTTCATGAGGAATATTTTCATCAATGAAAGCCAGGTTTAAGAGTTTGTCAAAAACTTTTTGTATCAAAACCTATGAAATTTTACTCAAAAGAGCCCCCTGATAAAAGGCGGATCATTGCAAATAATGGTGAATATATACTTAATAAAATAAAAATTTTAAAAAATGAAGTACAAAGTTGATAAAGAAAAACTTATATTATTTCTGAGCTTAATAGGTATGAAGTGAATTTTGATCTGAAATTTTCCCTGCATAATATTCCATCTGTATGATAATAAATTCATCAATGAATTAAGTGCTTTGACAAGGAAGAAGATTATATTTAAAAGTAGTCTTTTCTTGTGAAATAAATGCTTTTCCATAATTAAGCAACAGGCTTATTGTTGCACATTGATTTGATAGAAAGAACATAATAAGAGATATTCATCAAATTTCATACATTTATTAGATATATAAAAAAAAAAGAAAAAATGAAAAATGTGATTTCTCTGTTATGCTCCGTGAAGATACATCTGACTGAACTATGAATAGAGTCATAAATTGGGACATGAAAGCATTGCCAGCACAATAGGTCTTTTGCCATCTCTCCCTTCATTCGAATGTTACATTATTTGAGAGTCAATATTCAACAGTCACACTATGCATAAAAGAGAGAGAGATGCAATGGAATACAAATTACCTTAAAAGTGCTATTGAAGAAACCATTTTGAAAAGGATAAAAAAACCAAAAAAACCAAAAAAACAAACTTACATTATAGGTGAATATCTGCCTTGATTTGGCTGTGGGAAAAAAAGAGTCTAAGCACGCCATCTGCTGGGACAAGATACATAATTCCATTGAACTAGAAAAGGAATTTTGGTAGATAGATATGAAGCAACTACAAGCACTTTGACAAAAAAAAGTGTTGGAAAGAAAGAATATAGAAAATAAAAAATAAAACCTTAACGTCTAATAAATAAATAGTTACGCCATTTACTATCATCTCTGTACAGAATGAATATTCATGATCTTTGAATTATTTCTGATGTGTTTGAGGGAAGTAAGATTTGAAACGATGAATAAAAGATATCAATTAGGTTTGTGAATAATCAGGTAGCAAATCTTGTATGGAATTTTGCAACAGGATAAATTGCAGAATTGATGCAGGCTTTTCGCTGGCAGATTTTATGATTGTTGTGTTTTTTTTGCTTTTTTTTTTTTTTTTTATATAATCATTGCCACATAAGATTTTCATTGTTATCCTGCCTTTCAAGAGCATCCAACAGTATGCATATTACTTTTGATTTATGCTAGAATCTAAATCGTTTGACAGCATTTTTCTCCCAAGACATTTAAATTTGCATTTGTTAACGTTCCTGTGTCAATAAATTGCATCCATTTGTAAAGTTTTTTTTTTTTAAACTTTAAGAATTGCTCTTTTCATGAAATTTTAGTTGCATTTTATAAATTTAAAACCTAAAATTTGTGTTGCATTCATTCTTTCATTTCAGTATCTTTACATTGGTTATTTTGACTAAGATTTTGACCCTTGGAATCATTAGCAGACCCCTGATGAGAAGCCGACTCTAGCAACCAAAGTGAACACTCATTTCAAACAGAACCTTTATTAGTTTGCATGGCAAAAGTAATGGGTTTATTTACATATAGTGTGGAAGTTGATGGGATTCCTCCACTTTGTCTGCCAGCAGATTTCTCTTAATGCCCACTAGGTGGTATTGTATCAAGCAGTAGAAAAGAAAAAGACATGGACTCTCTTTTGCTATTTACCTGCAGGATGGCATAGTAACAAGAAATATCTCTTCCCCACACCTTTCAATATGATCACTAAAGTTAAGCAATGCTAAGCCTAGTCAGTATCTAGGTGGGTGACCGCTTGAGAATACCAGATACCGTGAGCTTGGGTGTGTGGATAGATAGTGACTCGGAACTGTTAATCGCAAAGCCATATTCCCATTGGGTTTGTTATATTCACTTACACACTAATACCTTTCCGAAAGGTATAAATTCACCTGTTCTCCTCCAGCTATGAGTTAATTAGTAAAACTTGTATGACTAAAACATTATGTCTGAAGAAAAATAAAATTGTTACAATCTAAAAAATTTATGGCTTTAAATAACCTGCAAGGGTCTGATAAGCCAAAGAAAATCAATTGTTTGCCCACTAAAGAGATTTCATTTTGATCGAATATACTATATCGGTTGGTTAATTACTAGGATTTGTATCACTACACCATTATCTCAAAAGATAAGTTCTTACAATCTATTATTATTTTCTGGCTTTAAATAACCTGCAGAAATAAATCAATCAATTTTCAACTTCGAGAGAATCTCTAAACCACATGTCACATCCATCACAATGTTATTACATTATGTCTTGTTCAGAAAAATAAAACAGACCCACATTATCTCCATCCAATACAAGAAAATTTCCCCCTTCACCAAATGAGTCAACACCACAAATCCATGACTGCCATTACCAACTAGTAATCTAATGTTACAATCTTACTTTCTTTTTTTTAACTTCTCATTTTGCTAGTATTATTTTGAGAGGCTTCATTAACATGAAAACTCATTTCCATTCTCATGTTTTGTAAATGAAGTAAATTAATGTGGAGTTCATTTATTTTGAGACTCGGGAAATTTTCTACCAAATTTAAATGGGCCACCTTGTAAATATTAACTTTGGGTCCACCTAAAACATTTTGAGTGATTTGTCTATGATCAGAGAGAATCTATTGCTCAATGGCTGGGATTAGAGTGTAGTAACTGTTCCACTCCCTCTGATGTGTTTCTATGTGACAATAGTTCTATCTTCATGGCTTAATGATGAGTGAAGCCTGGTATTAGGGATTCCAACTTTTAAGCAGAAGCTTCCCCACTACAAAGAGGGAGATCACTTGGTGGTTATTGGGAACTGAACAGTTTTTGTCCTTGTCACATATGGGTACTGCATGTGAAAACTGACCACATGTCACATCCTATCACTGTGTATAGTTGGGTGGAAGGGTGAATACAGAATCAGAGTAATATTTCCTTTCCTCTAGATGAAACGTCACAAGACTCTTGCTAGTCTATTGTAATTTCCATGTCAAGTATTCTGACAAGTTATATTTCTTAGCCCCACCAGCCCTGATTTTTGAGACAGGGAGTCATCCATGATACATACACAAGGATGAATTATCCCCATTCCTTTTATCTTCCATTAGTGAGGGAGAAGTTCCACTCAGACAGTAGTTCTTCCCAAAAACTGCTGCTTTCTGAAAGACTCGCAGCAGAATGTTTTTCCCCAATCACAAAGATCTTTTACTCTTAAAGTCTAGGGTTAACTATGAACTTCACTTCTTGCCTTTTCTTATGTTCACAGAACACCATAAAGTAATCCTCTACTTTGAGTGGCTTTTAAGGCTTGTGTTTATTATAGTCTTAGTTTTTCCACATGATAAAATGTTTTCAGTAGCTGACACCCATTCAGGGTTGACACTCAAACAAATACTGACATCTTATATCACCAGGACAGTCTGCATCAAACTGGGACTTGTAGTAACACATTACACTTTCATGTAAATTTGAAATTTATTTTATACGTCGAAAACATGCAGATTTTTATAAATATGGATGCCCAAATGTGACATTACAAAAAAATAAGAGCAATAACTATAGTAAAGTTAATATTTATAGGTAATTTTCTAACATTTCCTCAACAAGCATCTTTGTAAGTTAGATTTTTGAAGTCAAAGTACCTAAAATTCGATAAAATATTAAATTGCATAGAATATTTTCTTAAATTTTAAAGATTACTTTGTATTAGGTTGGTGCAAAAATGTCGTTTTCTCACATAATGTACTATGTGAGAAAACGACATTATTTTTGCACCAACCTAATAGTTTGTTTTTTTAAAAAAAAACTATGAAAAATATCTTCATGTTATATTCAAGTAATTGTTACAGTTATGTACCCTTTAGAAAAAAATTTCCAAGCATAAGTCTTGCAAGAATGTTTTGAAGACCTCAGAAAAACATGCATCACCATACTAAAAAAATTTTTCTGCAATATTTTAAACTAATAAATAAATAATATTTGTTTCAGATCAGATTAATTAAACTTTAAATCAGTTAATCTTTCTTAAAAGTTTCAGAAATGTATATTTCTGAATGATTTTAAAAAAAGATTACTTTGTATTGGCAGATTTGTCAACATGATTTAACGTTTTTTCACTGATAAAAAAAAAAAAAAAAAAAAAAAAACTTATTCCAATCAATTTAAATTCAGTTTGAAATACAAAGTATTTTGCTTATTAGAAATATGAAATTTAAATTTATTAGCTTGAAATTAAAACTAAAATAAAAGATTTTAAAGATTTTTCATTTTTTTAAAAAATGAGTTAAAACCTTAAACGTCAATTTTCTTTGGATGTAGCTCTGTGTATACGCAGTAAGTTTTCATCTAAACAAGTTTGATCCTAAAAGAACTGACAAGGTCTGTCTAACTAATTTCTCATATTTTCCCAATTTTCGAATAAGGTGTTCAAATTTGTAAATAAACTCCCAAAAGTTCATTTTGTTATTGTTTTGTTCAAGTGCTTTCGACTATCACAGTCATTTGCAAGGCAAGAAGCAATGTGGTGTCTGCGTGGGAGTTAGAATTAAAATTTGAAAAATAAACAGGCAGACTGTTTCTTTTTATTAAAACTTGTTTGGAGATAAAATATTGAGTGCTGGTCGGGTGGGGCCAATAAAATAGTGCTTGATGTATTGTAAAATAATAACAAACCTATAATTTACATTAATAATAAAAATACATTTTTCCTCGTCAAGGTTTCATGCGCGTAGGGACATTGTTATTATTATTAAAATAGAAGTGAAATGTAAACTACTAATAATAATAAGGAAAGTTATATAACTTATAAATAAAATAAAACTTAAACCTAGTTTAAAATAAATAAATAAAAATAATAAAATTAATCTCAGCACGCAACGGGGACTGTTCCTGACGGAAGTACAAACATCTCGCCAAAAGACCTGAGGTCCAATCTCTTCGCCCAAGGTCTACCGCGATTACAACACGTGTCTAACTTCTCAACGTGATATTATGGAGTGACTTATTAGCTTTTTTTGAACATTATCACAACTGTAACGTAAAACACACAAATACATAAATAAAGTTGTATGAAATACAATTTAGCATGTTTTTTTATTGTTATTGTATACGTTTTTTTTTTTTCATGAAAACAAGGCCCAATATTTGAAAACCGACAGTTGCATAATTTATATATAGTGTTAATGATAGTGAGGCAGTCCATTTTATTTACAGAGGAGGAGGGGTAAAAATAATTAAAATAAAAAAAAATGAAAATAAAATATAAAAATATATACACAAAAGACATATACAGATACGTCCTAATAATATAATTTTAATTCAAAGACAAATTGGCCATTTTTCAATCAGCACCTGAAGATTGCGCAGCTGATGTTGCGCTACCGGTGAGGAAAAAAATATAATCCTTATGAATGCGATCTTTGATTTTGATTTGAAGAAACGTTCTCTGGGTATAGGTTCCTCCACTTTTTTGCGGGAAAACAGCATAGCGTAATAAAAAAAAAAATGCCACAAACTTAACGAAAATAAAGTTTTATCGTCAAAATGCTTATGTTATTATTAAGATGAAAGACCAACAACGTATTTAATTATTTTTTGAAATTTTTTAATATTTTCTGACACGTTCGAAATTTTGGTTAAAGACTTTTGTTTACGTCATCGCGGTGACGTTAAAATAACATTGTTTTCTGCGCTTTTTTTCCGTTGAAAACACATTGATTTGGAAATTCTTGTAAAATTCAAGTAATTGTCCGATTTTAATAAAAATTTCAGGACTTATTCACAAATGAATGAAATTATTTTTGAAATATTTCTTTAGAAAATTTTGGTAAAAAATATTTTTTTTTTAAATATGTTACACCCCACTTACTTATTGTCCTGAAATTTCGTTCAAAACCTTTTTATTTCCTGAAAATTTTTGTTTTGTTTAAAGTAAGAGTCATTGGAGATGGTAAATCACCTACTTTTTTTTTTCAAATTTGAGCTAACTGAAAATCTGCTCTGAATTGAAAAATAATGAATCCAATAAAACTATGATATTACTTAATTAGAAAAGCTTTTAATTGCTTCTGTAAATAAGTAATATTAAGGTCATTATTGCCTGAAGAAATAAATTTTTTCTGATGAATAATTAAATTTTACAAGAATTTTTTCATTTGTTTTAAATTTTAATTATAATAATTTATAATAGTTTAAAAATCATGCAAAACTCTGTATTAGGCTATTTCCTTGTGGTAATTAGTAATTAAGTAGAAAAAAAAATTACGAGTTCAAAATTGCAAAGTTTAATAAACTTAGTTGAGCTAATGTTTTAAAAAATAATTTTTTATGTTGTATTTTTTTTTTACTTAATACGTTCCTTATTTTCATGTACGGCAGACTGAAATTGCCATTATTATAAAAAGAGTTTTGTCACTTTATTCTAATAAATAAACATAACAGTAACACTAAAAAAAAAAAGAGCGTTCACTCAGATTTCTAATAATTTTCATTTATGGTCATCTGTAGTAGCTGTCACCACTCGTCAATCAACACATAGATCAAATATTGGATAAAAATAACAGTACCAATCGTTAATAATTGGTTGTATATTACTTTTTTATGCTATAAGTAAGTAATATTTATTTTAAATCAGATTAATTTAACATTAAATTTTCTAATTTTACTAAAATAACGTGTCAGAAATTTTTTAAAAATATTTTTAAAATCGATAAATGTGTTTGTTTACAAATTTCTTAAAATTAAGAAAATGGCCGTTTTTTAAGAAAATTTAAAATTCCAAACTTAAATTTGACATTCCAATGTATATAGTTTCTATCTGAAATACACCAGAATAGTTTACTTAATGGAAATAATAAATTTAATGATTAAACTTTCAATTAAAGCTAAAATGAAATCTTCAAGCATGTTTTTTTTCATTTTAAAAAATTCATTTTAAACTTAGGTATCGAAAATTTATGCCGAAAACGTGGAGGGTACCTATCTGGGTAATAATAATTATTACGAGAGAATAATTTGGAGAGCATAGATTTTAAAAACTAAAAGCAAGCATCGCCCATGCGAGCAAAGATGGAAGACGACAGAACCAAGATTCAAGCAGAGCAAGACTGGAAAAACGTTGAAGGTTTTTTTTTCCTTTACAATATATTCACTTACAAGCCCGTCGGCAAAAAAGAAAGAAAAATCATTTGCAACCCTAACTAATTCTGGTGCTCAATTTCTTACTCGTACCACCCCTCACTACAACTCGTTTCACATCGATTTTTTAACACTAAATTTTTAGGGGATTCCAAATTCCTGTTTTAAGAATGATAATAATAAAGGTATCATTCCTGATTATTATTTTATGTTCGGCGATAATACACTTTCTCACCCGCCACGGCAAACCACAGTTACTGCACCTGTCATTGCAATTATCAATATTGTTGTAAAACTGTGCTCCAATCTTCAAAATGGTGAGGTCTTCAAAAACCTGTTGATTGGGAACACGTTGAACACCAGCCATAATACTTGTTTTCAAATGAACAGTAAAATACGTGATGTGATGAATGTAAGCAGTACGAAAAGGATGGCCAGGTGTAATAAACAGGGAGAAATATTACAAGGCGGGGGTTAGAAAGTGTTATAGCGCCTTATGTTCTCTAAATAGATCTCGACATTCCAATACATTTTTCTCTTGTACATAAATCGTCGCAAATGACTCATTTTGGAGATATTATTTTTTCGAGTTAATTTTTTTTCAAGTTTCCAGCCGACTTCTTCTACCTCTAAAAGTGGAGACTGGTGTAATAGTAAAAAAAAAATGTTAGTAATAATTATGATAAGTATTTAGTGAATCAAATACTTAAACAGTTGTCAATCTAAACTTTAGTTTGATAACTTAGAGAATCAAGAAATAATTCCTTCAGTTACTAAAGGAATTATTAGGTTGGTGCAAAAATACTGACGTAATAATAATGTCGTTTTTTGACGTAATGACAAAAAACGACGTTATTATTACGTCATTATTTTTGCACCAACCTAATATTTCTTGATTCTAAGTTGTTTTTTTATGATCTATCCATTGTTTTTGTAATCAGTTTCCGTGATAATTTTTAAACAAGTTAATGTGAATTGCAACTTTGATGAACTACATCGAAAGATCGGCAAAGGACTCCCCACTCCGCCGAATATCATTTTTATTGAAATAGCAAGAAGCACTGTGATCTGTAAAAAAAAAAAAAAAAAAAAAAAATGCAACAAGCAAGTGGCTTCACTTACCAATTTGGTTTGTTCCAAAACATCAACGTTACAAGAACATTTTCATCTGGCTAATTAGCGTTGTTAACTTTTCTTCTAACGATTGTAAAATGGAAGACTTTATTCCCTTTCAGAATCAGTTGCTTTGTTACATTCATTTTTATAATATACAAATATATAGCACAATGAATATACCGCTCTTCACTATCCTGTGATTAACTTTGACTGATTTTAACTTTTTTTGCACAAGACACATTCGCCATCTTGTTGAATGACGTTTATATTTCCCGCCTAAATCTCAATTTTTTTTTTCTTTTTTCGTATTTTGGCGCGAGATCAGAGAAAAGTTAGAGTATCGGCTTTCCAAACTAATACTTGATTGGTGAAATGGATAAAATGTAGCCAATGAAAGATCTCGTTAGAAGTGACGTAATATGAACGCGATCGTGTCAAAGTTCCAAGATGGCACAAAAGCATTTCACTGTTAAGAAAAAGGAAATGACTGTTCCTTACATCAAAAGTTAAGGCCATAGAATAATTTATTAAATTAACAAAAATAGGATATAATGAAATTAAATATAATTAATAAATTTTGAACATTTACATTGAAAAATCGCTAAAGTATTTTGAGGTAGGCACTTTAAACCAGGTAAGGGTGTGAGTAAGAATTTTGTGGTGAAATAAGCGAGTCAATGTGGCTTGCATCAAGTGTAAAGGAAAATAAGTTTCCTACCTTAACACACGACACATAGCAGCGATGTTTTATTTCCTTGAATATGACATGACTCTTCTCTTGCTCTGAATTTAGATTATTCCGGAAATATTCATAGTACAACATAAACAAATACTTCCCTTTGTTGAGGACTGGGTCGATAAAAATTAGATTATTCCGGATGTGTATAATTCTTTAACGTTGGCTTTTATACAGCTTGGCGCAGTTGGACTAATAGCAATTCGCATGCTGATTGGTCGGATGACATGTGACTAAGCCAATAAAGGTAATTGGTCAATCAGCTGTGGTTTTGGCACAATAAAACTTGTAAATAGTTAGTTCATACTGTAAATACTCATTGGGGCCAGTTTAAAAAAATAAAATAAAATAAAATAATAAATTGTTGTTTTATTCCCCCCACACAGACGATATATTGTACATATGGGGACTAGTTAGTATTTTCATGGAGACAATGAGGTATTATAGTGGATGTGGTGAGAAAGGTAAGTAAGAATGTGCTGTTTTGGTGTAAGGAATATTGTAAGTATGATTGGGTCAGAGTTTGTGGCTAGCTAAGTTTAGAAGTTAAGACCGACCACTTCCCCATTTCGGCCTTGTGCCACATATTATGTTAATACAGAGTTAAATAAATTGGCACAATAAAACTTAACTAGGGTATGTGTGCTCATTGGCCCCTTTTATTTTTGTCCCTATATTTCTTTAAGTTTAATATCCCATCCCCTCCCTCGTTAGGTGGTCAGTGACGTCAGTTCTCTGGTGGATGCGGGGCGTCTTTCGTTTCGTGTGTGTGTGTTTTCGTATTGTTGTGTCTGGATAAGTGCATGTCTGTGTGAGTGCTTGGGATGAAGGTTTTTTTTACATTATTATAGTCCCGCATTAATTTCGTTCAGTTAACTGATGTTTCTGCCATATTTAGTGATTGGGGGTGGGTATTACTAACATGATTTTGTTTAGTTTCTTGTAAATAGTTATTAGTTCATACTGTAAATACTCATTGGGGCTAGTTTAAAAAAAATATAAATTGTTGTTTTATTCCCGTACCCCACAGATGATACATTGTACATATGGGGACTAGTTAGTATTCTCATTGAGACAAAGACGTATTATGGTGAGTGTGGTGAGAAAGGTAAGTAAGAATGTGTTGGTTTGGTGTAAGGAATATTCTAAGTATGATTGGGACAGCATTTGTGGTTAGCTAAGTTTAAAGTTAAGAAAGAAGACCGACCCCATCCCACTTCCCCATTTCGGCCGTGTGCCACACATTCTGTTATTACAGAGTGAAATAAATTGGCACAATAAAAGAGGTCTGAAAGGGGAAGTAGTGATTGGTGACGTATGCGCATTTTATGTTATAGGGTGTTTTTTTTTGTAGGATCCCTGAGAATTTGTAGTATATGTAATTTTGGATGGTGAAATTGTGAAAAATGCATGGGTCGTGAATCTGATCAGCTAAGTCTATGATAGAAAGTGTTGACCAACCTTATCCCAATTCCCCATTGGCTTTGTGACGGAATTGTTTCAATTGAAGCAACAAATAGGGTGTTTTTGTAGGTTCTCTGAGAATATGCGGTATTATGATATATGGAGGATTAAATGATGGTGTGCAATTTGTAATGAATAAATAGGTCGTGAATCGGATTATCTAGGTATAAGATAGTGACGACCAGCCTGAACATCCATTCCTCTATTTTCGGCCTTGTGCCAAAATTGTATTTTATACAATAAATCTTGGTGATGTGTGGGCGAATTCGAGAATGGTGACTTGAGGAGAAGCGTTCGGTGCTGTACTAGCGGCGTCGGAGGAATAAAACCTCAGTCAGCTAGAAATTTGCGCACTAAAATTAGTTCACCTCATTCTCACGAGGAGGGAGAGGTGATTTTCTGTGGAGGCTGGCATTCATTTGCCGACAGAACAATGAATAACCAATAAATAAATAATGAATATATAAGAAATTGCTAATATTCAATAGAAATTAAAGAATATTTGAAAATGTTGTTCGTACATGGCCCCTCACTACAGTTTAATATGGTTGTGAGTTAACCTGTTGAAAATGATGTGAAAAAAGAAAAGGTTAAAAAATATCAAATTTAATCTCACACAACAGGAGTATTTTCTCTCGTTTAAGATCGTCGGTGAGTTTTTTTTTAGATGAAGATCACTTTGGAGAGAAGAATAGTCGTCGTCGCAATTCAAGGTAGGTGAACGTTTCGCGATTGTATTGTATGAGAAGTATTAACTGAGAGTGGTACCTTAAGGCGGACAGTTGCTAGTGACAAAAAAGACTCACCATTGTGTTGTCTGCATCTCGAACGACAAGAAACCACAGAAGCGCATAGTGTTCCCCTTATCCATTAGCGCGACGACAGTGATACATTCGCCACTGATCTCAAGGCAGAAATTCTCTTTTTGAAGCATGCAAGCTATGTCATGTTTAATAAACTTGTATAACGAGCGCATGCAAACGGCGCGGCTTGTTTTAATAGACTCTTCTACATAACCGCAACGATTGGAGTGTAGTGGATGAATCCAACAAGTTTCTCGCCCAGAGAGAGCGTTTCAAATTATCAGCTGAGATATATGCCTTGTCATTCATGAAAACTTTTAGCCCAGAATTCCTAGATCAGTGGTATCACAACTTCGTCAGACCAAGTTCCCCGGTTAAATCGTTTCGTACAGCTAGACCCATTGTCAGCAGGTCTTACAGTGGCGTTGGGGCTTCGGGGTTAAAAGGATCAGATGATTTACCCCCGCCAAGAAGATTAATGGAGGATGGCAATGACGAGGAAACACGGGTAATTTTAACAAAAGAGCATAAGTAATTTATTCACGAATTTACACGCTTGAAGTTTAGTCAGTAAATCGTTTCAGGAAAATAAATCAGAAATTTATGAAGTCCATATTTTTAACGAATTGTCATGAAGAGGAAATGTTCATACAACAGATTAAATGATCTGACAAAAAATAATATTAAAAAAATGTTTGAAACAAAGATATGCGAGGTCATTTTTTCTCAGAAGGGATATATGGTTTGTCTACTGTGATGAAAGAGAAATCCACTTACCAAGAAAAAGGGCTTGTATGTTCTGTACGATATGCCGAAGACAAAATAACCAAAAATAGTTGATTGTTCCAGCATAAGGCCAAAAAGGGGAAAGTGGGGTGAGGCTGGTCAGCATTAACTAACCCTAACCCTGGCTAATCAGATTCACGACCCATTCATTCATTAGATTTACATCATTCACCGCAAGAAGTCATCCTTCCACAGTCACTACTACATATATCACAATACCCCATATTCACAGGAAACCTATAAAAACACCCCATGACATAAAAATTTCTTTATATACAAATGTCCGTTATACAAATATAATGATCGTATAAAATGAAAAGGGAGGGGATGAACCCCCAAAACAAGCTAAAATATAACAAAATATTCAAACTAAAAGTAACATGTTAATAGGACATGTAATGAAAAGAGACCTTCTTAGAAAGTTGAATATTAAGGTTTTATTCAACATAAAAAAGAGCATACATAATTACCAGTTACATAGAAGATATGGACGAACGGACGCCAGAGAGGAAGAAAGAGGCGTCCCACCGTTATTCATAAACACAAGATCACGTGACGTGAACCAACGCGAAATCATACAACAGTTCGTATGCAGATAAGTAGAAGGTATTAAATGAATGAATACAAAAGAATTATAATTATATCACAACACTCTCCGCTACATTTTATTGATACTTCGGGTTACGGATGATCTTTTGTCCTCGTCTTGATGATTCAGGAAGAAATCCCAGAGCATCCTTCTCTAAGTGCGACCGCTGCTGCTGTTCTATATCCCGAGACTTCGTTTCGCCAACTGAATGAATACAAAGAATTATATCACAACACTCTCCGCTACATTTTATTGATACTTCGGGTTACGGATGATCCTTCGTCCTCGTCTTGATGATTCTGGAAGAAATCCCAGGGCATCCTTCTCTAAGTGTGACCACTGCTGCTGTTCTAAATCCCGAGACTTCGTTTCGCCAACTGAAGTGGAAGATTCACCATATGTTGCGGTTTCTTGTTGGTCAGTAGACATTTCCGGTTCATTGTTATTTGATGGAGTAGAACTCGATGACTCATTGTGATCGGCGAAGAAGGAGAATCCGAATCTACAAACGATGGGACTGTAACATCAGTGGGGACAAGGTCTTCTGTTGAGACTGTTGACTGACGGCCGTCGGGGAAACGAATTCTCGTAAAATTGGGAGTTGCTGATATTTTTACCGGTTCCACTAGTGGGTCAGACTTGTGTTGACGGACAAACTTTCGTAGCAGCGCCGGACCTCTTTGCAACCATTCAGGTAGGGTGTATCCGGTACCCGACCTTCTCGAAAAATTGAACAATTTTTCATGTGGTGTTGTGTTAGTTGCTGTGCAAAGGAGAGATCGAATTGAGTGCAGAGCAATGTCGAGTACAGCTTGCCAATGACGTTCATCCAGCTGCCTCGCCTTGAGTGCAAGTTTGATCGTTTTCCATATTGTTCCGTTTGCCCTCTCTCATTGTCCGTTGCCGATTGGATGGCATAGTGTTGAGTGGGTAATTACAACGCTATGTTGCCAGACCACCCAACAAAAATAAGAGTGGCCGCTGTATTCTGTCTTCAGACGGAATCAAGAAACTCACTCACTAACGTAGAGGTAAAGATAAAATAAATATCAGAGTGGGAAAATTAAAGACTGACCCAGTCGAAACGAAAATGGATGCCAAAAACAAACTGGTGGTGGGGATCTCGATCTTGATCATAGCAAAAAAGGAAAAAATCGGCCTCAGAGTAAGCCCCTCTGGGGTAATGATCTTACGAATGATTCGATCAGAACCTTGACGGATCTCTTCCTTGCGCAATTCTGCGCCTATATTCACGGCTTCCTTAGACATCTTGTTTGAGCTATGCCTAACTACCTGACTCTGGTAGCCCTCGCTAGCGGCACATTCCAGAATCTGCCTCGTTAAACCTATCCTTGAGAGGCTTCACCATTTTAGCTTTATCTAGTGCGAGCCTTTGGCTATATTCGGTGAAGGACCTAATGTTATTCTTAAGCTTCTCCCACCACATATTCCCAATAACCGCCCCACTTGTTCCCGTTGCCCTAATCTAATTAGCTGTTGCCAGAAGTTCCGCCTATCCAGTAAAAAACATAGTGAACTTGCAGTGTCTAGCACCTAGCGATATCCAAGCACAGACAAGTCTATGGCCTAACCGGTGAAACTTGGGACAATCTAGGAAGTATATATCGACCCTTCTTACTAACATTCTCTTTATACAACAAAGTCGCTAGACAGCGCACAAGCATTGATCTCTGAAAGTGGTCCCAAACTTTCAAGATCCTGTATGTATCCCTTATACAGATTATTACACCTGGAACTTTGGGGAAATTACTAAAGTTTTCTGATGACTTCCCGTCGGCGAAAGTGACTTTGAATAGGGGTCTCAAAATGGGCTTTTTTTGAGAGGAAAGATCCCTCTCTAGGACCCGCCTGTCCACATGATAGACTTTGTACCCTCTTGGTAAGATTTTTTTCTATCTCTTTTGGGAGAGGAAGAAAACGGAGCCCTAGAAGGGAAAGAAGAGAGGCTCCTAGTCTTACCTTAACTGAAAAGTTCTATTTTTGTTGGCGAAGCAGGGATGGATTGAGACTTGGCTTTGTTCATGGCTTCCCCCGCCCTACTTCGTCCAGCCCGTTTTTCTTTTTTAGAATTTTTTCACTCTTTTTTTTTTTTACCTTCCAACCTCACCTTTTTTAAAGAGGACCGAGGGGAGCATCACATGTTTCTGACTCTGTTGCTGCTCTAGTTGCTGCTGTTGGAGGTTCTGCTGTTGCTGTTGATGGAGCTCCAACTATTGTTTCTGTTGGCATTCCTTCTGCTGCTCCAGTTGGAGGCTCTTTCTGTTGCCTCTGATGTCACTCCTGCTCCAACTGGAGCTTCTGCTTTTGTCTCTGATGGCACTCCTAATCCAGCTGAAGTTCCTGCTGTTGCCTTTGCTGGCACACCTGCTCAAGTTGGAGCTGCTGCGGATTGTGTTTCTGATCTGGGTTTCTCCTGCTGATGCTCTTGCTGCTATTTTGAGGCTGGCAAGTGGGGCATCCTGCTGGTGGGGTGGAGTTGTAGCCTTTGAACTCATCTTCACAACTTTGGTCCAATCACTGATACCCTTGAATGTCTATGCTTCTGTTGTTTCCTTGATTGATAGATGGGGTTGTGGTACTGGCCTCTTTCCAGGGCAAGAATTTAAAAGTGTTCTGTGGCACCACAGGACAAGCAGAAAGGATGGTGGCCTTCAATCACAGCATAGATTGTTTGGCCACCACAGGTCAGAACATTCAGGATATCCATGAAATTCTGTCTCATCAATGTGGACAATATCTCAAAATCTCTGGTTGTGATTCTGAACTTGCTTTTAGAAGACAAGACATTGAAGTAGTCCTCTGTAATGTACAATGATATTCCATGTAAGGTAACCTTTGTTTTTCATACACTCAGTCTGCAACCCTCACAGATTTTCTGATAATATAAGTGATGAGTAATTTGACACTGGAAAAACCACACTGGACACATGAACAGAAACAACATCTTTCACATGACTTTAGACACACTTTTTTATTAATTTAATTTTTCTCCTTATTTTATATCAAAAGCAATTTCACATAGGCTCACTATTTCTTTTCTTTCTTCTTCTTGGCTCAATAGGTAATTTCTGTGGGGACAAAATATTCATTGGTCCAAAAGCAATTTCACATAAGCTTGTGAATTTATTGCAAATTTATTTCCCACCAATGGCCTGATTAAGCTTTCTTGCCATAAGGTCCATTGCTAATGTTTTCCTTTATGGGTGAAATTTATCAAGGTTGAGTCATCTATAACAAACGACCTAATCTTACTTTTAACTTGATAGCGCCACCTCATCACAATTAAAGACCCCACGCTCCATTAGTTTCCTCTTTGTATTAATATTGGTTGATACTGGGAATCCCTTTCATCTGATAAAGATGTCTTGAATCAGGATCTTGCCTGCCTCGTTTTAATCTGACTTAAAATAACAAACTTACAGCTGGATTGAACTGTTATGAAAACTTTGACACCTGTGTCTTTTTTGGACTAACACATCCACTTCAACATTTGATCATGGTGATAGAAGACTGTGGGGTCTCTACTACAATTGTTAGTGTCTTTTAGATCCCTCTAGAAAATGAAGTGGAATTGACAATACAGTTTGCCTTTTTTTTTTTATTGTCAACAGCAAAGATCGTTCTTTTCTTGATGGCTTTCACCCAGAAAAATACAAAATTGGAGGACTTCAAAAAAGACTCTCTAAATATGCTCATTTACATTGCTTGTAATGTGGAGAATTTACTTGAATTAGGAGAGAAACTCTTTTACATGTTCTCATCTGCATTTTGACTCTATTTTGTTTCCTACCTATTAAGAGTCTGAAAAGAATTCTAGTGGTATATTGATTAGGTTCAAATTTTCTAGTTGTACATGTAAACACATGATTTCTTTCTGAGAACCAGGTGAGCTTTTCAAAAATATGTTTGTGTGCGTATATACAGTCCCTTCCAAAAATACTGGAACAGCAATACCAATTCCTTTGTTTTTGTTGTTCACTGAAGACATTTGGGTTTAAGATGAATATGAGACAAAAGTTCTAAATTCAGCTTCCTGGCATTTACATTTAGATGTGTTAAACAGCTTAGGATTTATCACCTTTTGTATAAGATCAGAGCCCATTTCTCGGTGAGCAAAAGCAAAGTAACAAATAGTCTTAAAGCAAATTGCATTTAATATTTGGTTACATAACCTGTGCTTGCAATAACTGCATCAAGCCTGCAACTCATCGACATCCCCAAGCTCTTGCATTCTTCATTTGTGATGCTTTTCCAGATTGTTTTTTTTTTTTTTTTTTTAGGGGGGGTCTTCTTTCAGTTTCATCTTCAGGAGATGAAATGCATACTCTATTGTGTTAAGGCCCAGTGATTGAGCTGGCCAGTTTAAAACTGTCCACTTTTTTCCCTGATGAAATCCTTTGTTGTATTGGCTGTACATTTTGTGTTGTTGTCCTGCTGCATGATAAACTTCCTCCTGATTAATTTGGATGAATTCCTCTGTAAATTTGAAGACAAAATGTTTCTGTAGACTTCTAAATTCATTCTGCTGCTACCATCGTGAATTACATCATTAATAGATATGAATGAACCTGTTCTAGAAGCAGCCATATAAACCCAAGACAAGATACTGCCTCCACCATGTTTCACAGAATAGCTTGTATGCTTTGGATCATAAGCAGAGGTTTTCTTTCTCCATGCTTTGGCCTTTCCATCTTTTCAGTAGGGATTAATCCTGGTCTTATCCGTCCATAAAACTTTCTGTACTCGGAGTCTTCTTTGATCAATGAAACCATCACCCCTGTACTGTAGATGTTGTTGGTGATGTCTTGAACTGTTTTGTCAGGTTTTCTCACAGCTCTTACAATGTTTCTGTTATCAACTGTTGTTGTTTTCCTTTGCTGGTCTGTTCTATGCCTGTTGCTCAGTATACCTGTAGGTTCTTTCTTTTTCAGGATATTCAAAATCATTATGTTTGTTATGCCCAATGTTTGTCCAATGGCTCTGATTGGTTTTACTTTATTTCTCAGCTTCAAAATGGCTTGCTTTTCTTCCATCTCACTTACCCTTTTTAACAAGAAATGCAGTCTTTACAAGTGAAACCCATGGTTAAAACCAAGAGTAGACATCCAGAGTTATTTAATGTTTAAACAATCAATCTAAAAGGTAACATCTAGGAAACAAGAAACACCTGTCAGTCATGTGTTCCAATAATTTTGCTCATTTGAAAAATGGGTCGGTTCAAACAAAAGGTGGTATGTCCTAAGTTGTTTAACACATCTAAATATAAACACCAGGAAATAAAGGTGAAATTCTGAACTCTTGTCACATATTCATCTTTTGATCTTAAACCCAAATGTTTTCAGTGAACAACAGAAACAAAGGAATTAGCCTTGGTATTCCAATATGTTTGGATGGGAATGTATATGTGAGTGTGTAATAGAAGAAGAAGCAGAAAAAAAGAAATAAAAGAGAAAACAAAGTTTATGAAGTTGATTATATTTTAAAAAATGGATGTGTATAAATGACATCTTGCTGGGAAAAAGATATGTCATATTTGTTTAAAAAATGTTTGTTCAACACATGGAATAAAAGAAAGACATTGTTGATAAACTTAATAGATACGTCTGTTGAAGTTCATCAAAAAGTAAAATAGTCAAGCATAAAATGTTCTGTTGTGTATAAAAAGGAGATGGTGTATTTTTGTGAACAGCAGTCATATTGATATTTCAATGCTGAATGGCTAAAAAAAAAATCAAAATTATATTTTTATAGCTTGAGAGAGGAACCAGACATGATTATTTTTGGAGTTTGGTTTCCTTATTTTTATTGGCTGAAAAACAATTTTTGGTTTGTGCTGATTGTTCAGAAAATCTTATCTTTATGTTTGGTGCACAGATTTCCTTGCCCTATTTTTGATTCTACCCATAAGGAATATAAAACATCTGAATATGTGTTTCAATATATGTAAGTATCAGTTTATTTATACAGACAAGAGTAGAAACTAATTCCCTGTTCAGGCAAAGTTCATAGAGTTAGCCATTGCTATTGGATGATACTGCAGAAAGGGGACTACGAAGGCAATCATATTTCACATCTCATGACAAAGCAATTTAATTTAAATGTTTGTAGCTAAGGTAACATAATAGAGGATGTAAATCTGTGATTCATAGACATGGATATATATCTATATATCTATAGAGATAATAAATATTGGAATGAACAGAAAAAGAATTGGTTGTACCATTTTCTTTTTTATGTGTTAATAGTCAGACAGCATGTGATGATGTTTGTATAAATGCTTACATATTACATTAGTCTATGTGTCTATTTTCATTATATATGCATCCATCTTCCTTTTCTTTGTGCTAGGACATTGGTGATTATAGCTCCATAATTTCTCCTCTTTTGTAGCTATTAGTAAATCTGTTCTGCCATTAATTTACTCAAGCTCGTTAGATAGATTTTTTATGTTTTTATTTGTCCCTCTTGCCTTCAGTATATTCAGTGAGTGTCAAAATTTCCAAGCCCACTTTCCTCTTACGTGCCCTAGAAATTTCAACTATCTCTTTCTGGTATGAAGTATAAGTGTCCTTTGTTTCGATTTCCCTTAAAACTTTCTCATTCCTCACATGTTCAGTCCATGGTATTTTCAGCATCCCTCTATAGTACCAAATTTTTGTTGCTTCAAGTCTCTTCTTCATCTGTGAGGAGATTGTCTAGAATTCACTGCCATATAGCAGGACTGATATTACATAACATTTCATTTTTCATTTTTTTTCATTTCTAATGAAATTTTCCTGTTTCTTAATACTGTGCTTAGCTTTTGGAAGGCATCATTTGCTAACCCAGTGTGTCTTTGGTTTTCAGTATTCCATACAGATGTTTATTTTATGCATATTTATTTAGAAATTACTTTTCTTTTAGTTTTGTCAGTTTTCATTAAAATTTTCTATTTTTATGGTCATTATTATTATCATTGTTTACATCCTAGTCACAGTTATCTCCCTTACCTACATGTCTCTACATTTGTATCAATAATATATCATAATTATTAATATGGTAGTTATTTGTATTATTATTATTATTATTATTATTTAAGAGTTTTCATCTGATATTCCAGCATATACCCTCTTATTAACACACTAAAAAGATAAAGTGGAAAAGAGTTCTCAGCCATTTACCTACACCTATATATATATATATATATATATATATATATATATATATATATATGATACTAAGTATATTGGAAGAGAAGAGCATTTTGGAGGGGTAGAGTATTTAAGAAGTCAAGAATATTTTGGAAGTGAAGAGTATATTGGAGGATAAGAGTATTTTGGATGTGAAGAGTATTTTGAATTTGAAATGTATACTGGAAGAGAAGAGTATTTGGGCAGTGACAAGTATATCAGAAGGTGACGAGTATTTAGAAGCAAAAGATTATTTTGTAAGTGAAGAGTATTTTATGAAGAATAATATTTTGGAATTGAAGTGCATATTGGAAGCAAAGAGTATAATGGAATAGGATGGATGAAATATGTATTTTGGAAGTGAAATGTGTATTGGAAGAGAAGGGTATTTGACCAGTGAATAGCATCTTGGAGAAGAGGAGTTTATTGGAAGTGTAGAGTACATTAGAAGTGAAGAGTATTTTGGAATAGAAGAATATATTGGAAGAGGAGACTATTTTGGAAGTGAATAGTTTTTTGGAAATGAAGATTATCTTTTGGGAGAAGAGTATATTGAAAGTGTAGAGTATTGAAAAAGAATAGTATTTTGGAAAAAATATGGAGAAATTTTGGAGAAAATATATTGGAAAAGAAGAGTGTCTTGGAGGAGAAGATTATACAAAAAGTGAAGAGTATTCTGGAGGAAAAAGTTATTTTGGAAGTGAAGATTATTTTGGTGGATAAGAGTATATTTTGGAAGAGAGGCATATATTGGAAGTGAAAAGTGTATTGGAAGTGAGGATAAAATTGGAAGTATGAGTACATTGGAAGGGAAGAGTATATTTTGGAAGAGGAGTATATTTTGGAAGTGAAGAGTATATTTGAAGTGAAGAGTATATTTTGGAAGAGAAGAGTATATTGGAAGAGAAGAGTATATTGGAAGAGAAGAGTATATTTGAAGTAAAGAGTATATTGGGAGAGAAGAGTATATTTTGGAAGTGAAGAGTATATTTGAAGAGAAGAGTATATTTGAAGAGATGAGTATATTTGAAGAGATGAGTATATTTGAAGAGATGAGTATATTTGAAGTGAAGAGTATATTGAAGACCCAATATAATTCGAATAATGCTAGCCTTAAAGACATTATTCTAAATTATATTTCTTTTATCAATACATTTCAGTTAGCAGACTTTTTAATTATTTTAAGTCACAAAAATTTGTCTAGTTTATGAAGAAATGTTGAAGGGTGTCAGTTTTTTAAAGTTTTTCTCAACTTTTTAATGTAGTGGACAGTGGCTTTGAATGAGAAATCAGAGATCCATTTTCAAATTACAGTTGTGCTTGTTACATTCACTTATGTGCAAATACCCTTGAGAAAGTTATGAATTCATCTCGTCCTTCCACCTATAGATTAAATAGTATGACTTATATCTGGAAAAAAAAAACACTGTTATTCTTCAAATATAATATGTGGTTGGCGTGTTCATGTCAGGAGGTTACCACCCTACACACAAGACACTAGTGTGATCATGGCTACCTAAATCAAAGAAGCTCAAGCACTCATCAATCATTTTTCCACCAGTTGCAATGTATTCAGATTAACTATAAGCATAAACAAAACTGAAGTTGTTCATCAACCAAGGCCTACACCTAAGCAGGTCAAGGGTGTAAAACAAAAACCACTTGCCCATAACTTTCCAATAGTTCTCGTTATTGTTGGCAGCAAAAAACTGAAGTATGTGAAATCCTTTTCTTACTTAGGAAGCAAAGTCAATTCAAGTGTCTCTTTGGATGACAAAATAGTTAACCGAATATCAAAGGCAAACAATGTCTTTGGGAAACTTAAGCATTGCTTATGGGATGCTCATGGGATTTCACTGAAAATAAAAATCAGTTTCTATCGAAATCTTTATGGGTCAGAATTGGGAATGCCATACAGGATGCACATCAATCAACTTGATGCTTTTCATGAACCCTGTCTTTGTTCAATATGCAGTTATACATGGTAAGACAAAATCTCTAACCCTGATCTTTTCATAAAATGTGGTGTCAGTGGTATTGAATCCTTACTGATGCAATCACAGTTCAGGTGGTCTGATCATGTCATCAGAATGTGTGATTATCAGATGCCGAAAATCCTCATGTATAGCCAATTTTTTCATAGTAAGTGTAATGTCGGCCATCCGAGGTTATGCTTCAAAGGAGAAACTTAAATACAATTTAATTGCTGCAAACATTCCTATAGAGGAGTTTGAACTTGCAGTTGAAAATCGAACAAACTGGAGAAACACCTGCTACCGAGGTATAACTAACTTTGAAAAGAATCGTCTCAACCATCTGAGAGAATTAAGAATTAAAAATAAATCTCGGGCTAATACATCAGACCATATGATGGTCAACCCTTCAGTATGCCATTTGTGAGGATTTGTTTGTAAATCTCGTGCAGTATTGTTGTCTCATATGAGACATGAACATAAAAACTGAACTAAAAGACGTTCATACGTCGAAAATGACGACAGAGTCCATCATATATATATATATATACATATATATATATATATATATATATATATATATATAGCTAGATACATATAGATTGTGTTAAAGCATGAAACAGATTATCACTACTAGGTGTTGATCCCAGTGCCCACTTTTATATTCATATTTACGTATTCTCTAAATATGATATTGAGACATTTTATATTAAAAAATATTTTTATCATATTTCAATTTTTATAGCTATATATTTATGACAATGTAATCAATCCTGACCAGGTATCTTGATTTCAGTCACTTCTCATCAACGTAACAAGGCTTCTTTCATGGTAACTGCTCTGATAAGCTTTGTTGTCTTGTGCCCCAACTACATTTAAGTATGCTACTAGATTGGCATATAGGTCCCACCCTTTTACTGTTGCAATAGCTAAATGCAACTTCCATTTCTACTCTAACAGTTTTTTCTCAGTCTTCTCTTTCCCTTTTACTCCTTGTAAGCCCCTGGGTACTTGTGGCATTACCACTTTGGTTGGGGTGAAATGATTAAAAAATTAAAATAATAAAACAGTTTTGGACAAATCCTATTTTTACTTTATATAAATGATCTGCCTGAGGGTAAACTCAGATCATTTGTCAATATCTATATTTATAATAGAATGGGGTATATGAGTTCATCTCCAAATTTCATGATGACCAGAGATTCACAGCTGATCTCCCATCAGATCTTTAAAATCTCAGTAGGGAAAAAACTGACTGGTTACAATCAATGCTTTGAAAAGCCAAACTAGTTACATTACATCATAGCCAATGGGACCCTGAACTACCACCAGTCATGATAAATAGATGTTCCCCTCTTGAGCAACTATTGGGCCTTAAACTCACCACAGACCTTAAGTGGAATTCATACATATGAAAGATGCAGGAAAAACAGTTGGTCCCCTGTACTGTTCCAGTAAGTACCTGATACCCTCTACCTTTACAAGAGCCAGATCAGACCTAAAATAGAGCACTGCTATCATATTTTGGCAGGAGCTGCCCAGTCCTCGTTTTCAAGTATCAATTGAGTCTAAAAGCATCTTCTTGTGGTTGATGAATTATTTTCCCCCTTGCAATTCCTTCCTCACAGACAAGATGTGGCAAGCCTCTTACTGCTCATGGAAAGTGCTCAGATGAACTACATTGCTCAGTTCATAATCTTCATGACTAGGATCTGTCATGTTACACCCAATGTAGTGAACCACTTTCATTCCTATCCGTATTCCATTAGTAAGGAAGTAAATTGCACTTGAACAGCTTCTCATAAATCACTGCTCTGTGGAATTGATTTCTAAGAGGATGTTTCACTGATCACTACAATCTTAACTATATATATATATATATATATGAAGAAAAAGGAATCTGATTAAGAACTCTGGATAATGTCTCTGCAAGTGCTACATTTCTAAAAAAAAAAGGTTTTTTTTTCCTCATAATTGCTTAAAAATATAGTCTGTTATTTTCTCTGTTTTCCTATTGAATGGTTGCAGCAGATTTTATTTCTTATCTTGTTGTTTGTTATTAGTCTTGTTTAAGAAATGTGAGTGAATTCTTGATTAATCTTTGTTGCTAATTTCATTTAGCCTTCTGCATATTTAATCTAAGGATAATTAGATGTGGGACATAAAAAAGATTTGGAAGATAAAGTAGAAATGATATATGTTATGTAGAAATAGAAAAAGAGTGTCATTTATGATAAGGCTGATCATATTCTTTATATAATCATTCAAAATAATTCTGCTATCAAACCTAAAATCAACTCTTTTGGCCTCTTTCTACAATATTTTTAATGATTCCGTTGCCAAGTTATACACGCCAGAGAATATGAGGATGGAATTTACTAAAATGAAGTTGTTAAAAGTCAAATTTTAAATCCAATCCATAAAAATAACTCTTAAAATTTTTAAAACATCATTAAAATTTCAGAGGTTGATAGGAAAGAATTATATCCGAATTGCAGTTTTGTTTTCATAAATGAATCACTTTGGTTGGTTTGATCTTTACAATATCCTCAAATATTGGATGCTTGGAAGAACACAATTTTTGCTAGTTATATAATGTTCCTAATTTTATAGAAGCTGAGATAAAATTCTCTTTAGAAAAAAAAAATTGAAAATAATTGGCAAAAAAGATTTAATCCTCACCAAAATATTGTTTTTTCACATTAGTTGGCATGAGGAGTCTTTAGTTTTCTGTATTGTAGCAAATGACACATTAATATGCATTTTTAAAGGAATTGTTGAAATTGGAGTATTTTTACAGCAATATATATATTATTATTAGAATCAATTTGTATTTTATATATATTGACTCTAACAGTAACAAGAAAGTCAGTACATTTTTGGTATATTATACTTTTTTATTTTTAAGAAATGTGTGGGATTACTCTACTTATCTTTCAAAAAACTTCTGCTAATAACCACTAGATAAAACTGCTCTGATTTCTCATTCCAAGCCATTAACCATCACACCATCCACATATCTTTATATAGTACTATAATATATAGTATATACAATGACACCTTGGATTAAGTTGTTTCAAGTTATCTTCAAAGATATGTTGGTTTTTCTTAACTATTATATGGAAAAATAAAACTTGCCTTAGGTTGTTTTGAGCTTACTTAAATTTAAAATTGTTTTTTACTTAATTATTTTTAATTATTCTATTCAGCATACTGTACATACACATCATAAATACTGTAACAGGCAATGGGGAGTGTTTATTTACAATTTATAGTGTGGTGATTTTGACTAAGTTGTGACCTCCAGGAACAATTAATGACTATAATTGTATAGTATTGTATTCCTATATAAACTGATTATTCTCTCTTGCACACACACACACACACACACACACACACACACACACACACACACACATATATATATATATATATATATATATATATATATATATATATATATTGAAAACAGCAAATTGCTGTTACACCCTGAAGAGTAGATGGACAGGTCTGCCTATGAAACTATGGAGTCATCATGCTGTAGGTAACAACAAATTATATATCAGCCCCACTGATGAGCTGTGGTACAGTGAAACAGTCTATCCTTGGATAACAATATTAACTCCCAGAAAAGAAATTAATTTGGTTGAGCATTGAGGGGAGAAAGCATGAATTTGTAAACAGTGACTATTACTGTTAATGATGCAAGACTCTCCCAATAGATTGAGTTCTCTAGGTCACTGTTGTGTTTATGAAAAAAGAAATACACAAAAATTCACTGCTGGGTGCTGATAGCCTAGGGGTTAGAATCACTGACTGATACCAAGTCAATTGGGTTTTGTTTCTGGCTTGAAGTAATCTGATATCTAGCGATACTGATGATCTGTGATAAACAAAAAAGTCTGTGGATGACTATATATATATATATATTGTAAACAGTAGGAATTAGGACTACTCCATAATACTGATGATGATCATTTCACCTCATAAATTAAAACTAATTTACAAGGATTTTCACATCCATCAGTTTAAACAAAAAATCAAAATAGAACACTTTTTTCTTGTTAATCTGATGGATTTTAAAATCCTTGTAAATTAGTTTTAATTTATGAGGGGAAATGATGATCATCAGTATTATGGAGTAATCCTACTTCCTATTGTTTGTAATTTATATGCTCTGTTTGGATAAAACATTGAGTTCTCTCCGTGAATCTGCTTTAATATTTTATTTTATATTATATTAATAGGATTCACTTGGATTATATATAAACTGGATTTCCTGTATATATATATATATATATATATATATTCTAAGGAATGTTGAAAAGTTTTAACTATTGAGCCTGAGCCACTTACCTAAAATCTGTCTTTATTTGTTTTATCATTAAAATACTGATTTCTCATTAACTTTTTTCACACACATACACAAATATATATATATTTTATATATATATATTTATATTTTGTATTAATCTATTTTATATTAATTTATTTTATATTTATATTTTATTTATATATATTTATTTATTTATCTTAATTAAACTACTTACTTCTGTACATCGTAATTTTTAATTAATATTTTTATTCCAGCTTGATAAAAATTTTTTAAAGTGATTGTAATTCATTTAATAAAGGTTTTTCTTAATGAATATATAGTTTAATTAAGATTTGTTGATTATCTGGGAAAAAATGGGCAAATTTTTAAAAAATTATCTTAGGGGTTCACTTACTTTTGCACAGCACTATATATATATATATATATATATATATATATATATATATATATATATATATACACACACACTCAGGTACATATTTTCATTAATTGAATATAATTATAAATATAATTTGTTGCAATTTATCAAGTCAGTACAAACAAAATATGCAGTTTTTTTTCCATCATATGCAAGCGCAACAAACATCTGTTATTTATTTGAATTAAGTGTTTATTGCTGATCACATTAATTTTATACTTATGGAATCATTTACAAAAATCTATAATGAAAATTCCATAACCTCAACGAAAACACTTTCTTAATTGCCTTTCACAAATAAATATTAATTGCCTCAAAGAAAAAAAAATTAGATGAAATTAAGTTGGTTTTAAATTTTTATTTTCATTTAAAGCAAGAAATGTTTATTGATTAGAAGCTTGTTAGTCTGTACAGCCATTAGAGTTTTCTATACAGGTTCAAAGTGTAGTATCTGTTTGATCTTGGGCCATTTTGAGTTGGAATAAGTTACATATTCTGACAAAAAAACAAAACAAAATATGTCCCAAAATTAAACAAGAAGGAAATGAGAAGAGTGAGGAAGAAAAAAACTAGGGAGAAGAGGAGGAAAAGTAGGAGATAAGAAAGCTAGGGAGAAGAGGAGGAAAAGTAGGAGATAAGAAAGCTAGGGAGAAGAGGAGGAAAAGTAGGAGATAAGAAAGCTAGGGAGAAGAGGAGGAAAAGTAGGAGATAAGAAAGCTAGGGAGAAGAGGAGGAAAAGTAGGAGATAAGAAAGCTAGGGAGAAGAGGAGGAAAAGTACACATTATGTTTGTTGGTTTTTCACAAGTTGATTTGTGAATGTTTTCATGTATATAACATTTGTTTTAGATAAACATATCCATATTTATCGTTTTTCCAGTTTGGCTTGGAACCCATTAATTTCTGGAAACTTCCAGATGAACATGTTACCTCTCCTTGAATTCAAAATGCCACAAATTATACTAACATTGACTTAAAAGACTCAAATGTATGTGAAACATGACTGACCATTGAAAATCAAACAACACAAAAGTAAAAATACCAGGATTTCTTTCTTCTTTTTCTCCATATTTCATTCTCTGATGAAGCTTTAATAAAAGTGAAACATGTTAGATTAATAAAATTTTCCTATTTGTTCTTTATATATATATATTCTGTTTATGCATTATTTTTTAATAGATAATGAAACACTGTTTTTAAAATAAACAGTGTTAATTCCATTTACCGGCTTAAATGTTTCAGAAGATATACATTATCCCACAGGAATTGAACCTGTGTCCTTGACAGAACTGTCATTTGATCTGATCTGATGTGCTCTACCACTTAGCTATAGAGAAGCGTCTGGTTAGCAAAGTCTAAATTGCTGTTTTTAAACAACAAATCTTCTACAAACTTTCCTGAACGATCATATCTGCTCGTGAAAAAATATTGACAATATATTATGAAATGGATTAAGTCCAACAATTATTCAATATATTTTTTGTTTATACATTATTTTTTAATAGATACAATTTATTTAAATAACTGCTGTGTTTTTTCATCTGATATGCTATACTACTCAGCTACAGAGGAAGTGTCTAATTAGCAAAGTCCAAATTACTGTTTCAGGTCGGTAAATGTAATTGATAAAGTTTATTAAAAAAAAGCCCTGTTTTTTAAATAAACAGTATTAATTACATTTACCAGCATTGAGAAACTTCATAGAAAATATGACAGGAATTGAACCTGTGTCCTATATGGAACCGTCAAATGATCGCAAAAGCAATAGCAGCACAATGAGGCATACACACTAAGAGAAAACAAAACAGAGATCTACTCAGAGTGGACTGATTTAAAATCCAATGGACACCAACCTGCTCTAATATATATGAAAAATCAAAAGAAAAAATAACCCAAATAAACAAACACTTTCTGACCTCTTGGTCATCAGATCTGAGAAGGTAATTTCATTTATTACCGATCTTATCCTCTAAAATCCCAATGGACACAGTTTTGTCTTTCATTCCAACCTGAAGAAGTCAAACTTAACAGAAGTTGTCAAAATGTACCATTAAAGAGCTTTTTCCATTTTGTCCTATTAATGTCACATTTGTTTTGGCTACTATTATACATCCTACTAACATGCATATATATATATATATATATGTGCATGTATGTCTGTGTGTATAAATGTCTCTGTACTTGTGTGTGTGTGTATATATATAAATTTGTATGTGTGTATGTGTATAAATGTCTGTGTGCTTGTGCATATATATATATATATATATATATATATATATCTATAGAAAGAGAGAGAGAGAATATATATATATATATATAAAGACAAAAGGAAAACTTATCTCCTCTGATGAACTTTATTAAGGCAAATGTAAGAGTTTTTATTTTGAACATGTATTTCTCGATAAAGTCCATCAGAGGATGAAACACATTGGCTAAGATATAAGTTTTTCTTTTGTCTTTATTCATATTGTCTTTTTTACATTATATATATATATATATATATATATATATATATATATATATATATATAAGACAATATGAATGAAGACTAAAATTTATACATATATATATGTGTATGTGTATGTATGTATGTACTCACATATATGTATAGATGATGTACTTGCATACATGTATAGAGGATTTGTGTAAAAATCTGTATATGCATACCACTCTCTTCAGTGGACTAGAAATGTAAATACCTACATATCAGTTTATATAAATGTATACATGTATGATTATCTGTGTTTATGTATATGTTTTAACCCGTTCACCCAGCCCCTTTACCCCCACAATACATGACTGTGCAACATTTGTCATCCATTTTCCTTGCACTAACCTCAGGTAACATCAAACAATGTTCTTGATTATACCCTGCTAACAGGCACTGTTTTGCAATCTTCTATCATATGACTGAATAAGGAAATGATCGACTGAAATATGTCACATATTTTTTTATTTCTCATTTCCTCTTTAACAATGAAAAGAAAAAACATCATGAACAAACAAAAATATTTTCAAATAAAAAAAATGCCACATTGTGATAAACTCAATCATTCCTCTAGCTTTTTTTGTATTTCTGATCTTCATGCATTAGAGAGCTCCAAAGTTGGTTGGTATGAAATAAATCATTGAAACAGAAGATTTTTAGATACATGGATTCAAGCATACACATTCATCAAAATACTTTTTATTAAAAACAATATTTTTTATTTGTATGGAGTTTTGCACATCTATATCTTTTCAGAGAAATTCTTTCATTCATATAAATTTATAGCATCATTATTCAGGCATCAAACTATTTTCTTATCCAGCTCCCCATTACCTCATGCCAATTTCCAGTTAAATTGTATATATTTTCACAAGTTCATGCAAAATATTTTCAGAAAAAAATTTATTCAGTCAGATGCATATTCATAAATATTTATTGATTTGATGGCTTATCAACCTTTTGCGGGTTATTTAAAGCCAGAAAATATGTTTAGATTGTAAATCTTTTTTTTTCAGATAATAATGATTTAGTGATACAAGTCTCAGTAATTAACCCACAGTTTGGGGAGAAGAGAAGGATTCATACCTTTCTTAAGGGTATTTGCACATAAGTGTTTGTAATGAACCTAACAGTGGCTGTTACTCCCAAACGCTCAACCATCAAGATACTGACCAGGCTCAACATTGCTTAACTTTGGTGGTCATACGAGAACCAGTGTTTCAAGGTGATGTGGCCATAAGTCTGTATATTTATGCAAGGTATGTGAGGACATGTATGTATTTGTGTGAGTGTCAGTGTATGTGTGTGTCTGAGTCTGTGTGTATGTCATGTAAGTGACATTATATATAAAACAGTTTCTTGACGGTACGAGGAAATGAATCTAGTGGAATAATGATTTGCTGCTCAGATTAAAGAATCAGAGAGCCAAGTACAAATTCCAATTGAGTTCATTATATTCATTTTTACATGCTAATATACTTGGGAAAGGCATGAATCCATCTCTTTGGAGAAAGAAACTCTGAATTCAAATTGTCTGAAAGGGAAACAAAAACGCCCTATACCAACAATTTACACCCCTGCTATGTTGATAACATATTTTTATTAGCAAGCATCAAGGATGAAATTAAAAATCTAAAAACAGCCTCAAAAAAAAAAAAAAAAACTGTCCTAAATTTCCCATATTGAAAAAATATAAATAACCAAATTTTCTTTTTAAACACACTGACTTGAATAATGAAAACATTAGAACCACTCTCTATAAAAAAAACAACCAACTTAAACATACAACTACTTGATTACTACTGTTAATGCCAATGCAAATACAAAAAGCTGTCATAAATACAGAGTGTTCACAAAAAATTTGACATTATTTTGCAGGGCAATAATTTTGGTAATTCTTGTTTAAATAACCTCAAAATTTCTAAGAATGTATAGAAACAGATCAAAATTTTATATTTAATGAAGAGGACAGTACGTGATTAACTCAATGAGAATCTGCCAGAGTAATGGATTGGCCATGGTGGAGATGAAGATAGTTATCTGATGAAATGGCCACTGCGGTCACTGAACCTGTACCTGTGTGATTTCTTTTTATTGGGATATGTGAAGGAACTGGTTTGTGTCCCCCCACTCTTCCTGCTAACATTGATGAGCTCAAGCAGAGAATCACTTCTGCACTGGATAATGTTACCGGAGACATTCTACAGCATGTTTGGCTTAACTACAAACTTGACGTGTGCCGTGTCACAGGCAGTGCACATAATGAAGACTTATGAATTTGGTCCAATAATAAACGTATGATGTTCAACACCTAAACTGTTCCATTTCATTGAGCTAGATTAAGTAGTTTTCAAGATAATTGCTTTTAAAATGATGTCAAATTTTTTTGTGACACCTTGTAATTTAAAAAATACAGCATGTTTAATATCATCTACCCACAAAAATGTGGAAATAAAGCAACTGATTGTAAGCTACACAAGCTCACCAGTTATGGAATCACTGGAAGGGTTTTCTCTATTATAAAATCCTTCCTAACAGGTAGATTACATGTGAAAAGAAGTGATCAGTGATATGCAAATGAGTGCGTCATATGCCAGGAAAGTGGTGGGGGTGGGGGCATTTCTCTTGACCAATGCAAGTGCATTGCACAACCACTTCAGTCATAGCTCAAGCAGCAGTGAGGAAAAATGAAAGTGTTGAAGCAACTCATTTGGGGTTGTCTGCTTTATGACTTTAAGGTGGGTTTGTTTGCAGCCACATCATTACCAAATATGTCAAGCCTTTGGGGCTAATGCTGTGAGTGAACACACCACCAGAGGAGTGGATCCAGAATTACAGGTCAGGAGATCTGCCCCTTTGGGATCAACCCCACAGTGACCAGCTACAGGTTCTGGATGATGAGGCCTTGAAGGTAGCCATAGAGGAGAACAACAGCACAACCTTACAGGTTTCTGATGAAATGGTCAAACTTCTCCTGCACTGTACAGGGAAGGTGTACACATCATGCAAGTTATACCCGACACACTATCAGAAGCCAACAAGCAATAAGTGACAGCCTTCAATGTACCCATATTTGATCAAGTGTTCACCTGTGATGGAAAGTGAGTTCTATATGACACTCTCAAGCATGCCAGACATTGGTTGTCACCATGGGACCCTGTGCCTAACATGACAAGACCACCACTACAGACATGCAACATCATGCTGTATATTTGATGTTGACAATTGATGCTCTGCTACAAAAAAAATCATGAAGGGCATGAAATGCATTTCTGTTTGAACATCCATTGTCAATTAATTAGTAGTTTTTTTTAGATATTCAATATGTTTAACATGTTTGATTGTTAATCTTTCCATGTTTGCAAAAGACTTAAGTTGTTAAATCTGAAAGAAAAAGAAAAAATCATTAAATGCTTAAACTTAATTCACATTTAAAATCAGTTCAATTTATTGGAATACTCTCTCTCTCTCTCTCTCTCTCTATATATATATATATATATATATATATATATATATATATATATATATATATGTATATATATCCAATGCAATAAGAATGAAGTACAATTGAAATGCACTGAAACAAAGTTGTATCTTTTGTAGTGAGAAAATTGTTTTTCTCTATATGAAAAAATTATAATATATATATATATATATATATATATATATATATATATATATATATATATATATATATATATATTTAGTAGACTCAGCAATTTTCAATCTGCTTGTCAGCAGTTAATATACCACATAACACCCTTGAGCGCTTAGCTTTGGAGCAGGTAGAATGGAGATCAACGTGTTTTAGTGGACTCAGCAATTTTCAATCTGCTTGTCTGAATCATCTTCAAGAAGCGAGAGCAAGATCTAAAAGGTCAGCCAATCTAACAGTGATCTCATCTCACAATTCTCACACCTGCTCCATATGTGGCCTCTTTTGTAAATCACTAGCGGGTCTTAAATGTCACTTAAGATTATTGCATAAACTTTCATAACTGAATCAATAAGCTGGCAGATCCTTATACGTCGAAACAGACGGGAGAGTCCATTATATATATATATATATATATATATATGACAAAGTGGAAAAAAGTATTCATGTGACATGTTTTGTCCTTTCAGACTTTATTGGACTAAATTTGTAACTACATATGTGAACAAATGACGAATGCTGGGAATTTTTAATTTAATTTTTTTTTAACAAAACAAAATTTAATCCAATGAAGTCCTAAAGGATGTAATGGGTAGCATGTAAACTTTTTCTATTTTGTCATAAATTTTTTTCTAAATATTTTTCTTGGTACATAAAAATTTATATATCATTATCTCATATATATATATATATATATATATATATATATATATATATATATATATATATATATATATGTGTGTGTGTGTGTGTGCGTGTATATATATATATATATTGTTTCACATAGAATATGAAAAGTATATATATATTTCGTTGGATTGATGTGAGTTTGTGACCCTGAGTTTCATGCTTTTACGATCGCAAAAGCTTGAAACCCAGGGTCACAAACTCCCATCAATCCAACCAAATATGTTAGCTCTATCTCTGATATTGAGCACTTTCTAAAAAGTACTGTACATATACTATATAAATAATAATAATATATATAATATATTACATATATATATGTATATATATATATATTTATGCTTATATTTATATACACACACTTTTCACATATACACACACATATATATATATATATATATATATATATATATATATATATATATATATACTTTTCATATTCAATGTGAAACAATTAAAACTTATAAAATATTTCAAAATAAAATTGTTCTTTCCTGACAAACCCAATGTACATCTCAACTGATCTACCAACTCAAATCTATCACAACTACAATTAAAAAGAATTTGTCTCAATTTTGGCCACAACTGCATCTAAAACCATAAAAGACTTGATCATTCTTACAAAATAAAATAATAAGCTAAACCTTGAAGGTGGAATTTACTCTATTACTGTGATAATTGCCCCAAATAATACATTGGAGAATTTAAATAAAAGATTATATGAACACAGAAGGGATCTTTTATGAAACAATACATTAAATGTATTATTTGCTCACCATAATGAGATTGACCAGAATTTTGATTTAAAAAATGTCACTCTAATTAATAGAGAATCAATTTATTAAGATGAAAATGTTTAGAAAATGCTTTAATCACAAACTCATCCACAGAAAATTTGCATCCAGGTTCTTACAATGTTTTAACTTTCTTAGCAGAACTTCTATTATCACAATGTGCGATAACAAAAGTGATGGAAACAAAAAGAAAAAAAAAAGAATTTTAATGAAATCAGTTAGATTATATACACAAAACAGATATTATAAAAAAAATATTATTTTTAAATTTAAAATTCTTGGCATCTACCTTTTGTTTATGTACATGTGGTCACAACAATGTAAACGTAAACTTAATTCAATGAAGTCATGAAAGATGAAACGCACCATACAAAAACTTATTTCAATTTGTCATACTTCTTTTCCCCCCCAAAAAATTGTTCTTGATGTACATGAAAAAAAATTATTTATAGTTATCACATACATACCGGGTGTAACAGCAAAATTGTCCAAGTCATGTAACAGCAAAATTGTCCAAGTCATGTAACAGCAAAATTGTCCAAGTCATGTAACAGCATGGGATAACTGTCCACCTACAAAATGTTTAATATCTAAAAAAAAAAAAAAAAAAAACACTAAATTAATTGAGTTTCTTTTTTCCAGGTTTTCAGATATGATATTTAACCATTTGTCATATGAATCACTGAAAAATCCTTTGAGCTATTCAACTGGAAAGAGAACAGATTAAAATTGTTTTGTGTCAGCCCCACTATGTCTTTCCAACTGAGCAATGGTGAGAGGAAAAAGATCATTCTGGCCTTCAGTAATGGTACCAACATTCATACTTTGGCTTCCATCTTCAATGTACATTCAAGAACCATCAAGAGAATGGTGAATAAGTTTTAAAAAGACAGAAAAGTAGAGAGGGAAACTGGATCAGGAGGTCACAACAGCAAAAGGGAACATCATTTCAACTTAGAGCTGAATACATTCTTATTGCTCAAAGTAGTATACAATAGTGTTATAAAAACCTCAGAGAATTCCAGTAAGATATCTTTAATCATTTCTAAGATACAACAGTTCAATGGTTAATCTAACAATTGAACAATTTTGCTATTACACGATTTGGATAATTTTGATTATGAAGGTATGGTGGATTACTGAATAATGCGTAAGATTGTTGAATTTGAGGAGAACCATATCTGAATTCCAGCCGAGATATTACATTTACTTATATGCAAATACACTTGGGAAGCTATGCATCCATATCTTCTGCCCACTTATGTATAAATAGCAAGACAGCCTGGGTCCAAAAGCCTTGGGTGTAAACCAGTCTAGGAGAAGAACAATTCTGAATTCAAAACCTGAGGAGGGTCATTTGGGAATGTCATGGTACATTATGTGCACAAGTTCTCTGTATTCTTCCATTATAATCAAACCGTACGTGCAAGTAGTCTGCATGTTTGGTTTTGCAAACCGAGTTACTGTACCCTCATACAAAAAAAAATGACAAGTGACTTCAGACCAATGAGGTTTTTTTTTTGTTAAGGATCTCCCCTCTTGCTTGTAACCATCCACTATAATAAAATAAGCAGATCCCATCTCCCCTCCTGCTTGTAACCATCCAGTATAATAAAATAAGCAGATCCCATCTCCCCTCTTGCTTGTAACCATCCACTATAATAAAATAAGCAGATCCCATCTCCCCTCCTGCTTGTAACCATCCAGTATAATAAAATAAGCAGATCCCATCTCCCCTCTTGCTTGTAACCATCCAGTATAATAAAATAAGCACATCCCATCTCTCCTCTTGCTTGTAACCATCCAGTATAATAAAATAAGCACATCCCATCTCTCCTCTTGCTTGTAACCATCAAGTATAATAAAATAAGCAGATCCCATCTCCCCTTTTACTTGTATCCATCCAATATAATAAAATAAGTACATCCCATCTCCCCTCTTGCTTGTAACCATCCACTATAATAAAATAAATGTTTTCAGCACAAAAAGTGAATGAGTCAAATGAAGCTTCATAATAGTTGTTGCTATATTTCTTTTTCTTATTTTTTACAGTAACATTCACCTTGTACAAGGCCTGGGAACCACACATGGTAGAGGGTTATGAGAAGGGGTAGTTTATATGGATAGAAGGAAAAAACGGTTGACTCTAGACATGAACAGGTCAAGATTGTAGTGATCAGGTTCGGGAGCATAAGTTGTTTGAGTATCCTACATGGAACTGTCATATAACCTGACATGCTATACCTGTTTAGCTATGAAGGAAGCATCTGGTTAGCAAGGTCGAATTACTGCTTTTAAACTACAAATACATGTAGGATACAGTTTCGATTCCTGTCAGAGGATGCATATTTTCTATGAAATTTATAAGACATTCAGGCCAGTAAATGTTGTTAATACTGTATATATTATAAACAGCATTTACTGAAATATTTGGGTCTATATAAATAACATATAACAAAATATATTAAAATCATTGTTGAACTTCATCCATTTTATTATATATATATATATATATATATATATGTATATGAAGAAATATAGTTTATATTATATATTTATGGGATAAAGTGCTCAATATCAGAGATAGATCGTATGTAAATACAAAAGTGAACATTGAGGTCAACACTCAGAGGTAACAGACTGTTCCATATTGTCTGTCGCCTCTGCGTGTTGAATTCAATGTTCACTTTTGTATTTATATTATATTTTTAATTTCAATATATAGCAGGTGTAACAGCAAAATTATCCAAATCATGTAACAACGTAATTGTCAATCCCACAGAATGTTTAATATCCAAAAAAACACTAAACTAATCCAGTTTCTTTTTTCCAGGCGTTCAGATAAGATATTTCACCATCTTGATGCCATTTGTCATAATATCTTCCCCTCACTGGTCTTAGTTGGTGAAAGCAATAAATGAAGTCATCAGTTGAGCATATTGTAACATTTTGGGTCAGGTGAGGGAGAATAAGTGTCCATATCACCAAATGCCAGCGATCCAGCCACCCTATGGTTACACACAGTAGCACATATGTAACTAGCTGGCCAACTGAACATCAGACTTTATTCTATAATACATATATATATATATATATATATATATATATATATATAAGATAAAAAATGAAAAAAGTTTATTAGTGATGTATTTCATTTGTTAGGACTTCATTGGATGAATGCATCACAAGTAAACTTTTCCATTTTGTCTTAAAATTTCTTCAATACTGTTCTTGATATATAAAAATATATATTGTCATATCATATGTAACTGGCAGTCAACTAAACATCAGACTTTATTGCCTTATATATATATATATATATATATATATATATATATATATATGAACATTATGTGCAGAAATCAATGCAGTAACCACCATGTAGTGCTGGTTTCAATGTTCACATTCTTCATATCTACACATGCTATTTTTCTGATGCTGGAAATTCATTGTTCATAAATATACCAAATTTATACCAATTTTAAATTATATAATCACCAATATACCAATTTTAAACTATATAATCACACACACATGCACACACAGACACATATTTGAAATAACAGTTATTGTTGAAAATAGAGTTGGCAGACCAAGTTCCAATTGCAGCTGAGGCTGTAGCATTCATGTTGCATTAATGCATTTGCAAAAAGCATGAATCCATCTATTCTTACTCAAGAAATGGGTAAACTAGTAGGGTAGACTTTAGCCTTGGTAGACCAATCAGTCTAGAAGAAAGACAACTCTGATTTCTAACTACCGGTCTGCCACATGTTCCTGCCCATGTTTAACAGACTTTGAAGAAAATTTGAGTCCAGTAATCAATTAAAAAATGGACAAAAGAAAAAACCTAAGAATATATATAAAATTTTAGTGACTTCTGTCCATCCATCCACTACACCCTCTAAAACAGCTTGACATTGACCGATCAAAAATAAATTTTGGGTGGGTGCATAGCTTAGTACAATAATTCATTTTCTTTTTGAAAAAATTAAAAGTTTTATGACTTAACATACAAAATACTCCTTGATGATTAAAATAACAAAACTTATTTAATAAAAATGGAATATTTGTTTTTGTATATCTTTTCTTTAAGTTTTTATATTTCATTCTGGTAAAATATATATAGTAGTAGCACTGGAAATATAAACACAGTTGGGTGGGTTTCAAATTGGCAGAGGGTTTCAGGAATCATCAGTGCATTGCCAAAAAATATTCTACTGTATATATATATATATATATATATATATATATATAATTAATAGGTTGGTGCACAAATAATGACGTAATAATGTCGTTTTTTAACGTCAAAAAACGACATTATTACGTCATTATTTTTGCACCAACCAAATATGTATATATTATATCCACCCACTCCCATAATAACACCAATACACGCAATCTACATAAACCCAAAATTTACAAAAAATTAATAAGTTTGTCTGACAATTGCAAAACGTGAAACCCAGGGTCACAAACTCATATCAATCCAACGAAATATCTATATATATATATATTGGTAGACAGATAGATATTTACTACTAATTTCTTCTTGCATTTCTTTTCCAAATTTCACTCTGCCAAAGTAAAAGATGTTTGTTTTTAAAAATTTTAATTGCATTTTTTAAATATGTAGTAAATTTAATTTTAGTATAATAATTTTAGTTATAACATTTTTTATAATATTTTTTATTTCAGATTACAATTTTGCAATTTATTTTCTAATTTTTCACAGTATGGATTACATATATTTAACAAATAATTGCATACATTTTCTGATAGATTATATTTTGTACTTAAGAAGTTGCTCTCTTGCTCAGGACAGAAATTGTAACATTTCTGTCCTGATATGATGCCTTTTCAAACTGACCTTTTAGTTGTTCCATTGATGTGTAATGTAACTTTTTGAAGAGATACTTCAGCATTCCCATTGGATGCTATCACACTCCACATCTGGCTTACACCTGTCTTTACAGCTTCCATGGAAGTATTTTGTTTATAAGTAAACATTCACATTCAGAAATACATGAGATAATCATTGACAACTTTGTTTAACAGCATCAGAACTTTGCAAATTTCTTTTATATGTCTTATCTCTCTTCTGAAATGACACTCTCTATGGAATCCAGTGTTGATCGTCAGAGCTGATAAAATTAAGGTTACATCATAGATGCTGATAAAGGAAAAAAACAGGGGTGAGAATAATTTTCCTTTTTCCTTCAAATAAACTATGACGTCCTCAAGATGCAAGAAAAGGAAAAGAAGGCTACATTGGTCTTTTGATTGTGAGATGAATTATTGATAATCTCTCTCTCTCTCTCTATATATATATATATATATATATATGCTAAGAATAGATATACATATTTCCTCACCATTCAGTGCAACTCAGAGAGTCATTCACTGTGCTATTTTATATATATACATATATATATATATATATATATATATATATATATTGACATATATAAAAATATAAAAGTGGACATTGAGGTCAACACTGAGTGGCAACAGTCTGTTTCATGCTTGAACACAATTTTCTGGCCATCAAGATTGAAGATTGTGTTCAAGCATGAAACAGACTGTTACTGCTCATTTTTGACATCAGTGCCCACTTTTATATTTAGATATATTCTGTCTCTGATATTGAGCATTTTTACCCATAAATATATTATACATAAGACTATATATATATATATATATATATATATATATATATATATATATATATATATAAAACATCTCTGTCCCACTCTCAATCTCACCTTGTTTAAGAATGGGAGTGGCATGGTGAAAGTTTTAAAAATAGAAAGATGCTTACTTGAATTCCAAGCATGGTCAACTTGCAAAGGCTTGGAATAAATGCTCCTACTGGTATTTAAAAATACACAAAAAATACATCTTAGTCAAAACATGAAGAGAAACTAAAAACACCTAAACAAAACCCCATTAAAAATGGCTAAAGAAGTGGCCAAAGCACATGCGACAGTGGACAACAGTTTTTGTGGTTGCTCAAATATGATACAGGGTGACATAACCATGAGTGTAGTGAATCTCCGGTTTGCAGAACAACAGGATTAGTTAAAAAGCCTCTCAAGTGGAGTTATATTAGAAGAAGTGACTAGTCAAGAAAAGTCAAGAAGTGAAGTTCATAGGTTTATGCAGGAAAGATAATAGCCTGAGACTTGAAGAGGTCAAGATTGTAGTAATTGTGGAAGCATCCTGGTGGGAGTCTCTTCTAGAAAGCAGCCATTCTTGGGAAAAAGATGTCCAAGTGGAGCTTCTTACTAAATGAATTTGAAAGGAATGAAGAAGATTCATCCTCTTGTGTGTGACATAGCAGGTCCCAGTTGCAAAGGTCACAGCTGTTGGGCCCAAGGAGTGTAGCTTACCAGAATAAATGCCATAGAAATAGCAATAGAGTAGCAAGATGCTTATTATGTTTCATATGTGGGGAAAATGGAATTGTAGTATGGAAAGTAATTCATCACCCACAAGGCCACATAGATGCTTTTGAACAAGAGAGGCAAGTGAGGACTGTCCTGCTCTATCCCAGATATGGCATCAGTAGTCCATTGATCTGATCTGGCTCTTGTAAAGATAGGAGGAGGTATCAGATACTTACTGGAGTGGTACAATGGTACAACCATTTTCTCAGCAACTTTAGTGATGGATTGTATATATGAGTTCCACTTGAGGTCTGGTGTAGACTTGTGTCCCAATAAACATCCAAGGCAAGGAGCCTCCTTGCTATAATGATAGAGGAACACCACTAGTTTGGTTTTGGTCATATTCAATTTTATAAGTGTGTCCTTTCTTGATTGAGCTATGAGGGCTAGGTCAGAGGTCAAAGGATAGATGATCTGCAAGGTTCAATGATTCAGATTTTTGGTGGTGCACCTAGAAACTGTTGTATCATCTGTATAATATTCACAAAGTATTAAAGCCTGTTCTTAGGAAGATCATTAATATAGGTTAGAAAAAGAAGGTAGAGTTCTTAACCTTAATCTGCTGCAATTTCTTTCTCTTTTATTTCATGCTATATTGTGGACTCAACTGGCAGGAGACTCATATCAGTAAAAGAAAGAGCTATAACATTTAGTGGACTTGAAGTTTAATTTACTTAAAAAATGTTTTAATGAAAAGATTTTATAAATTTCAAACTGAGAGTAGCTCTAAGCCTTTGGTCAATAAATGCCAAATAATTCCTGTATAAAAATTTCACCATTAGCATAAGCATTTACATAGTGCAACTATACAGAATTATATATATATATATATATATATATATATATATATATATATATATATATATATATATATATTATCCCTCACATGCTAACATGGAGGGATAATATGTATATCTATTAATACATGCTTAATAGCTCTGTTACATTACATTGAACACTGTCTTATTAACACCAGCAATATATCTATTATATATATATATATATATATATATATATATATATATATATATATATATTTAAGCAATTCACCCAAAGCAAAGCAGGAGTGCCACTAGCATGCGAGGGGTTATAGAGGATTGAGAACAAGAGTAAAGAGGTGTTTTTGAGGAAAGGATACAGAGAAAGACTGGGAATAAGATCAACTTATCAGATGTCAATTGATATTACACTTGAATATTTGAAGATTATAGTCATCAGGGAAGCAAGTAAGAGGAAGGGAGTTCCATAGACGAGAAGTGTGAGAGAAAAAGCCAAGCTGTATGAGTAGAAGAGACAGTTACATTTAACCATTTCAACAGTGAAAGGATGGCACCGAGATACCAGCCTAGTAGCTCGCTTAAATTCATGCTGTCTGGGAACCAGCAAAAGTAGCTTGTCAGAACAGTTGACGTGAAAATATTTGTAGAAAAGACAGAGGGAAGCCATGGCACATCTATGAGAATGCGACTGTATGAACTCGGAATTTTTTAAGCAAATTGCATGACAATGTTGGTGGTCTCACAAAAACAGGGCCAATTCCATATGCATGGCTAAAACAGGATTCAGCAACTTTCCCCAGGATAACCATTGAACTTTAGAATGATACAGAAGTACCTTGAATTTAAATCCTATTTTGTTACATGGCTCTTTCATCGCACTATTTTGCATGTAGTTCACACATTTCACTACAATTTTTAGTACTTCTGCCAGATTTAGGGTCAAGGTTTTTGTTGCCAACATATGTACAGAAGACAGTGCATAACAATGATGTGTGTTGCATCAACTTTCATCAGCACTCCAGGACCAGTTTCTTCCCAGCCTAACTGGAGTTCCATTTGAACGAAAAGCAGAAACCATATTTCAGGAAAGATCATTGTCTCTGAAGATGTCATTCACAAGTGTTTCAGCTGACTTGATTGGAGACGTTGATCTTGTTGAGATGTAGGCTGAATTTTGCTACACTTGAAATCAGATCTGCAACTACTTGAGCCAAGATGTCATTGCACATGTCATCTATTCTGCTGCTGATGGCATCATTTGAAACAGATATTTGGGTTAACTTATCTTCAGCAGCTTTTACAAGTATGATATTTGCCATCTTCAATGCAGCTGGTTTTACAAGTATTTTTTTTTTTTTTTTTTTTTAAGCATTTCACCCCAAGCAAGGCGGGAAGCCACTAGGACGCAAGGGGTTACAGAAAATTTAGAGCAAGATCAGATAGGAGTGATAGGAAGAAAAGATGAGGGTAGTGGATAGATCAAGGCAACTGGAGATGTCGATTGACATTACACTTGAATAGCTGGAGATTATAGCTCACAGGGAAACAGGAAAAGGGAAGGGAGTTCCACAGGCGAGAGGTGCGAGACATGAAGCTATTAGAGTAGAAGAGATGGCTACATTTAGGAGTTTCGACAGTGAAGGGGTGAGAGTGGGATGCCAGCCTCATAAGGCACTGAAACTCATGACATCTGGGAACCAGCGAATGCAGCTCCTCGGAGCAATTTCCATGAAAGTATTTATAGAACAGACAGAGAGTTTCCCTAATGGTTCGTGGTTTGTCCTGCTTTTTTGTCAGGTATGCAATTTCATACATTCCAATGAGAATCAGGTTCTTGATGGGTACAAAGCCAAGAACAAGCAGAGTAGCCTTTTCATCAAATCTGGCTTTCTTCACCTTGAATTCAGCAAGTGTTATGTTCTTCTATTTCTTATCTGCATGCAGCTTTAGGAAATGTTCCCTTAGTTTTGCCAATGCTAGACTAGAATTTCTCAACTCTGCATTTCAAATCATGCACTGAGGACGCTGACTGCCATCTCATTCCGCTATACACGTGAATCCATATTGTATGTATTTGTCCAATCACTTCCTTTTTTGCTTCACAAAATTAGTATAAAGTGATTGAAAGTTTAGGCATGAAATCAAAAATGACTTACAACAACAACAACCACAAGTCAACTACAGAGCATACCAACTTCCCTCTAGGACAGAATATCAAGGCCAAGTGATGTGGGATGAGCAGTTGCAGCCAATGATGGTCAAGTGGAACGTGACATCACAAACCATATGAGTGGGTGAACAGAATGGATACACACACAGTGCAAACCCCTGAGAATGACTTACCAAACCACTATCCTAAGTGTATGTTGTTGGTATTTTGCTTATAATATGGTCTGTGGATTCTTTTGTGATGTCATTACTCGTAAAATTTTGCTTATTCATTTTATATTAACCCTTCTCTTTTCCATCCACATATGATCAGCTATACCTGATTTTATAGTCTCTCCACAGAAAACAGTTTTCCAATGTTTAAAAACTAGTTAGACTTTATATTGTTGCCATATCTGAGTTGGAGATGTTCAATCCTCACTTTTCAGCATTAAGTGAGTTAAAAATCATTTACACAGATTTGTCAGGAAAGAATTATTTTCTACTTTGCAAAGTTATCTTGCTCTTTCCAGAGCAAATGTTCAAATGACCTCTATTTTCTAGTTTGGATCTTTGCAGCTATAGGTCTACTGAGTCAAATCATCCTCATTTCCCCTGTGTTTTAAATGTAAAAAATTAAGTTCCACTCAATTTTTTTCCCAAGAACTGCCACTTTGTGAAACAGATGCTACTCTGAACACTTTAATCTTAACCTTAATATATAACAATTGACCCCTGATTTGAAAGTCAGGGGTCAATTGTTATCTATCCTCCATAGCCTCATAATCTTTATTTCCTACCACTTTCTGTTGCATTCATATTACACATCTCATTTATCATTATCATTTTGACTGTATCCCTCTACCTTAAGTGGCTCTCAAGCCTTGTATTGGAATTCTTCTGATGTGATGCCAGTGAAGGGTAGAACTGATTTTTGAATATTCTTCTCATGATGCATTGGCATCCTGAACCCTGACCCCTTTCTGATGTGACCCTGATTTTATTTTAATGAGAAAGTTGTAGAATTGAAATGACTTTTTGCTCACACAATATTCTTAGATATGAAAAATCTATTTACCTGTAAAATATAATTTATTTATTTTAATGATTGCTCAAAAGTTTTAATTAAATCCATTTAATCTTGAAATAATTTTTAATTTTTGATTCTGAAAACAGAAAATAAAGAGAAAAAGGAAATTAAATTAATTATTGTTACCAAAACAAAACTAAAATGATAATTATCTTCATCGTTATAATTATTACTATTATTGATTTTGTTTTAATTATTGTTGAACTTATTGCTTCATTGTATGTTTTAATTTATAATTCTCTTTAATAATTAAGATAATTATTTTATTTTCATGATATTAATAATTCTTATTATAATCAAAACATTAATAAGAACTTTTGACAAATTATCATGTTATTGATACTTTTACAGTAATTATATTAATTAATATTGTCATTGTATCATTCAGATAATAATAATAATAATAATAATAATAATAATAATAATAATAATAATAATAATAGTAGTAGTAATGGTATGAGAAAAATCCATCATTAGTTCTAGAAGGTGATGGTGTTACTTTATTCTGGGGCTTCATCATCATATACCCCCAATCAATCTTCTTCTGTGTGATGTGTTCCTTTAGGAACTAGGCAATCATGGCTCATGTAGTCCTTAGGAAAGGTTGTCATTTTTGCTATATCTTCTAATCACTGTTCTACGAACCATTTGCTCAAGCCTTCTAGGTAGTTTATGAATTACTTTCCTCTTTTCCTCTTGCTTTCAATTTGTCTTGTTAGTATCAAATTTTCCAAGCCTTCTTTTATGTGACCTAGAAATCTCAATTGTCTCTTTGTAATGTTAAGTGTAAGTGTCCTTTTTATTTTCAATTACTCCAAAAATTTGTCATTACTCCTGTCTTTAGTCCATGGCATTTTCAGTCTATGACATTTTCAGCATCGTTCTGTCGAATCCTATTTCTATTTCTATTTCTTCTCCATCTGTGATGAGATTGTCTAGCATTCATTTCTATAAAGGTGTACTGATCTTACATAAGTTGGGCACTTTTTTCTTTATTTCCAATGAAATTTTCCTGTTTCTTAATGCATTGCTTAACTTCTAGTAAACATCTTCTAACATTCAAATCTGCCTTCAAATTTTGGTGTTGCATTTCCTATCCTATGTTAAAATGCTTCCCAGATATTTAAATTGTCACACTCGTTTTATTTTGTTGTAATTTTATGACAACCATACATTCTGTCTTCTTACATTTCATATTTTGTCCTTTCTTCTTTGCTTTCCTTTATTACCTTTCTGTAGAGGTTTCCTGATGCTTACTTTTGTTTCTGCTATCAACAGTGGTGTATCTATGATGTTACTCATGAAACTTAAGATTCAGGGCCCTTAATCCCAGAGGAGGCTATCAAGAAACTTTTTTAAATGAGTAAATTTTTTATCAATATATATATATGTATATATATATATATATATATATATATATATATATATATATAATTATTTATTTAAAAATATGATTCCAACATGCTACATAAGAGTTCTCATGTTTCAAAACAAGAGCCGAAAACCTCAATATAATTATTTGAATTAAATTGAATTAAAGTAAGCTCTGTACCATCTTCAAGCGAAATTTTGTTTTTGGAATAACTTATTTCTGAAATTTACGTGTTTTAATAGCATATTCATTATTGAAATCAAAATTTCCATGGTAACGGCTAGCGTGATTGTTTAAATAGAGAGGGGTGTAGGGTATTAATAATTTGTATCAGTATAGAGTTACATTCATAGATATTAAGTCAGGGTAAGAACCTTACCCTGACTTTACATCTATGAATGTAATAATCATAAAATACACAAGTACTTTTGACTGCACATTCAGTCATCTTCAGGCATGGAAATTATTTTGTTTTTGGTAAAATTCAGGTAGCATCTGAGACAAAAAAATATACTGCAAATCAAAGTATATTTTTCCTGAAATGTTTTATTAATAACAGATACAAACTTTTGGAGTGCGTTGTTGCAATGCTAAGGTTAAATTTTTTTTTTTTTAAATTTAACACATGTACACACATATATATATGTGTGTGTATGTGTGTTTATGTATGTAGTGAAGTATAGAGAGACAGGGAAGCATGAAATTGACAGTCACCATACAATGTTGATTCTTATGTCAACATTCTCCCTCTCTCTCTCTCAATGCCCTGCAATACTGAGCTTTATTATAACAAAAACATATTGTATTTTATTACAAGATACATTGGATATATGATAGAACTTTTGGGTGACTAGAATAATCATTTATATTAATAGTAAGCTTCATACCACTGGTCCAGTGGTATCGCACTTGCATTGTATCATAACAGTTTCGATTTGATTCTCAGTAGGAGATGCACACAGCTGAGGATTCCCAAATAGGATGAAACAGCCATCCAGTGCTTTTTGCATTCCATTGAGGTTTCTTCTAGATTCAATGAATTACGATAAATATATATATATATATATATATATATATATATATATATATATTGAGAGAGAGAGAGAGATCATGTGTCCAAAGTCGATGGAATTATGGTAACCAAAATTTGTTAATGTTTTATTGACTTTTTCAATTAAAAAGTGAAACAAAGTTTAATTTAATCATTCAAATTTTCACATAATATCTCCTCATGTCTTGCAGTTATTTGTATTCCAACGATGGCACAGACATTCTCACAAAGATTCTTGTTATCTTTAATTTCCCGAAAGGCATCAATATCGTATTGCTTGTAAGGAAATATTTGGTTGTCTAAATTATTAGGCTATAGCAAAAATTAGTTAGATTTTTACAGACTTTTACTCCAAAGCTTATTCAATAGGTACTCTATATTATTATTATTATAAATGGTGCTGAAAAGTTATCAGCCCGACCAGGAATAGATTTTTCTCAAAATTATGATATTTGCTCATTTTGATGGATTTGAAACCATGAGTTCGGCTGTGAACATTTTATCACCCCATCATATTATCATTAGCAGTTGGGAAATAAATGGCTTGTCACATTCAATACCTTTAAAAGCAAATGAGTAATGTCCAATAATCACCAGGCAGATCCTGGACTTTTGCCTACTGGGGTGAACAGGTGTTCTCTCAATGGGGTTCCTTGCTTTGAGTGTCTCAAATTGAACTCGTATATACAATCCAAAATGTTGGAAAAATGGTTGATTCCTTATGGTTCCAGTTAGTTCTATTATACTCTACAATTACAAGAGTACTGCTGCCCTATTTGGGATGTAGCTGCCCAATCTTCACTTTCCAGCCTTCAAAAGCATCTACACGGCCTTGTGGGTAATGAATTGTTTTCCACCTGACAATCACATTCCTGCAGACAAGATATTGAAAACTTCTCACTTGTTTATTGCTATTTCCATGGAAAATGTTCACTTCAGACCTTTCCAGCTAAAAACTGCCAAGCCATTGTACCCAGGGTCAAATCAACTTTGTCCTCTTTGCATTTGTTTGATAAGAAGGACGTTCCACTTGGACAGCTTCTTACCAAGAACTCTTCATTCTGAAAGGATGCTCTTCCTTTTCAATTCTCGGCTTAAATGTTATTTACCCCCACCTGTCCTCATAATCAACACTTCTTATCTACCTACTCATACAACCTCGTCCTTCAGAAGCTCTCTACCCTGACTGGTTCTTGAGGCTTCTATTGGGTGAACATTAGTAAAAAGCAAAAAATGTAGTATCTAATGTATTTCCATTTTGATAGACCTTTACTCTAAAGCATATTTCGTGTACACATTTCATGATTATCCATGATTTAAATATATTATTAATATTACTAGTGTACCCATGTCATCAAAACTTATGGCAAGAAGGAATGTATTGTAAGTAAGTTTCACTTAATCCAAGTAGAATTTTGTCATTTAAAATGATTTGTTGTTAACATTAATTTTTGAACACTGTACAATTTATAAACACCTAAGGAAAAATATCTGTATTTTATCCTCCTAAATGTTATATACTCACAAGCAAAATTATGTTTACTGCAAAAGTTCCCAAAACGCAATATTTATTGTGTAAACTTTGGAAGGTCTGAGTAATCCTTGACAGTCCAAAGATTCAATCTGGAATTTCAGAGTCTGCTTATTTCTCATCCTACTAAGAGCAACGTATTGTCAGATTTTTTTAAAAGTTTTTTTTTCTCAAGCTATTATCAAATTCCACAAGATAAGTTCTGAAACAAAAACTGCATTAAAACTATCGAATTATTTAATTGTAAAAGTGTTTAATTGCTATCATAGTTAATATAAATGTAGGAAGTAGTGTAAATAAAAAAAAAAACTCATTCGATGACTAATGAATTACTAAAAGAATTGTCCCATCATTCCTTCTTTAATTATAATTTTTAAAGTTTAAAACAAATTTCTAAAAATGAACAAAGCATTCTTGAGGATATATATGGCATATTATATATACAAACCCTCTTCAATAGTGATATTAGTATGTGTTAACAAGACTAAGTTAGTTCAGCACTGGGTGGATCATTCTTATTTTGCACACTGACCCATCAATTGTTGTACACAAAAAAAAATAATGTAAATATATATATATATATATATATATATATATATATTGTCATCCACAGACAGACTGTTTCACTGTATCACAGCTTATCAGTGTGGCTTGACGTCCAGTTGCCTCCAGCTAGGATCGAAACCCAACTGAATTAGCATCAGTCAAGGATTCTGCCACTAAGCCATTGGCACATGGCAGGTGTGAAGGGGAATTTAATTGAATTTACTTTTAGATAAACATACAGTGACTGAGAGAACTCGATTCAATTTACTGAAGAGTCTTGCATTATTGGCTGTGATAGTCACTGTTTACAAACCCACACTTACTCCCCAGAGAGCTCAACCAAAATAAATTTTTCAGGTGCATATATATATATATATATATATATATATATATATATATATATATATATATGTCATGATTGATGAATTTATAGTGATGGACACTGTCAAAGTTGTAAGTGTTATTTTAAACTGAGCCAAAAAGCCATTTTAAAATGCTCATCAATTTCAGGAAAGAAAAGCATCATCATCATCATCATCATCCCCCCCCACAACTACCACTTTAACTTTTGTAATTGTAGGGCAGATTCGGGTGCAGAAGGCACATTACTTTTCCACGATGGTCTATTAAATGCAGCCATCAGTAATTCTGGTACAGTCATACCAGTCCAGTTTTTGGCATTGTCCAACCAGTTTTTGCGTTGGTGTTCTCTCATATGTCCAACTTCAAAAGTGCCTTGCATGATGGTCTTGCACAGGCTGTTATACCTTGTAATGTGTCCAAACCAATGCTGTTTTTCTCTGTTTGACAGTGGCAAGAAGAGGTTCTTGGTAACCCAAAAACTTTCAACCCTTTTCCACACAAACTCATGGCCAAGTATATGGAGGAGCAAAATCAGCTTTCTAAGTACAGACTGTACAAATCACTGGAAGTCTCCATTCTCCTAAATGGATGTGAAACATGGATACTGTTGGCAGATACAGAGAAAAGAAGGCAAGCATGAGCAAACATCTTGGCATATTCTATTGTAAAAAGAAAATAATATCTATCTGGTTAGAGGGTGGCAATATGAAAAAAAGAGCAAAAGAAAAGATCAGGTCATTGAAGGAGCAGTTCATATGTAGAATAGAAATAAAATAAAGGAGATTTCAAGGGGTTTAAACGTGACAATTATTTTTCATCAACGACTCTATCAAATAATGAACTGTAATAGAAGTGACAGTGACTTACCAGGAGCAAAGCGAATTCGCTGCCTCGCGTGTCGAACCATTCTCTGAGAGTCGGTCGCGCGTGCGTACGCCTACTGCCATTTTTATACAGCAGACTTAATTGCATAAGAGAACAACGCTACCATTAAAAACCAGGCGAGTGGACGTAGGAGAGCACGGCTCTTTTATGCTTCGGCGAGAAGAGACGTATTGCTGACAGAAAGCGACAGCAATTTCTGGGCATCTGACAAGCTATTTCGGCGAATATGGACGGCCGGTTTGATTTAAAAATTATTCCCGAGTTTGACTGGACTGGATCTGTGGTTGAATGGCTCGAGAAGTTGGAATTGGTGTGCGACGTATCGGGAGTGAAGCGGATAATCGTGTCATCCCTCTTCGCTTAACCAGGGGAGCATTCGCGGTTTACCAGCAACTATCTACGGAAGAGAAATCAGACGTGGCTTGAATCAAGGGAGCATTGATGACAGCATTTGCCCCTGATAAATTCACGGCGTACGAACAATTCGAGGCACGTGTATTGCGTCCGGGCGAGACCGTAGATGTATATTTGGCCGATCTACGGAAGCTGTCCGTCCTTTTTGGAGGAGTGCCAGACAGAGCGATGGTATGCGTGTTCGTGCGGGGGCTTCCTGATCCTGTGAAAAGGCTCCTGCGGTCCTCGGCCAGGGCGGATAATATGTCTCTCGAGGAGCTATTGGCCCGAGCTCGGGCAATCATAAAGGACGAGACAGCAGAGAGGGAACCAGTTGTCGCTGCGGTGCAGCCCTCCCAGACTCCTCGATCTTCCTCAGACATGGGCCCACTTGTCACATGCTATGAATGTAATGGGCCCAATCACTTCACGAGGGACTGCGTGAAGAGGCGAAGGGCAACTAACGCGCGTTGCTATCGATGCAACAAGACCGGTCATCTGGCCAAAAATTGTCCGGGAAACGGAGGCGGGGACGAGACTTCAGCGCCGGTCCACTCCCCAAACAGCAAGTAAACTCGGTGCTACCCATCATTACTGTGTGTGTTGACGGCACACCATGTTCGGCCCTTCTTGACTCTGGGTGCTCACGGTCAATCTTGAGCGCGAGTTTATGTCGGTCTTGGTCAAAGCAGGGTATGGCGGTATCTACATTAACCGGAGCTACGCAGGCTTGCTGTGGAAGGGGTACCGTCAGAATTTGCACAGCAACCGGTAATACTGCTACAATCGATGTGCTGGTTATGCGAGGGAAACCCATGGATTTCGACCTGTTGCTTGGCATCGACGCCATTAAGGCACTCGGTGGAGTTCGTATTACGCAGCATGGAAGCGTGGAGTTTGAAAAAGCACGGTCCGTCTGTGCAGCGATTCGTATCAGCGAAGCCGATTTCAGTGTGAAATTCAATGAACGTCAGGAAGTTTGGGTCGCAGCCTGGAAGTGGTCGGCAGGTCATGCACCAGGGAAACTTCAGAATCGGATCTCTGAATATCCAGTATCCAGCGAGATGAGAGAGGAGTACGAGCATGAATTACAAACATGGATGGACAATGGTTGGTTGGTGCCGTAGAGTAACAAGGAGTTTGGCTCACCCAAGGGACTGATACCACTGATGGCCGTGCTGCAGAGTAACAAACATAAAGTGCGTCCTGTGATGGACTATCGAGAACTGAATACCTACGTTGAAACATTCACAGGTGCCGCGGATGTTTGCGCAGAAAAACTGCGAGACTGGAGACAGCAGGGTGCGAACGTGTCCCTTCTGGACCTCAGGAAAGCATATCTACAGATCCGTGTTGAAAAATTCTTGTCGCCATATCAAACAGTTATGTTTAAAGGGAAGCGATATTGTTTGACCAGGCTGGGGTTCGGCCTGAATGTGGCGTCCCTGATAATGCGAGCTGTGCTCAAGGCTGTGTTAGCACAGAATGAAACTATAAATAGAGCAACGTCAGCATATATTGACGATATATATATCAACGAGGATGTGGCGTCGGCGGAATCTGTGAGGAAACATCTCGAGCTCTACGGACTGACGAGCAAGGATCCAGAGAAGTTACAGGACGGAGCCAGAGTGCTGGGGCTAGAAGTATGGAAGGAACAGGGTCGACTGCGATGGCGACGAGGAAGTAGAATGGTAAACGGCCCTATGACTATGACACGGAGAGGTATTTTCTCCATGTGTGGCCGGCTGGTGGAACACTTCCTCGTGTGTGGATGGTTGCGAGTGGCGACAGGGGTCATCAAATGTCGAGCCACTGCCGTAACGCAAAACTGGGACGACAAAATTTGTGATGCTCCCCTGGAACGTATAATAACGGACACCCTCGCCCGGGCTCAGCAACTGGATCCTGCACAGGGAGAATGGTGCGTGAATACGAAGGAGCTAGACGCGAGTTCGCTGGCTGTAGGAGTAGTGCTCGAGGCTAAGGGAGCCATCATCGAGGACGCATGCTGGCTACGGCCGATAAAAAACACCCAGCATATCAATGTGGCTGAACTGGATACTGTGCTGAAGGGAATCAACCTCGCGCTAAAATGGCAGGCTACGGTATTACACGTGAACACAGACTGTCTCTGCGTGTACCATTGGGTGACTAATGCCCTTACAGGAAAGTCTCGGCTGAACACCAAGGCCGCTAGCGAGACGCTCATAAGGCGAACACTTGAAACTAACTTCTTTTGTGAAAGAGTATAACCTTTCGGTTGACATAGCGCTAGTTAGATCCGACCAGAACCGAGCTGACTTGCTGACTAGCGTTCCCCAGAGGTGGTTCAGCAATGTGAAGGAACTCGAACTTGTTCAACCAGTATATGCTTTTGCCGTAGGAAACCCGAGCCCTGCTCAGTTAACTGAGATTCATCGACACAGCTTGCACCCTGGAGTTAAACGGACACTATATTTCGCACGTAAGATCAACCCGTCCGTGTCGAAAGCAGCAGTGAGATCGGTCGTTCGGAGTTGTGAACAGTGTCAGTCAATAGATCCAGCTTTTGTGCGATGGCAGAAGGGAGAGCTCAGTGTGCATGAAACTTGGAGCCGTCTGGGAATGGACATCACACACTATAACAGTGACCATTTTTTGACTCTGATCGATTGTGGCCCCACACGGTTTTCGATCTGGCGGCCGCTAGTTCGGCAAGACGCTGCACACGTAATCCGGCAATTGGAGTCGGTGTTTTTCGAACGTGTTGCCCCAGTGGAGATCCTGGCTGATAATGACACTGCATTCCGCAGTCAGAAATTCAAACAATTCACAGAAGAATGGGGCGTCCGATTCCGACCGCGCTGCGTATACAAACCATCTGGAAATGGTATTGTAGAGAGGTGTCATCGGACAATCAAACGGATTGCTGCGCGAAAGAGCTGCTCTATTATGGAAGCCGTGTATTGGTATAACATCACATCCAGGGATGATGTGACTGCCTCTTCTGTGCCCGCCAATCTGCTGCATTCGTACAAAATACGAATAAAAGGAATTGACGTTGTACCCTCGCCTAACCAGGCGACTTCGACTCGGTATAAAGAAGGAGACGCAGTTTGGATAAAAAATCCATACGGACGCTGCACGTCAAAGTTTGTGAAAGGTCGTGTCACAGGGATAAACAGTCCACAGTCGGTAGTCATCGATGGGCTACCGCAGAACGGGGGAGATGTACGTCCACGGTTCACTTCATTGTTACCAGCGGATGATGGCGGTGACACAACGTCAGGGAGTCATGCATGGCAAGAACCAAGCTCCAGTGCAAGCAGCAGCGACACCTCATCTGAAAGCGAGAAAGAGGTAGACTTGATCCTTATCGATCCCCCGGAATATGATTCAGACTAGGAAACATCTAACGATTCAGCCGGGGAGGAAGACATGTTTATACCACCGCGAAGGAGTGCAAGGGTGAAACGACCAGCCCCTCACTGTCACTTATGTGATCATACGATCAGGGGGGAGTGTAATAGAAGTGACAGTGACTTACCAGGAGCAAAGTGAATTCGCTGCCTCGCGTGTCGAACCATTCTCTGAGAGTCGGTCGCGCGTACGTACACCTACTGTCATTTTTATGCAGCAGATTTATTTGCATAAGAGAACAATGCTACCATTAAAAACCAGGCGAGTGGACGTGGGAGAGCACGGCTCTTCTAGGCTTCGGCGAGACGAGACGTATTGCTGACAGAAAGCGACAGCAATTTCTGGGAATCTGACAGGAACCCATTGAAGTAAGAGAAGGAATTATTTAAAGTAAATTGATAAATATAAAAAACAATTTATGAAAAATATTACATTTGAGGCATGTCTTTTTTTCGAAACTGCATTTATAAAATCGGAAGCATTAGACAAGAATGAACATAGAATAAAGGAATGTTAACTGAAGCAAAGATACATGACAATTCATTTTATATGAATTAATTTCTAAAAGTTGAAAACAACCGATTCATTCTATTCTGTGCATGTGAGTGAATTTACATGTATATATATATATATATATATATATGTATATATATATACATACATATATATATACATATATATATACATATACATATATATATATATATATATTTATATATATACATACATATATATATACATATATATATATACATATATATATACATATATACATATATATATATATATATATATATATACATACATATATATATACATATATATATATACATACATATATATATACATATATACATATATATATATATATATATACATACATATATATATACATATATATATATATACATACATATATATATATATATACATATATATATATATATTTACATACATATATATATACATATATATACATATATAAAATCTTTAGACTTTCGTTTTTTTTTATTTTTATTTCATTTAGATTCCTCGACTAGTTTCGACCAAAATGGCCATCATCGGGAGGAGAAATTTTTCTGCTTGCTGGTAGCAGTAAACTACAGAAATGAGTCTTTTGCTGGAGAAAATGAACTTTTGTCTGTAGTTTTCATTTCTTTTTTTTTCTTTTTTTATCTTTTTAACATGAATCTTGTAACATTCCTTGTGTTGGTCAAACAGTCTCTTTTAAGTTGTTATTTGAGATAAGAGCTGGATAGATACATGCTGCTCTGAATTCTCTGGGCAGTTTGACAGTTTTATTGGACCTGGTGAGGGGATGTGTCTCTGTTTAGCGTTTGTTTTATATATATATATATATATATATATATATATATATATATATATATATATATATATATATTTATATATATGGAATAATGACATGCATATTTTTATATATAAAAAAATTAGAAAAGGATTTTCCACTACAGTGTGAACAGATAAGATAAGTATGAAAAATAACCACAATATTTAACAGATGCACACAAAGAGAAATAGTCAATCTAATACTAATAAAGCAACTTAACTATTGCATAAATTAATTACATCCCACTTAGTATAAAGACAATGAAAAATAAGAAAATCAACAGTCAAAATTAAGCAAGTACAGAAATTTAAGTATCAAGCAAGTTTTTTGAAAAGCTCATTAGACTAGAGGGAAATAAGCTAAGCAAAGTATTAAAAAACAGGAAAATTTTATTTCAAACAAAGAAAAGAGTACTGCACAGCTATAGACTGTCAATCCTCCTATATGTGAACACCGAACAATTTCTTTCATCATGATTCCTAGATTGACTGCAGTATATCACTAAAGTTCTGAGTCTGGCATTTGTACCCAAGCATGTGAACATGTTTCAACTTTTGCTTACTTGAGATGCTGACTAAATGAGTGATTCACTACCTAGCAGTAGAGAAAATTTTATGTGTCATGTCATACTGTTGGCAGAAAATGAGTGGAAGGAATCTTGATCAGCAAATTAGGCTCAAGATTTGTGTGAAGATTTGTAAAATTGCTAGTAAAACATTAGCCCTATTATATATGGCTTTTGGTGAACATTCTAGGAAGAAATTAAGTGTTTTTGAGTGGTATGGGCACTTGAAGAAAGATGAGAAAATGTGCATGATAATGTCAAAAATGTGTAGCCAAAGGCATTGGATGCACTGTGGTGCACTGAGATTGAACATTAAGTGTGTTAATAGAAGAACTGAATAAAAATTGGGAAACTCTGACAGATCTTAACAGTGGATTTAGGAATGAGAAAAAGTTATGTACATTAATTTATTTAATCATTTCTCCACAAGCAAGTTAATAAAGCCACTAAGATGCAAGTGTTTACCGAGTGTGAGAGAATATGAAAAAAAAAAAGATTAAAAAATGTGTTTGGAGTTTGTATGTTCCTGGCTTACAAATCTATTCCAATAATGGGTTGTCCCATTTTTGTAACAGAATTAGCCCTCTGGAACTTTGGTTTATTTCAAGAATTGAAATATGCCCTGAAAGGACAAAGATTTAATGATATCCAGTAACTGTGACATTATTACAGAAAGCTATTTTGGAAAACAAGTTCCATGAATGTAACCAGCAATGGAACCATTGTCTCAGAAAAGACATAGCTTTACAAGGGAATTATTTTGAATGTGATTGCTTTCTATGGTGACCAGGTAAGCAAACCTTGCTTTGATAGTGACATTCTGGGAATTAAACTGCCGCATGTGTACAAACAGGAGAAATTACAGAAAGTCTAATGTAAGGACAATTTTTTCATTCCACATCCACCAATATTGAAAATAAAGGCAACGAAACTAAACATCTTTCACATTTTGTTTTTGTATTTCTGGTTTTATAAAACTGATACAGCATGCATAATGTCTTATTTTTATTCTTGCTTTTTGTAGTTTTGCATTGTAATAGAAGAGAAGAAAAGTTACTTCCATTCAAAACTAAGCTATGTTAGTGTATTGCAAATTTACTCTTAACTGTCATATATGATAAGTGGTTAGAATGATATATTCATCATTACAATTGCTTTTCAAAGATAGAAATTTTTGTTGAATTGTTGTTCCTTTCTATAAATTTGACAAAATTTTTCTCATTGTAAGTTCCCAAATAAGATCTAGTTTGAAATGAGGAGAAAATACTGGGGTGTAAGTAATACTGTATTTTTCAGAAGGAGCAAAAATTTCGAGTTTTATTAAGGTTTGTTTCAAAAGAAGATGCTTTTAAATGCTCATAATCTTAAGCACTTGGTCTTTGAAAGCAAGACAGCACTGACCCTCTTTAAACCTTGCTCAGCCTTTGCTTTCATTTATATGGAACCATTGCACATGGATACATAAGAGAAATATTCTTTAGAATTTGTTTAGCATCATGAATTTTATAAAACTGATAAAACCTGCTATGGCAGACATTCATTAAAGTTTTTTTGACTTTGATGGGTATAAAACATTTTCATCATCTCAAAACAAAATATTCAGCCTGACAGAAAAGAAATGTTAAATAAAATTACAATCGTTTTGTTTATAATTTAATCATGATTTTGAAATGGTTGGTTAGTTCCAATTCTTCAGATTTTAAAAGTGATATTTACTTTCAAACAAAAAAAGATGTTTAAATATAAAAATATAAAATATTTTGATTTTTGTATGTATGAGTGTTAAAGTTCTTATAGTTCTTGTTTGTAGCTGTTTGTTAAGATGAAAAGAAATAGGATTTTTTTGCATGTCTGTGTGAGAAAGAAGAGGGAGGAAGTGTGACGGAAAGTGTAAGTGTCATGTAGCATGGTAAGGGAAGACAAGGGAATGAATAAGGGAATTTGTTTTAAGCCGATGCCCTGTGAAACTGTTGCTGTGTTGGCCGTTCCTTACTGACTTGTCTAGTCTAGAAACTTTGCTTATATACCCTTCAAAGTGATCATAAATCATTTTTTTTTTATTATTAGCAGAAATGAAACTTGTTTGTTGAAGAATGTTAAATATTTATTTTCAAAGCATCAATTTATTAACCAGGAGAGATGTGCAATCCACTGAGAAACCATTTTTTTTTTTTGTTATTTGGCATTTGACTGTCTTAGTGTTAATTTTTATCTTTTCTCTACAGTCTTGTTCTGTGAGCTTCACCTTATCAAGTCTGGAGAATAGCCTGTCAAAATCATTAAACTGATAAAGAAAATGTAAGGATACTTTTTAAAAGTTATCAAGAATTTAATAGTAAGTAGTAATTGAAGGCAAGACGGACAGAGGATAACAACACATAACCAACCTAGAGAGGGTAAGTTTAGGAGAGATAGCAAAATTTATTAAGTGCTGCAAAGGACAGAAAGAGAGTGGAAGCAATAGAAATGTGTTTATACAGGAAGATGCTGAGAATACCCTGGACCAAACATGTGAGCAACAACAAAGTTTTAGAGAAAATGGAAACAAGGAGGACCTTTATACCTAACAACAGGCAGAGATAAGGAAAGAGGACTTGGAAAAGTTGATACTCACAAGACAGATTGAAGGTAAGAGGAAAACAATGCATAACCTAGCAAATAAGCTTGTGTAAATGAATGGAAGAACAAAATTTAGGAGAGATAACAAAAAGACAAAATTTATTAAGAGTTACAAAGAACAAGAAATTGTGGAGGGCCACGTTTGACAATATTCTGAAGAGGCATGGTACATAGAAGAAGAAGAATTGTTTAATAATATTCACCTGTACTAAACTGCATATTATAGAATTCAGATTTTCTCTCTATTCCCATGGAGCCATCGTTCTTACTATAAACAGTCGCTGTATAAATTTATTGTTTATTATGTGAATCAAATTAACAACACAATTGAAGAAGAAAGGAGAAAACATTTTATGATGGGAATATTATTCTGTAAAAGCAATTAACAAATGTATAAATCAGAAATTGAATTGTAAAAGAAGTAGGTAAAAATAAATTAACATTGAATGTGTTTTTTCAATTTTTTGATGGATAAATCATTTTATAAGTATCCAAAGCTATTTATTATTATTAGCTGTAATGGGGGACACTTGTAAAGGGAGACTATTTCCAGTTTCCAGTTCCCCATTATAGGCATTAGTAAATCTGTGATATATTAACAGTTTCACATAACAGAAGGAAGGACTAGGGTGGCTGAATGAAAGGTATGACAAATATACATTTATTCTCAAATAGGTTTTATATACCACTCTGTCATACGAGAAATAATAGATATTATGGAATGGACTAAGTCGAACAATTATTTTAATATATTTTTTGTTTATATGTTATTTTGTTATTTTATAGATACAAATATTTAAGTAAATGCTCTGTTTATAATAAACAGTATTAACAACATTTTCCATCCTGAATGTACAAGAAATATCATGAAAATAATTTGTAGGAATTCAAGAAAAATCATGGAAAATTTGTTGTTTAAAGACAGTAATTTGACTTTATTAACAAGGCACTTCCTCTATAGCTAAATGGTATTGTACGTCCAGCTATATGACAGTTCCATGTAGGATGCAGTTTCAATTCCTGTCAGAGAACACATATTTTCTATGGTATTTCTTGGACATTCAGCTCGATAAATGTTGTTAATACTGTTTATTATAAACAGAGCATTTACTTAAATATTTTTATCTATAAAAATAATGTATAAACAGAAAATATATTAAGGAATGATATATAAATATATACATAATTGTCACATTCTTGATAAAATCCAAAGAAGAATCAGCAATATTATTGATCCTTACCTGGCATCACAGCTTCAGTCATTTTTCCCACCACAGTAACGTAACTTCCCTCTGCCTTTTCTATAAATATTTTCATGGCAATTGTTCTGATGAACTTTCCTTTATGGTACGTAGACTTTATGAATTTAAGCGCAGTACTAGATTGGTAGTAAGGTTTCATCATTTTACAGTTGAAGAGGTGTTGACCTATCAGGTAATCTTGCGCCATCTGCTCAGGCATGTATTGCAGGTATTAATGCCTTGTCTGATATTCCCAGGCACATGCTAGTGCAATACATGTTCCAAGGTGCTGATTGGTCAGCCCTATACAGTCAACATCATACTGACATGTAAATTTATAAATGACCAAACTATTTTTTAGATAGGGCAGAACACCATTTTTAAGAAACAAAGAAAATGTGTGGACAGTGCGAAAAACTATATGACCTGACGGTAAGAAAACATGACTTAACACAGGTCGAACAGATTTTAGATAATCCAGATTGTGCCTATAAGTAAAATGATACATGGTTTTCCATTTTGGGCAAAGTATGGCTAGCAAAATATCTGTACACCTACTATACATTAAATTGCACTGCCAACAGAAAAATAAATTTATTCATTCTCTTTCTTTACTGGGTGCCATGTCAGTCTATATTTTCCTTTTTAAAATCACTGGAACTGTTTCTGTACAATTTTCCTCCTTTTTTCCTCACAACTTTTTAATATTAAATTGTATTTTAATTGTAGTTCCTCATTTCATTCCAGATTGGCTATCACTCTGCTATTTTTGTTATACTAGTCATCATTGATTCTTCTGATGAGGTGCTGGCCCCAAAAAGGTTAGCTTTTAAACGGAAAAATATGCAGTTTTGTCTTTTTAAAACTATATATATATATATATATATATATATATATATATATATATATATATGTATACACACACACACACATATATATATATGTGCAAACATATATACAGAGATATATACACTCACATATACAAGCTAGTATATATATATATATGTATATATATACATACACAAATATATACATACCCAGATATACAAAAGCACACACACACATATATATTGTTTCGGTTTCGAGCATGACCACCTCCTTTATTTCATGTCCTCACTCCAATTCCACCCCCCCCCCCGCAAATTCTATGTATTCGCAGGTGACTCTCCAGGCCAGCCAAACTGCGACAAATTTTGCCACAGAAGTGGCATACCCGATCAGTTTTGTTTACAGTGACATTATTCGGATGTACAGTAGGTTTTGCGCATTTACGCAAATGGCTTTTGAAGCCGGCAAAAGAGGGGCACAATTTTCCGCATATGTCACAATTAACGTGGTGAATTTGTGGACCCGGTGCTGGACCCTGTTCGCCTTTACGAATCAGACGTTTGTAGGCACTGTACTGCATACGGCTATTCTCAAAGGACTCAATGCTTTCGTGAATTAGTTTCTGCCACTTACTTCTATCCAAAGCCATTTTTCCCCATTGGTCTACAGATAGTCCAGATTGTTTCAGATAAGATTTTATATTGTGTCCTTAAATCTCTTCTTCGGCTTTCATGCATTTCTCTTTCCTTCCCACATTTCACGATAGAAAAGTTGTTTTGGCAGACGACTGTCATCC
>OZ010595.1:92207566-92225066 GCA_963932145.1 Acanthosepion lycidas
ATATATATATATATATATATATATATATATATATATATATATATATACATATATATATTGAAAAAGAAACACTTTTGCTTATTTTGTTAAAATTTAAGAAATCTATGGCAATTTATTAAAAAAAATTTCATGTCAATTTAGAACTCCACATGAGCGGCGTGGAGGGGTGCTGTTATTATTTCATTGAGGCCCACTTCCCAAAATTTGTCTTAATAACAAAGTATGTGAATTTTTTTTTTGCCGGGCTTTGGTGGTGATATCTGTACAGCTGAGAACTTTGCAGCACTCCCTTATATCTAAAAAGAAATACCAATAGTATGACGTATGTGTGGTCAAATCAGATTAAGTCATTTTTGTCTTTATTAATGTGCACACGCATACATGTGTTTATATATATTGTTATATAGATGTTCATATTCAGATTATTAGATATAAAAAGCAGATAATAAATAGATAATATGTTCATACGCAAAAACAACTTCAATAGAGCAAAAGTGCCTACGACCACGTTTTCGTGGAGCATCATTATCACCAAATTAGAACACCCCAGCAATACCTCATGATACTATACTGACTTTCCTTGACAGTGTGGAAATGCAGTATGATGTTGCAGCTTTTTAATATATTTCCTATTTTCTGAGTTTAATCAGACTATGAAGACTTTAGCATCTAATTTCAATAGGAAATATATTAGTTGATGTCCAACCATTTCTTGTTTTGTAGATCTTTCTAATTTTCCTGTTAATTCATTAATTTTTTTGATCAACTAACCGCATGGGATATCTGTTCTCCTGCATGACAGTGAATGCTAGACAATCTCCTCAAAGATGAAGAAATGACTTGCAACAACAGAAGGATGCTGAGGGTACTATGGATGTGAGCAACAAGGAAGTTTTAGAGAAAATGGGAAGAAAAAGGTAACTTATATGTAAAATCAGAAAAAGACAGTTGAGGTTTCTAGGACATATGAGAAAAGAGGGCTTGGAAAATCTGATACTCATGACACAGATAGAGGGCAAGAGGGACAGAGGAAAACAACACATAACTTACTTAGTAAGCTTAATTAAATTGAATGACAGAACAGAGTTTATGAGAGATAACAGGCTATAAAGGACAGGAAGATGTAGAGAGCCATGATCACTTACATCCTGAGGGGACATAACACATCAAAAGAAGAAGAATCTAGTCAAGTCTGATCTTTATGAATAACTGATTGGTTTTTAATTAAATTCCAAATTTAAAAATTAAAACCATTTTTTGCAATGAAATTTATTAGCGTTAACCGTAAATGTGTCTTTGTATTTAAATCATTTCTAAGGAGTAAGTATTGTAACCAGGAACATATGTAATGTGACCAGGGACATAAGAAATGTAACCAGGAACATAAGTAATGTAACCAGAAACATGTAATGTAACCAGGAACATAAGAAATGTAACCAGGAACATAAGTAACGTGACCAGGAATATAAGTAATATGACCAGGGACATAAGAAATGTAACCAGAAACATAAGAAATGTGACCAGGAACATAAGTAACGTGACCAGGAACATAAGAAATGTAACCAGGAACATAAGTAACGTGACCAGGAACATAAGAAATGTGACCAGGAACATAAGTAACGTGACCAGGAACATAAGTAATGTAACCAGAAACATAAGAAATGTGACCAGGAACATAAGTAATGTGACCAGGAACATAAGTAATATGACCCGGAACATAAGAAATGTGACCAGGAACATAAGTAACATGACCAGGAACATAAGAAATGTGACCAGGAACATAAGTAATGTGACCAGGAACATAAGAAATGTAACCAGGAACATAAATAATGTAACCAGGAACATAAGTAATGTGACCAGGAACATAAGAAATGTAACCAGGAACATAAGAAATGTGACCAGGAACATAAGCAATGTCACCAGGAACATAACAAATGTATCTAGGAACATAAGGAATGTGACCAGGAACATAAGTAATGTAACCAGGAACATAAGAAATGTGACCAGGAACATAAGTAATGTGACTAGGAACATAAGAAATGTGACCAGGAACATAAGAAATGTGACCAGGAACATAAGAAATATAACAAGGAACATAAGTAACTTGACCAGGAACATAAGAAATGTGACCAGGAACATAAGTAATTTAACAAGGAACATAAGAAATGTGACCAGGAACATAAGTAATGTAACCAGAAACATGAGAAATGTGACCAGGAACATAAGTAACGTGACCAGGAACATAAGTAATGTAACCAGAAACATAAGAAATGTGACCAGGAACATAAGTAATGTGACTAGGAACATAAGAAATGTGACCAGGAACATAAGTAATGTGACCAGGAACATAAGAAATGTAACCAGGAACATAAGTAACGTGGTCCAGGGACATAAGAAATGTAACCAGAAACATAAGAAATGTGACCAGGAACATAAGAAATATAACAAGGAACATAAGTAACTTGACCAGGAACATAAGAAATGTGACCAGGAACATAAGTAATTTAACAAGGAACATAAGAAATGTAACCAGGAACATAAGTAATGTGACCAGGAACATAAGAAATGTAACCAGGAACATAAGAAATGTGACCAGGAACATAAGTAACGTGACCAGGAACATAAGTAATGTGACCAGGAACATAAGTAATGTAATCAGGAACATAAAAAATGTCTTACTTGTAATATTTCCTGAAGGGAAGTGGAATTATGGTAGTTTCTCTATGAACCTGGTGAGGCCATGTGGCTTTTCATGTAAGACCTACCATTGTTGCTATGGATGTCCTTCATTGCATGTGCTCTTCGTCACTCTATACCCTGATGTCATTTGCTGGGTGTAATGTGATTATCTTAATGAAAGGGAGAAAATTGCTGTTTGTATCCCTACATTCTCTTCCTGTTCAGCTTTTGTTATTTTCAAATCAACAGGATTACCACCAGCCAAAACTTTTGCAATATACTTTAAATATAAAATGATTTTATTCTCATTGGACACCTGAAAACATTCAAATTATTTACTATTCTCCTATTCAAGACTGCAAATATTCAGGATGACCAAAGATTATGCCATATCCTTTTTTGAGTTTTTCTTGTGGTGACAAAGGAGAAAACCAAGTTTAGCTTGAAAAAGAAAAACAATGAAAAAGAAAAACAAAAAAAAAGAATTTGTTCTCTCTTCTTTGGAAAAAGAAAATTAGAATCAAAATTCAGTCAACTTTGGTAAGTCTTGAAATATGGTAAATTGTCTTCACTTCCATACAGTCATGACCAATCACAATCTTCCTTATCCCAATAAAAGTACACTACTTTTGACCACTGGTAATCTGCTTATCTCTTCATCGGTAAGGAAGATAGTTGTTTGTTGCAAGTTATGACATGAATTTTTTATCTGTTTGTTTTATGCCCCCATGTATTTTATGATGCTAGACTTGTGAGACTGATCCATGACACTTGGAATTAACATCAAAATTATGATTTTTAGGATCTGAACCACCCTGTTGCTATTTATCTCTGTTTTGTGATGTTCTCTCATAATTTATTCCTGTTCTTGTCAAACCTAGATAAATTTACAAATTTTGGATGAAAGCATTTTTTTCTTCAAACAGTAACACAACGTAGAATATACGTTAACATTGCCTGGTGATTTCAAAGAGATGTAGAGCTCATTGGAGTCACCAGAGATCTGTGGGTCACTGTTACAGAGGTTGGGCTTTACATGCTGAATTGAAATTAAAAACAGTTTATAGTTAGTATTTAAATCTTAATTTTCATCTTTTTTCTTCCCAAAAATAAATGCTAACAAATTTTTTTGTTTACCAATTTACCTTCATTGGCATAAAACCAAACCAAACATTCTGACATGTACTTATGGATAATGAAAAAATCTGAGAATAACCAATGACCACATGACATCTTTCAAGTTGATTGTTTGTCTGTTTGTTTTGTTTTATGGTATATCAACCTCAAAAGGTCATTTAATGCTGACAAGATTTTTATTGCTGGTAATGTTTTTTTTTTATTTATTGCTGGTAATTTTTTTCAAAATGTACTGATGGTTATAATATATTGCTGGTAATAAAACCTATTTTTACACTTTCATGGTGTTTTGACCCAATTTTGGGAGTCAACTACCTGCCCACAGCTGGAACCCCAACAGGTGTCACCACCCAGGGTCAGGATGGACCTGGGAACAACAACAATTGAGATGTGGTTCCATGCTTCTCAAAACCTCCTGATCAGATTGCTGCTGGATGTAATTTATCGTCATACCCAGGACGGTTTAATGTTAAAGTCCTTAAAACAATCTTTTACAGACTTTACATGAAGTAATATATTGTGTATAAACTTTGATCTCTATCTGGCCTTAATTATCTTAATATTCCCTGATTACAATTTGCTGGTAATTAACCATCAGTAATATTACTTTTCACAAGATTTCCTAAGTTCAGGTGCATTCAATAATGTTTTCAAAAGGAGTTATCTCACAGCTTTCATAAGGAGCTTCTTTCCTTTGCTATAAAATTGTAGCATATCTGAAACATTAAATATACGCTCATTATACATTTGGAAATATATAAAGAATAGATTTTCTGCCTGAATTTCTATGATGAGGAGTCATCAGTATTTATATTAGGATTATTGTCCTCATCTTTGTTGTTATTATCACAAGGTTTACACTGTTGTACCCTCTGGTGTTAATCAGTTCTATGTCACTCTAGGCAACTTACAGGGAATTTGAAACAGAACCCTTTATTCATCTTGTTCCACTGCCCATTTCTAAGGATATCTTGTTTTTATCTTGTACAGCTCAGTTATTGCTAATTTGTACTGCCTGGATCCAGGAATTTATCTCACAATTACTATATCACCAAATTCATGAACCGGTGCTTTAATCAATTAGGTGTGGGATAATTCTGTGTGGGGAACCTAGAGCCTTAAACCTAACCTGACTGCTGATGAGTACTGCTGCAGCTGTTGTTTGTCATGTTTGACTGTACTCACTGAAACTTTTTCTCTTTTGTTACAGTTATCTGGATCAACATCCACCTGATGACTGGAGGGCTCAATGGTAACAACAAAATTAAGGAGAATGGTCAGCATGTAAATAATAAGAATAAACTTCTTTGATAAACATTTTCAAAATATATAGAATACCAGACATATTTAAGATAAAATTAACATTTTTTTAAAAGAGAAATGACAGTAAAACTTCAGCAGCATCCACAACAGAAAAGAGAAGCAGGCAGGTTTAAGGCTCCAAGTTCTCAAATCAGAATTGTCTGACAGTATAATTATCAGGAGCTGTGGAGAGCCATGAACGTCTATGCCTTGAAAGGATATGGCACATAGAAGTTTCTGGCAGTGTATATATGGAATTGAAACAGGTTGCGCAATATCTGGTCTGTACTAAGTAAGAGCTGGACAAGATGTCCCTAGACATGGTCCATAGAACAAATGGGAAGAACAGAAATTGCTATTTGGTATTTAATAAATGAGGAAGGGGGAAAACATTTCTTTTTTTTTCTTTTTCGAGGAAAAGATCAGAGGACTATAGCCTAGTTGATTAAAGCATTGCTTTGTGAATTTAGTGATATACTGATTGCGAGTTCAATCTCTGGGCTAGGTTGTGCATGCTTGGACACAGTGGAAATAGGGCAAGCAATAACTGAGCAGTACAAATAAGAACAAGATGTGATATCCCCAGACATGGTTATCAGAATGAGAACAATCCATACAAGGTGCAAAGGTTACCTTGTCACCATTTAATGTTTTTAATTTCATGCATGTTGTTTGATTTGGTCAACTGGACAGTATAGCAGAGTCAGGTTAGCACCATGATGCAATTCACTCCACCAGAAATTTAGAAACAGCATACTGTATTGCTTAGCATTCATGCCAGAAGCTCCAATAGAAACATTTCAGAGTGTTTGGGTGTCAATCTGAGTACAGCACAGATCTGGAAAGAGTTAGATGAGTCTAATGGTGATTAGAAAAGTGTTTGGAGTGAATATGAGTGATGGCAATGTTATACCTCCATCTTCACACAGGGCCTCACACTTAACATGGAGGCCTGCTTCAAGTGCCTTGAGCAGGTAGTGCTGCCCTGTCTCAAGAGAGTGGCTTCTGGAAAACCCTATGTCTGGTAACAGGACTCTTCACCATGCCACACAAGCAGAAGAACCCAGTTGTAGTTGTCAGATAACTTCTGCGATCACATCACTCCTTACATCTGGTCACCTAACTGCCCAGACTGTAACACCCTTGATTATTATCTGTGGGGTGTAGTTGAGCAAGAGACCAACAAAACTCTTTGTTAGACTGAAGATGAACTAAAGGCAAGGATTATGGCAGCATTCACCAAATTAAACAAGGTGACCGTCCAGAAGAGATGCAGGAGATTCTGAAGTCATCTGGAGGCCGTGGTTGAAGCCAATAGCGATTTTATTGAATGAATTTACTCTTTAGTATTTCAATAAATATTTTTGTGTCATTTTGTGAAATATATCTGTTGAAATGATAGTTCAGTGTTATTTTAATTTTTGTGCAATTTAGACAACAATTTATCCATCGCACTCTGACCAGGCTTGACTTTGCTTAACTTTGAAAGCTGGAGGTGACAACAAGAAGGATGTGAACAATTATAATAATAATTGTAATATAAATAATGATAACTCCTTATCCGAGAAATTCAGATGGGAAAAACAAGCAAAACATTTTTTGTTCATCTAGAAAATTGTTCTTAACATTTTTTTTCATCAATATTAAAAGACTTAAGCTGATTTTTTTTTAAAGATGTGGTGTTTATTTTTCATTTTTGAAGATCAAATTTTTACTTGTAGACCGAGGTGAAATTTTTGCACTCCAATTGCTAGTGAAATATTGTATGATGAGATGCAATGATCAAGATTGATCAGTCCTACTTTTGTTTTCAACAAGTGAGAGAAAAGACGGAGAGAGAGAGATGCAACGACATCTGTCCTCAAGTCGAGTAAATAGTCACTATTCAGGTGAGAGAAAAAGTCAATCAACAGAAATAATGATGAAGAATCTGACAACGATTTTGACAAGTGGAATCACTGAAGATGTCAATCAGGATTAAACCATTAAATAGACGATGATCCGAACAAGAAAACTCGGATCTATTTTTAGCAAACATTGCACCGGAAGGTCAACTGAAATCTTAGATTAAGGCAGAAGTATCTCTGTTAAAACCAATGGGGTGGGCTAGTGATGCCTCGAGTTTCATTCAAAATACAGAAATGGTCAAACATGGTTCACATGGAAATTTTTGGTAAAGAATCAAGTCACATACTAAAAAGTTTCTTTAAATGCCATGTAACTTAAATGATCGTGGATCTTCACAGCTTTCTTTTCCTTATTATCTGTGAATTGACATGAATTCTTATGAAAGATCGTCAGGATGCTATCCTCTTCCCTTCTCTAGCATTTTCAATTCAGAATAGTTTCATAGACTGGATATCAATCAAGACTAGAATCGCAATTTATTCTGTTATTTAACCTATAGTTGGAGATGCAATTTTGTTTTAAAATCAATAAATCTGTAGCCCAATGAAGAAAATGTTTTACATAATCTGATTTCTTATTAATGCAATTAATTCAGAAGAAAATATTAATTAATTATAACTATCTATGTATAAACTTCTGTGGCTCTTCATTGGCCTCACAAACTTTAGAGCAGTAGGTAGATGTGGGGTGGGGTGATTTTATCATTTCATGATAGACTTAGGATCTGTTGTTTTAAGGTGTGCTTGAAATGTTCCTTTCAGCCATCATCATAATGTCCCTTCAATTGCTCACTATAAAAAAATGTCTGTGGAATGTGATGGTTTGGTAGCGCTTTCAGTAAGTGAAAGACAATGACAGAGAAAAAAACAGACTTATTTTGGTATTTGAAACTAATCCATGGTTATATAACATTTAGATAAAAATATAGATGGGCGAAAAAGATAGGGAGGGATAAGAAAAGGCATAGGAAGATACAAACAAAATATTTGAAAGAAGAGTTGAAAGGATAAACTTAATTCTTGACAGCTATAGAATTTCGATAGTTTCATTTCGTTTTCATGATTTGCATTTAAAAAGATAAAATATTATAAATATATTATATTATAAGTATAATCTTAAAAAAATACTGCTACTTTTATGCAATTTAACAGAAGAATGGCTCATTATATTGAAAAAGACTGCTATGGTAATATTATCCATTTCCATACAAGGAAATATTTGGCAGTCATTGACCAAGCAGCCAATGTTTTCAGTTGAAATTTATAAAATATTTTACCTAAAATATTTTTTCAGGAAAATAGATTTCTCAAATCCAGTAGATGTTATCAATCTTTCCAGTATTTATGGAGATTTCCTACGAAACCTTCTATTTGATGTGGTGTGGATTGTTAAGATCTTTTTATGTCATTATTTTCTCTTTGAATTAAATGTGCTATCCATTTTAGTTATTGCTGCTGTTGGTAGTCCTCAAGTGATGTGGTTTCTGTTATTTGGTAGAGATTTTTGTGATTCTGTAGCGCCAGTCTATGAGGTCCAAAGAAGAATGGTCCTCGCTAAAACCTACATGCTTTACTCACTTGAAAGAATTCTCTTCATGCTATTCATTTTAGTTATTGCTGCTGTTGGTAGTCCTCAAGAGATGGGGTTTCTGTTATTTGGTAGAGTTCTTTGTAATTCTGTAGTGCCAGTCCATGAGGTCCGACGAAGAATAGACCTCGCTAAAACCTACATGGTTAACTAACTTGAATGAATTCTCTTCAGGCTATCCATTTTAGTTATTGCTGCTGTTGGTAGTCCTCAAGTGATGTGGTTTCTGTTATTTGGTTGACTTCTTTGTGATTCTGTAGTGCCAGTTCATGATGTCCGATGAAGAATGGTCCTCGTTAAAACCTACATGTTTTACTCACTTCAATGAATTCTCTTCATGCTATCCATTTTAGTTATTGCTGCTCTTGGTAGTCCTCAAGTGATGTGGTTTCTGTTAGTTGAATAGGCCATCCAAAAACATCATGGTGAAGTGCAGTAACATAAAAATTGAAGAAACTACTCAAAAATAAAAAATAAATAAATAGTAATGTACAATAATGAAAGCCTTGCGCTTTATTCACTCACCATTGAGCTAACTTTAATGTTTCTAAATGCCTACTTAACATGAAAAGGTCAGAGATATGACCTCACAAACAAAAAAGAAGTATCTTTTCAAAAAATAGTAAAAAAAAGTAATAATCTACAATGGAATATTTCAGTTAAAATTACTTTTTCTTCATCAGTCTGTTCTTTATTCTTTTTTTGACTAGTTTTTGACTGCAACAGTAATTAGTAATTTGTGTCTTTTAATTACTTTTTAGAAATGATTATCTAATTGCACATATTGTAGTGAAGAAACACGGTCATTGATTCATTTAGAATCAATAATCACATTGTAAAACTATTCAAGTTTTAATCTCATCTTTGAAATAATCTTAGACTGGAAATTAATAAAAAAATGTTCCTGGAGTCTTCTGTTGATTTCGTTTTTATAAATCTTTCATTTTTTTACTGGAAGCCGTATATACATACATATATATATGTCTAAATCAAATAAGTTTCCTTTGTGAAGAGCTATACATGTATATATATATATATATATATATATATATATATATATATATATATTATATTATATGTGTCTGACTGTCTAAATGGATAAAGAATCAAGAATTCCAGGATAATCAGGAAAATTCCAAACTTTCTTTTGTACATCACAACTTATTTTGACACTGATACAAATAAAATTGGCAACTGGAAAAACTCACACATCGTAAAAAGTTAAGGAAATTTACTTCTTTGCTCTAAATTTCTTATGAAAGCATTCATTTCTAATCATATTTATATTCTTTCATGATTAAATTGAAAAAATGCTGTTTACAGACAACATAAAAGGAGTCTGTTGTATTCCAGTTTAGGTGCTGCCTTGACAAAAGTAAATGTTTAACCTAATGCTGAGCTGTAGCAGCCAGGGAGGGGCCTTGGCTCCCCCATAATTTTTAATGTTTGTAGCATTTCTTTAACAAAATACAATAAAGAAAGAAATTAAAGAAAGAAAAATCTATCTACTGTCTTCCTGATTACTCTTTTCTCCTCCCACTCATTATTAATGTTTCTGTTCCAAATTCTTCCACACCCTGTAACCCCTTGTCTCTTAGTAGCTTTACTGCCTTGCATGGGTGTGATATTGATTAAAAAAATTAATTAATCAATTCCTTTACTCTTACATTCTTACATTGCAATCTTATTTGTTCAAGCCTTTCATGTGAAGCACTCAGATACCTTTGTCAATTGTTTTGCTTCACCTTCATCTTGAAATAGGCTTTGCTATATTAAACACATAAAATGTTTAACATGAAAAAATATTGAGTATAAGCAATTTATATAACATCAAGAGAAATCAATGAATCCTAGATACCATTGAACATCGACAAAATATAACAGAAGCTGATTAAATGTTTCATTGGCATCTATTTTAGTTGTCAATTCTTTTTCTTTGTTTCATTGAATTTCAGTACATTGATTCAAGACTTTTGTTTCATTGCATCTCATTATTAAAACTTTCTAACAATGGCCATTATTTTTGATGGCACGGGTACATTAACAGTGTAATAAAAGAGAATCTTTTTTCACACAATACAAAGCTGAAGAAACGCTCAAGGTAGAGAGTAACTGCTATAGATTATAAGGATGATAGTTAATGTTTCATCCTTGACTTGAAAAGTATATGTCTCATATCCAAAGAAAATATAAATGATAGGCTATTGTTTATCCAGGTGTAAGTATCCATATACAATGTACACTTGGGCAATCATGTCTCTTTATATTCATGACTGACTAAGCAGAAGATTTCCCACAGTCAGCAGACATTTCGTTATGCAGTAGACTGGTTGCCAAACAAAGCTATAGGGTCCATAGCTGGGGTAAGGAAGAGATGGATTCAGACCTTTCCCCAGGGTCTTGTGTGTAAGTGAATGCAACAAGCCTAAATGGAATTTGAACTTGGCTTTCTGATTTCTCATACCAAGTCATTATCCATTGTGCCACACACTGCATATCAGTCCAGATGCTATAGACAACCAATATTTGTACTGAACTTAAATTTATTAGACTTTAATGTTAAATGAAAATCATAGATTATTTATTCTCCACTAAATAAAGAAAGTTTTATGAATTTTTTTTACCACTTATATTCTTCATCATCATTTCTATTGGGAATAGAAGAATTTTGTGATTCAAAGTCAGAATTTAACACTGGAGAATTTCATATTTCTGCTTCCATATTTAATTCATTGCAAAATATAAGTGTAAAGGTTTCATCTTGGTCATCATAATTACAATATAGCATTCATTTTTACCATTATATAACAGATTTGTAGTGATAGCAACAAATAAATTACTAAGTAATCTCAAACCGTATTACTATACTATGTAGTAGTCTGGAACCAAAATAGTAATAATAATAAAAATTTTAATGTTAAACAATAAAAAAATACTTTAAAATACAGATATTAGGTTGATGCAAAAATAATGTCGGTTTTTGACGTTAAAAATACGTCAAAAACCGACATTATTTTTGCACCAACTTAATAGTAATGGTAATTAACAATAAAGTAAGAAAAAGTTACATAAATAGTTAAAGAAATATAGAATATTCCCATGATTCACCAGAAAAAGCATTTTACTGCCAACTGAAACACGAATCAAAATTTTCTCTCTCTCTCTGTTTCCCAACAGTTGAAGAAGGCAGACATTCCGGACAGTTCTCTGATAAAACCTGTTGCCCCCAACAGATAAGCAAAACTTCTTCATTTCCATATATATATATATGTTCTTTAAAATATACAATGATTTCTCTGAATTGTATACTACAGCATTTTATTGTTTTTGTCTCTGCTTATTTCATTATATCTCAAATATATAATTTTGTTTGTAATATTATAATCCTGTCGTCAGCTGATGATATCCTTTTAACCCCAAAAAATGCATATATAAAAAATTACAACAGAGCAGCCATAACAGATTTAAGACTTGAACCAAACTCTTTATTCCATTTAAACATGTTAGCATTTAGCACTCCATGCAAAGGGAATTCACATTAGGCTTATAATAATCTGATTCAATGTCATATCCGTATTAACTGCAGACCTTTGAAAATCCCTTCTTAACTTTCAAGGTATTTTGATGTTAAAATTATTAACAGTTTATTCATAACCTTATTCTATTAGTAATGTTTGTTTTAACTTCTAACCACTGACAATCCCTTTTTTCTTGGTTCTTAATTCATTTTCATAATAAGATTATTAGCAAAGGTGTTCTGATAAATTTTGTTTTGACTCGCTCACCAAAATCTGATCAAATTACTAAACATCACAGTTTTTTTTTCTTAGGAAGGACTTGGTTAAACTGAGAACTTTTCAATATCCCCTCGTATTATAAGCATAACAAAGAGTCCAATTCTGTTGATAAAATATTTGCATTGGTTCCTGACTAATTCTCAATCTACAAGACATTGAATACAAAATCTTTTGCAAACAAATTTTAAATCTAAAATTACAAAATTTTTTTGCTTAATCATCCATTTTATTTTATTTCCCTCTCACAAGAAACAGTTTATTGGCACTGAAACTGACTAAAGCGATGTGGGGTCATGGTGGGTGTACAACAATCAAATTAGGGGTCAGTAATAAGTGTAAATTTTGTCAATGTATATCAGATTCAAATACAATCATTTCCAAACTAAAACTGTGATTATGAAATTTAATGAGTCATGGTTTATCTGAAAATAAGAGTGAATGAAAATTATGATATAATTGTTTGATAAATCCTACCTGTGATAACATGTTATATAAACAGCTAGTCATGTGATAATAAAGATATTAAATAATCAATCAGTTGTCTGCCAATCTGAATTGAAATTTGGTTAAGAGAAAAAAATTGATTGATCTATAAATAGATGAATGCAAACAGGGAAGTGATCAAAATATTTTCATGTACAGAATTTAAACTTGAAATACTACGTAAAACTTATCACAAAAATGTTATCAATTGAGAAATTTTAAGTTAGAGAATCATTAAAGATTGATGGTGTGATTGATGCAGAGAAAATATCTTCAGCATAGAATTGGGTAAATGAAAAGACTAAGAAAAATGGCTTGAGTGATTGCGTGTTTATATATGATTTATTTAGATGTCGTAAATAAATATTTAAACAACAAACTATGACCGTCAGCTTGTTGGTTGAACATAGAATTGTTGGCAGAACAACCATCACTTCATTGTTTGTTAACAGACTCTTTCAAGAGAAATAAAGAGATTTCGTCTTTGGGTTTTTTGATGTTCTTTAGGCCAGAAGCTGATCTGATGTTTTCCTGGAGGATTTTAGTTGGCAGCAAGTGATTTTTTTCTTTGGTTCTTAATTCTCTTGAGAATATTTCAGGCGTTAGCATGGGAAGTGGAATGATAGGTTTAATAGACAAGTGTTAACACAATATGTTCTATTTATTTCATTCAGTAAAAAGGAGAATCTTTTGAATGTACAGAAGGTTTTGAATTAAGAAGGGCAAATCAAAAAGCTTTTGTAAGGACAGTGTGAGCAAAATTATATCAGGTTCTATCAGGTTTAGTTATTTAAGTTTTTCACAAAACTTTTTGGGTGATAGCTTAGAAATCGAGAAAATTTTGGGCTGCTAATCCCAAATATCAGAAAAAAATTTAAATGTTTCTTCATTCAGTTTTATCCAATAAATTTTAATATTTCTTATTTTAATCAAAATGTAAGGCAGAATTTTGCCAAGGATAACATGAACTGAGCATGTGAGCAATGGTGAGGTTTTAGAGAAAATGGAAACAAAAAGAAAACTTATACTTAATATCAGAAAGAGAAAGTTGAAATTTCTAGAGCATGTAATGTAGAAGCAGGGCTTGGAAAAAATGATACTCACAGGACAGATTGTGGGAAAGAGGGACCGAGGAAAACAATGCGTAACATAATTAGTAAGCTTCAGTTAATGGATGTTGGAACAGGATTTAGGAGAAATAATGAAAGACAAAATTTATTAAGAGTTACAACAGAGAGGAGAGCCAGGATCATGCCTAAATCCTGAGGGAAAACAGCACACGATGAAGAAGATGTATTTTGAAATGGATGTACAAAGCAGTTGGAAATAAATGGGTGACTGGTTGGATAATATACTGAATTAGTACTTATTACACATATGTTCATCATTCCATGACTTATTCAAGCAAGAATTCTTATCATTGTCCTTTTTTTCAGAGAAATGTCTAAAGTGTGTATCACAGTATGTTAGCCACCTAAAAAAGCAATGCCAGAAGTGAGTAAGCAATGATACTGTGATTGTATCAGACTCCAGCCAACTAAGACTACTGACTGAAATATGTCAGGAGTTTATATACATTGTGAGTTCATTAGTAAATATATATGCAGATAATATCGCTGTTTTTGTGTGCACCTCAAAAAGTCTAGATGACCAGAGCCTAGCAGATGTTCAAGAGCTTGAAGAGAGAGATAAGATACCAATTGAGAATGGGGAGAATATTGTAGATGACTATGAGAAATGTTTGAAGGTAGTCATTACTGCCAAAGTGAGTCCACCATGATATTAAGGAAAGGTGCTTTCATTATTGCCTATGTCATTTTTTCTGTTTCTCTTTGAAATTGAAACATGTAAATTAAAAACAAAAAAAAAATATTGGGATTAATTTACTTTGGACAACCAATTAAAAAATTCTGATGATATAAATTTGTTTTTACCATTATTTCTGTAGATTTTGTGTGGGAAAATTAAATTAAACCAATGAATAAAATACTAATAAAGAATAAATATAAAGAAAAACATTTTTTTCCCATGATGCAAATTATAAAGAAACAGGAAAAGTTTTCTGGTCACATGTGTGATTTTATGACCCCACTTCCAGGAAGGACACAATTTTTCTCTATCCACTTTCCTATGACATTGTTTGGACATGTTTTGGCAACTTTACTCATAAAGTAATAAACTAGTCATTCCATCTCTGCACAAAGCCAACTTGAGCTCGACCATTTTAATCATTGATATCCTAACTTACTTCTGAACCCAAAAGGAAAAAAGGACAAAAACCCAAAAGACATTAAGAACTTTGTTTCATTACAGTCAGCATAAAAAGAAAACAACAAACATAGTAGAAACTTAAGTTTTGTATCTTTCTATCTTCTTATTAAATATTAAATAATTAAATAAGCACCTTCACCTAAAATACACACAAACATGCAACCTGTTAACTTCCATAATAGCAAAAGATGAAAAGGTGTGAATAATGGTGATCAGGACTTTATTTACACTGAAGAGGAAAAAATGACATTAAGAAATAATAAAGAACACATTGGTCAAAAATGACAATGCTTAAATAACTCATGAAATGACAAACATATGGGAAATAAATACTAATTCAGAATCTTATCCAACCAGTCAACCATTTATATTCAACTGCTTTGTACATCCATTTTGAAATACATCATCTTCATTATGTGCTGTGTACCTTCAGGACATAGACATGATCCTGGCTCCCCTAAATTTTCTCTTTTTGTTATTTCTTTGAAACTCTATTCTGCCATTCATTTACTTAAGCTCATTAAGAATGTTTTCCTCTTTCTGTCTTTTCCTCAATCTGTCCTGTGAGTATCAGATTTTCCAAGCCCTGCTTCTACATTATGTGCCCCAGAAATAATCAACTTTCTCTTCCTGATGTTAAGTATAAGTTTTCTTTTTTGTTTCCATTTTCTCTAAAACCTCATCATTGCTCACATTTTTGTTTCATGGTGTCCTCAGCATCTTTCTGTAGAACCACATTGCAGATATGCAATATAATGTACTCAACCAATGTGAATTATCATGAAAAATTATTAATTTAAAAATCACTGTGCCATCTCTCTTCTCTCTTTGTTGTCCTTGTTTTTTTAGATTACATGTCAGTTTGTAGCAAACATTGGTTCATTCATCAAATGAATGACTCTTTAAATGGCTTGTATTTTATTTTTACCAGTAAATACTAAAATGGATAGAAGACAACAAATAAATAAATGCTGAAGCAGTTCATCTGACTAAAAATAAAAGGTTTTACATATTTTTCTTTTATTGATATTTTGCAAAATTTCAAATGTTTAAATAGCGGACATGGTTGAAAGCGATAGTTGCAATGTTCATAAAATTTAATCATGTTTGCATCCTGACTTTTTAAGATTCACTAATGTTTACGGAGTGATGGATGCCAGGTTATCAAGACTAAAACAGAAAAACATATTAAAAATATTTTTTTCATGTCTGTCTCCGTCTCTTCCTCAAATCAAACTCCTGACTCTAAAAACATTTAAATATGATAGAAGCCAGAGTTAAGAATTGCCTATAAACATTTTTGCTATTTTTAACATCCCATTTTTCAATCCTTCTCATCATAGATACACACTAGAGTGCTCACTGGTATATCGACTGGAACCACTTCTTCAAAACAATTTATTGTAACTTTTGAATCATCCGGCCCTGGATATGCACAAGTATGTACATTGAAACCTGTGCTTCCATGCATGGAATCAGCCTTACTTCTTATTTAATTTATTCAGAATATCCTCTCAGTTCTAGGTTAAATAGCAGGGTAGACTGAGCTCTCTCTAGCTTTGACTAGCAGTCAGACTAGGAGAATGAGTATTCTTAATTCAAAACCATGGAGAAGTAAACAGACAATTTTTTCTGCTTTCTTTTACCTCCCCTCTCCAATATTATTTAAATAGCAGTGTAGATTGGTCTCTCTAGTCTTGAGTAGCAGTCTATCTAAATAATATGAATTAAAATCATGAGAATAAAAGAATAAATTAAATATGATGGAAGACATTTTAGTTTCTAGACACTCATAAGTTTAGAGATTACTAACACCAGCTTATTCAGGCAGAAGGCTACTAATTTTGAGGGATGTACTGACTTGCCATAAAAAATCAGAATTCAGAATCCTTACTTTTTATCTGAGTATGAATATAGACCTTTGGCACTGATATAAAATATACAACTATCCCAACCATTCAACAAGACCCAGATAGGACAGACTTGCTTTAGTATAGTCTGTCACAAGGCTAAGAGTATATGGTATCCAGGGTGGATCATACTCACTAAAATAGTAATGATTTTCAAGTTTAACTTGGTAACTGATTTTCAATGACAAGGACTCCTGGCATGCATTATCAATTAAAACTATTAATTATGATCCTCATTCTAATTGTCATGTCTCTTCAGAAAGAGATAATTATGGCTCTCCATAGCTTCTTTTTCTTTATTATCTGTTAACTGTCATGACTTCATCGGAAAGATAGTGGAGTAGTTTTCCATTGCCTTCTCCATAGTTTTGCATTCAGAATAGTCCTTCTACTAGTCTGACTCTCAATCAAGTTGAGAGAGTTCAG
>OZ010595.1:92230066-92300066 GCA_963932145.1 Acanthosepion lycidas
AGAGCTGTATTCAGACAGCACTTACAACCAAACCATGATTTTATGTTGTCGTGATTTTCCATTGAATACTTTAGAATATCTGATTTGTAAGCCGGTGGTGTGGTATGAGAACAAATTTTCCAGCCCAACTTGCTCTGATATATTTTTTGAGATTTTTTTTTTTAATCATTTCACCCCAAGCAGTGCAATAAAGCCACTAAGATACAAGGGGTTACTGAGTGCTACAGAATATGACAAAAACTACTATTAAGGAGAGAGGACAATAAAAGAACAAGAATGAAGAAGACAGAAGACAATGACTGATATTGCATTACATTTTTGAAGATCAAAGTCGACTGGGAAGCAAGAAACCAGAAGAGAATTCCACAAGCAAGTGAGAAGTGCCAGAAAAGAAACTGTTACCATAGAACTTATGGCTACATCTAGCCAATTCAACTGTGAATTGATGAGACCTTGCCACCAATTTGGTACTGCACTTAAATTCATAACCTTACACTAGAAGAGGTTAAAATAGTATTGATAAAGAAAGCATCCACTTGGGAGTCTGTTCCACAAAGTAGCAGTTCCAGGGAAGAAGCAAATTTGAAATTTCTTCCTACCAATAGGATACAAATGGAATGTTGCTGTACATGTCATGGTGGGATTTAGCTGTGAAGGACTGAAGAGGTGGCTTATTTTTGTTTTTTTTTTCTGTTAAGTCTGATTAGGTGAAAAACCATTGAAAACTTTTAAAATATTGACCTGGTTGTATACTTATATACACATATACATACATGTATACACATCATAAGCATTCAGATGCAATCATGTGTCTGTTAGTGTACAGTTTTCATATATGTATATGTGTGTGTATGTGCATGAAATGTCGTAAAAATTATTTTGAGCAACCACTTTCTAAAACCACTTGGCCAGACATCAGAATATTTTGGGGAACCTCTTCTTCAGGTTAAGAACTTTTCAGCACTCCTAAGTTTTAGATATTTGTGAAAGTTTCAAAAATTGTTATTTGAAAAAATTCCTATCAATTAAGAAGTCAGCTAAATTGTTTATGTCAAAAATCATTCGTGTTACATTTTTTCAGGACCCTTTTTTAGTCTGTTAAGATGCGGCAAGTTGAAATAGCATCACTTCTACAAGTGGGCAAAAGATAATGGTAAGATGTTGAGTCAAGCCTTCTCTATAGCTGTCTGACATTATATATCAAGGAAATATATTGCCACACTTTTTATCAGTTATCTCCAGGATGCCCTTTGAGCCAATTCTACACATCTTGGGAAGAATGACATAGTGCAATATCCTGCTGCAATTGTCCATCATTGTTGGGTTGTATTGCCATGAAGTAGTGTAAGGGTCACAGGTCAATGATGTATTTAGGTAGAGCAGAAGACCTAATCTATGCCAGGCCAACACACAGTTATGGAACTATAACGAAAAATGTCTGATGATTATTGACAGCTGGGTCCACAGCTTCGTAGGGTTTGTGCCACAGCCAAACTCTTCTAAAAGAAAGAGACCTATGAGTAAAGAGACCCTGCCACATGTTGCCAGTTCTTTAAGGTTCAGATAGTAAGATTACAAGCCCAGGTGAGATGTTGTGTTTGGTACCATCATACTAAATAGAGCATACTGGTGGTACTCCCCGTACCTTTTCCCCTACAAGCTTAAGTAGTGACTGGCTGAAACTGATAAAACCTCCACTGAATGGGGATGTGATTTATGTTCTGGCAAACAAGGTGTTATGACAGACATTTCTAATATGACACTTCTGGTCACAGTCAGACCATGGACCTGTGGTCAGCCACTGCTCTGTTCACAGAGTTGGTGGCAATGCCTTCCATCAGCTCTTTCCATTATATATATGTGTGTGTGTGACATCATAGATAAAATGATGTCAAATATCTAGACAGTTTCAGAACTGGAATGTCCCATACATCTGTGATCCACTATCATGCTTTATTCAAACTCCAATAATTCATGTCACCTTGACATGGGCAGCCTACCTAGTCAGCGTTCATACATGTGATGCACAAGGTGTGCAAGACACTGCAACAAAAATAAGTATTCCATACAAGCCACAAAAAAAAAAACAAAAAAAAAACCCAGTTTATTACATTATTTGCCTACAACATATATGGTATTCATATTTACAACAAGGAAATAATTTTCATATATATATATATATATATATATATATATATATATATATATATATATATATTCATACACGTTTCATTAAATAATATAGACAAGTGTTGTCTATTTATTTTATGTAAACTTTTTTCGTAACTTCTGATAAGTTTAATAACATTATCGTTGAAAGAAGAAAGAAATTCACAATAGTGATCCATATTTTTTTAATACAATCTAAGCTTTCGGCTTACTTAAGCCATTATCAAAGATGTCAATTACAACATATTAAACAATATACGGACAAGACAGTGATGATAGTCTGTCAATGTTTACATAGATGATTTCTAAGCAACGATAAACACGCGCATATAAGACGCTAGAAGCGAAAATCGCACTGCATCTCATGACGTCATACATGACCACACGAGAGTGAATTGTAGAAGTATGAATCGAAAGCCGTTGGTACAAACCAATGGCTTCTGTTACCAATTATAGACATTTAAGAATATTTGTAGAGATGCCATAATTGATTTTGTTTAGGTTGGGTTTCAACTGTTTGATGTATAATGCTTCAAGGATTTTTAGTTTTTGTCTATTGTTTTCATGTCGAAGTATAATTGTGTTTTCGACAAGTATTTTACGGAATTGTGTGTGCAGGCAGGCATGTTGTTTTAAATGCCTAAAAATGTTAGAGTTTTCATTCAAATGTAGTGTCAAGCGTCGTGAAAGCGAGTTTGTGGTGTGACCAACATAAATATTATTTAATATTAGTATGAATGAAAAGATGCTGCCGAAATACACACAATATATATATATATATATATATATATGTGAAAATATATAGAAAATAGGAAAGAACTGGTTAGGTAAGTAATCCAAAGTTCTTTAGTATTTTTGTTATTATTTTTTAAAAATAGTGCTCGATACAAAAGTAGAGCATAAATATAATTATTTATTTAAAAATATGATTCCAACATGCTACATAAGAGTTCTCATGTTTCAAAACAAGAGCCGAAAACTTCGCACTGGCCGTTACCATGGAAACTTTGATTTCAATAATGAATATGATATTAAAACACGTAAATTTCAGAAATAAGTTATTCCAAAAAAAATTTCGCTTGAAGATGGAACAGAGCTTACTTTAATTCAATTTAATTCAAATAATTATATTGAAGTTTTCAGCTCTTGTTTTGAAACATGAGAACTCTTATGTAGCGTGTTGGAATCATATTTTTAAATAAATAATTATATATATATATGTATATATATATATATATATATATATATATATATATATATATTTTATTATTGGAGATTATAACAAATCACCAATAATGAATGATATTTAGCTCTCCTCTGTATTGAAGCCTCTTTTAAATTAAATGTTATGGACAGTGGAATTATACTCCATTTGTTCCTATCTTACTATCTTAGCTGGATATATATATATAATTTTTGCCCCTACATATATGTATATAATTTCTACACCTACATCTTTTTATCTATCTATTTATCTCTCTCTCTCTCTCTCTCTATATATATATATATATATAAGATAGATAAATATATATATATATATATAGAGAGAGAGAGAGAGAGAGAGAGAGAGACAGAGAGAGAGAGAATTAATAATGAACACAGTTTATCATTTAACTCAATGTTTACTTTAAAGTTTCGTAGTTGCATATTTGCAACTCCTCATCAGGAATCCATCTCCTCCCCACCAGATATGGGTTAAATAGTAGGTAGGTTTGTCTTCAGGTCATCTTTTTTCTGTATTGTTAATCTTGTTCGAGATTTTATCTGGATAAGGGTTTTAGGTCTGTTGGCAAGTTGTCCATTAGTTGATTTTTCTTTAATATATTTGTATTTTGGAAACAATCCTTCTTTCATGCACATTTCATTGAATTACAACAGACAAGGTGCTTTGATATAGTTTTTTTTATACAATTTCTCATACGATCTAATAATTTTGTAATAATAAAATGGCTAAACGTATAGCTGAAGGCAGTTGGATAAAAAAACAAATGGACAGTTTTGATATAATTTATCATCGGAAAAGAAAAAAATTATTAGATCACATGAGAAATTGTATAAAAATCTAAATTGAAGCATCATAAATTGAAGTCTGTCATATTCAATGAAATGTGTATATCTCTGTCTATAAAATGCAGGATGTGTGTGTGTGTGTTAATGAATGCACGGCTGCAATCTTTGATAGATTTGCACCAAAATTTACATGCACATGCTCCAAGTTAGTGGAAAGGCCAAGACCAACCTTGCATTTCCCAACTCCCATCGATAGTGGAAATAATCGATTTTTTTCATGCTTCTACAGCAGTTTTCATGTAGTTTACGGCCATTTTCTACTGGCCAGAGTGAGAGCCTATAGCTAGCTGCCATGAATAGGCAGGAAGATTCTATTGGCCAGCGTGAGAGCAACAACTGACTGACATGATTGTTAACTAGCATGCTAGCATGCAAAAAAAATTGATACTTGCATTCATCACAAGTGGGGAAAATTTAAATCTGCATAGCACTTTACTCCACTTGGCTCATTCGCTTGCTTAGACTCAATGTTGATTCTGATTCTGCAGAACTGGGTTGGGTGTGAAGAAGTATTTGTTGTTAACATTCTTTTTTCATTTGGTTTTTCCAGTTACGAGTCCTTTTTTAAAGCTGATCGTTTTGTGTCCATTTTGTTTAGTTTTTTTTTTCGTAACAGATTTAATGTTTAGTATAGAGCTTAGAAAAAATTTGCAAGAAGTAAGGCATGTAGCAACATTAGCATGGCAAAGGGCACTCCTTTAAAAGCAAAGAAGGGCAAAAATATTTTAAGTCAAGTGATAGCAATTGCTGTATGAGTCGTACGATTTTTGCATCAAGCACGGGCAATGCTGGGTCATGCTGCTAGTCTCTCTCTATATATGTGTGTGTGTGTGTGCCATGAAAATATAGTTTTAAGGGTAAAGTTCTCAGTATCAGGGATAGAGGATATATAAATATAAATGTGGATATTGAAGTCAACACACAACAGTGACAATCTGTCTTATGCTAAATGCAGCCTTCAGGCCATGTGACTTGTGTTTTGGCCATTGGAACATTATGGGTAGAAGGTCTATTGTAGTATTCTTTCCATGATGATATCCATTTTCACTACCCACACATCTGTGTGTGTGTGTATATATATATATATATATATATATATATATGACTAATGACATGTGTTTGTACTGATAATATTAAAATGAACTTGAAATTAAAGACTTGTAGCATGTGTGCAGTTCAGCTGACACTAGGAACTATACCCCATTTAACAAATATTTGCACAATTTTCGGACATATGGATTTGATTCCTAAAACTCGATGGAATTTTCAAGACAAATAAAATGGAATGAATGATTCTTGGTTTTCTCAGAGTAAACTGCCAGACTTAATTAAAAGTCAGCATGCTTGAGAATGACTTGTAAACATATATATTTCTTTAAATGTTATTTTTTTAATGGATACTCATAACTGAGTAGATACTTTGTTTTTATTATTAAACAGTATGTTTATTTATTTACATCTACCGGCCTGAATATTTGAGAAATATGCACTCTTCCGGCAGTATTTAAACTAAGGGAAACTGTCATTAGATCTGACATGCCTTGAACTCTCAGTCATGTAGGACCACCTGATCAAAAGCACTATTTGGGTTTCATTTCATCATATATATATATATATATATATATATATAATTATTTATTTAAAAAAAAAAAAAAAAAATTATAACATAAATATGTTATAAAATCACTACAAAAATAGCCATTTTGTTTCAACACCCTCGGTGTCTTATCAAGTGATGACGTTGAATGTAAAATAAATGGTTTTATATCTGCTCTACTTTGTATTGAGCACTCTTTTAAGAATAGTAATTGTTGGTTATTGGAATTCATTCCATATACACCAATCATATACTTGGGTATATATATATATATATATATATATATATATATATGACAAAGGAAAAACAAAATAATTCCATGGGAATTTTTTTACTTGACCTTATTTTCGAATATTTGGGAAAAACAAAGAAAATATACAATATTCACTCTCCTCCTATGTGTAGTGTCCTTCAGGACATTGACGATCATGGCTCACCACAATTTCCTATGCTTTGTAGCACTTACTAAATTTTGTCTTTTTGTTATCTCTCGTCAATCCTGTTCTACCATTTATTCAGTCAAGCTTGGTAGGTAAGTTATGTGTTGTTTTCCATTTTTTTTTCTTCAATATGTCCTATGAGTATCAAATTTTTCAAGCTTTCTTTCCTCATTATGTGCCCTAGAAATTTCAACTATCTCTTTCTGATGTGAAGTATAAGTGTTCTTTTTGTTTTCATTTCCTCTAAAATTTTGTTTTTGCTATCATGGTCAGTTCATGGTATTCTCAGCATCCTTCTATAGAACCACATTTCTGCTGCTTCAAGTCTCTTCATCAGCTGTGAGGAGATTGTCCAGCATTCACTGATTAATATCACGTAACAGTTTAGGACTCTTTTCTTTGTTTCTTAGGAAATTTTCCTGTTTCTTAATATTTTGTTTAGCTTTTGCAAGTCATCTTTCACAGTCCCAATGTTGTTTTGGATTTCAGGGTCACATGCTCCACCATTTGTTAAAATACTTCCTAGATATTTTAATTTTTCCACTTGTTTAATTTTATTATACTCAATTTGTAATTCATATGTGCTGTTTCTTTTGAGGAAATATTGAACATAAACAAGAAACTACAGAGAACAATTTCTCTTTTTGCTATTATATGATGTTACGATAGAGAAACAAATAAATAAAAAAAGACCAAAATTTCATCATCTCTAGACAGATAATAAACCTCTGCAGGCAAACAAAGCCATAGTTCAATCAACCAATCAGAAAGTTTTCGCAACCAGGATGGAGAAAAGAAATAAGCAAATGATAACAAGAAGACCAAAATTTCCCCATTTCTAAATATAGATAGTTCAACTAACGAATCAGAAAGCTTTCAAAATCAGGACTGATATTAGTTGAATAGTTTTCTTTGTTTCTAATAAAATTTTCCTGTTTCTTAATACTTTGCTTAAATTTTGGAAGGCGTCTTTTACTATCCCAATGCACCTTCAGATTTCAGTGTCACATTTTCCGTCCTCTGTTTAAAAACATCTCAGATATTTAAATTGTTGCACTTGTTTGATTTTGATATCTCCAATTTGCATGTTAGGCTTTTCCTTTTGCTAACAACAATGCATTCTATCTTCTTGCAGTTGATTTAAAAATTTAATTTAAAAATGAAATCTTTATTTTAAAAAAGCAGTCAAGGTAAAATTATTTTATTATCTAATTACTATTTCATATCTTAAAAGTCTTCCTTGTTTATAAGTTTTGTTCTACAAGCCTTTCCCAATCATAAGTGTTTTCTTTCAACAAATGGAATTTTTAATCTTTAAGGAATTCTTTATTTTCTTATTTATTTTCATGAAATTTGCATTATCCACCAAAACTAAAGAGGTTCTTTGCAAATGAAAGAAAATCCATATTGAAGATATAAAAATTCCCAAAAGTTTTTTCAAAAGTATCAGATTACTGATGTGTCTTCTGGATCAAATAATTCCTTAGCCTGAGATGAGCTTTGATCTGTAGTTGCAACTGTATAATATTTGATGTATGTGATTCCTATTTGTTGCTACATTAAGTGCAATGATAAAGAATTATATTATCTTAAAAACTTTTTAATTAAATTAAATGTTGTTTTTTCATCAGTTATCTATTTGCAGTGTAATTGGCCATGGTTAAAATGTAAATGCAGAATTGACAAAAGTTTGTAATTAACAATAACAAGAAAAAGAAAAGAACAGGGTAAAAAATAATGTAAGGCAAGCAAACACTATATACAAGGCAAATTAACAGTAATAAGGCAAAGCAACAGTAATAAGGCAAATGGCAAAAAGTTCATAAACTATGAATTGGGGTTGACACACAAGAGCGGATTCAGATTACTGAACATAGAACTTTGACTTCAAGACAAGGCAGACTGGGACTGAGTCATATCAGATTGAGAAGTGGCCTATCTCATTGGCTAGGAAGAAATCCCAGAATGCACTAATCTAGTACTAAACTTAAATTCATGAAGTTGAAAAGAGTAGCAAAGAAGGAAGGTTCATCAGAATAATTGCCATGAAAATATTTACAAAAAATGCAGAGTGAAGCAATGTTATAGCAACAAGAAAGCAATTGAATCTGAGATACTAGGTTAAGATGGATAATATTGCAGATTTTTGGAGGGATTTTGTCAAGAATTTTTAGATATATAACAGAAGTATCAAACTGTATGAAGCAGAAATATTAAATGAATGAATGAAGTGTTGACTTATAAATATGTAAGAATAAAATAGAATCTGAGAAGAAAAATTGTCTAGCATGATGCAATGAAGCAATTTGACTAGCAGTAGACTTACAAATCAATTCAATATAATCATGTCAGTGGAAAAATGTGAGAATGAGAAGTCACAAAGGTTTGCTATCCTAGAGGTTAGCATCTTCGTGGAATGCTGATGGAAGTCAAAAAAGGTTCTCTAAGATGATTAAAAGAGAATATTTCCAAGATGATTAGCTCATCAAAGAACAACAACATTATCTCACCAGAGAACAGCTCAAAGATGATTAAAAGAGAAATATCAGCTCCAAACTGAAAATCTTCTTTTGGGAAACATCTCCTGTTTGACTTCTTTGCAAAAAATCTCCCCCCAAACATTTTGTTGAGATGCCAAGCAACAAACACAGGTTATAATGGATGAGGGTGAGTTTGAGAACATTTGAAGAAATTGAATTAAACATTTTCAGAAGGAATAAATTTCAATACATGGAAGTATTTTACTTACATGTTTTTTATATAATGGGTGTAATAATTTGTGCAAAGATCACTAGGGAGTATAGCAATTTGCTAAGTGTAGATTAGATGTGACACAAGGCTAAGATTATGGAGCATCCAGTGAGGATCAAACTCACTATTCAGTCATAATTGATCTAGCGAGACAAGCTTGCTAACCATTACACCATGTCAAGGTGTCCAGTCACTAGTGAGTAACCCTAGTGAGATGCAGTTACAAAAGTAGTGAAGAAACTTATTTTCTTGCATAAAACTCACTTGATTTTAGACTAAAGAAAATGACTAAAACTTGCGAAAAAGGATGAGGAAAAAAATGAGAAAAAAAGAGACATTTTGTTTGCTCTTGCGATTTGTAAGCTTTAAAAAGTTCACTCTTTTCGTATAAGAGTACTAAATTACCAATACACATTAAGAAAATAAATCAAAATAAAATTGAATAAAAAGATAATTTTTTTGCTTATTTTGTTGTTAATTATGAAAGATTTATTTCCCTTTGTTGAATATGCCATTAGATATATATTATCAAATAAATCCAGTTTGAACTGATCTTGTTCATTCTGAGTCCTGGAATAATGAGATTGAATTCTTGACTAAAGGATTATGATGCAGTTGACACACAGAATTTTGGTAATGACAATGTAAGAAAAGAGAAAATATGTTTCAATGTACACAACTAAAAAGGAATAAAAACATTATCAGCTTTTCTCTTCGGAGATATATGTTTGTGTGTGTTCATGTCAGTTAAAATCTGTTAGGTATCCATTCAAACAGAAAGACATTTCCTCCAGTGAGGAACATAATTCATGTTGACACTGTTGCATTCCAGAGGAAAAGAGATGCTTTATTTTCTCCATCCTTATATAGTCCTAAAGCATCATCATCTAGTGAGCATCTTGCTAGACAAGTTGGAGGTAATCCCCACAACATAAAATCTGTATAATAAAAGGCTTTCATTCAATTTCCAAATTATATACCAAACAAATTCACCTTCATCCCTGCTGTGTGCTGATGGCTTAGTGGTAGAATCTCTGACTGACACTGATTCATCCGGGTTTCGGTCCTAGCTAAAGGCAAAATGGACGTCTAGCCACACTGATCAGCTGTGATACAGCGAAACAGTCTGTCTGTGGATGACAATATATATATATATATATATATATATATATTACAAGTAATGAATCTGTTGATATATAATCCAAGTGGATCCTAGTAATATATTCAAACCTGCTTTATAAACTGATAACAGTGACTTTGACAAAGTTAAATTTCTAATTCTGAAATGAACTCTACACTGGGGTTGAATAAAAGTGACATAGTTTTCATCAGTTGAAATAGACCTATACTCCCCACCCCATATGAGGTAATTTGCAATTTTATTGTGTAATACTAATTATATGCTCTGTTATAATAAATACATTGAGCTCTTTTTACAGATTAGTTTTTATATTTTATATTACTAGGATCCACTTGGATTATATACCAATGGATTTATTACCTGTACTATATATATATTTTTTTTTTTTCTTTTGTAGCTTGATAACAGTGTGAAATGGCTTGCAGTCAAATCATGCTGAAACACTAGTTGTTGTTTAATCACTAAAATTAAGCATTGTCCATCCAGATCAGTACTTAGATGGGCGACTGCTTGGGAAAATGTACAGTAAGCAAGATCTGGGTACAAACATGTTTGGTGTAGACCTATCAAGTCAATCCCCTGAGAAAAACTTTTCTATGGATATCATAGCAGTAATGCCTAGTGTTGTTGCGAGCAGTGGCTTCCTTTACTCATCAGTGGCATCTACAGGATTAACAGAACAGGCGGAGGAAATGGTGTTAAATCATAAGTGTTATGGTTTTCATTGGTTCATGGAATGAAATTGCAGATTTTGTTGTTTATTCCTTCGGTTGACTATTCGACAATTCTTATTTTCAAGCATTTCTTTCGATACAAGATATCAGTCAAAATGAATTTCATTATTTTCTTTACATTTGCACCGTTATTTGAAAATTCCTATATAGTAACAAGTAACAGATTTCTGAAAATCTTTATAAAGTCAGAATCTGAAAGTGTCTTGGGAACCGGCACTGGTTGAAAGAGATCCCTGGAAAGGAACAAGATTTGTTTGTATCATGTGTGGAAATTCCCATAGACTCTCATTTGAACAGACAAACTAATTTGTGATTCCCTAAACTTGTTTTTATGATTCCAAACTTGTTCTGCCTGCAGACAAGACATGTTCTTAGTGGTTGTCGAAAATTCTTTCCTTTCCTCTTTTCTTTTCATTCTTCCTTTTTTACTTCAATTCATCCTTCCCTTTTTTTTCTTTCTTTCTTTTTTTCTTCATTTTCCCTTGTTCTCTACATCCTTTGCTGGTTGCATTCATTCTTCTAACTTTATCTTCTCCCCATCTTTTTTCTTTTTCTTCTTCTAATTCAATTCCTTACTTTGTCTCCCTTCTTCTCTTTCTTTTTATTTGTCTCCCTTTTTTATCCCTTCTTTGTTTTTATGATGTCCAAACAACTTAATGACATAAGTTATAGTTCCTTAATTATAGCCACACCCAAAGACTTTGTAAGAGAAAATGTTTTATTGCATTCACAATCCCTTGAATGATTCATGTCTTAGTTTCACTGACAAGCAAGGTTATCTGGCATGGTCTGGGATAGAATGGTTTTCTGAATTTTTATTAAATATTTTTTTAAAGAAATTTTTTTAAAAAAAAGAAAATGTTTTGTTTAACTATTAAAAGACAATTTAAAAAATCTAACTTTAATACTATAACTTCATATTTTTAGTAAAATATTTGAAACTATTTCCAGAATACTGAGAAATATTTAGATTTGAAATAAATGTCGTTGAAGAAAATAATGTTTGCAGAATTAGAGTTTAATTTTTGTGTTGTTAAGAATATAAGAGTAAGAAATATGTATAAAAGAATATAAGAATGTGTATAAAAGAATATAAGAATATAAGAATGTGAATATAAGAATATAAGAATGTGTGTTTAGATTATAAGAATTAAGAAATATGTATAAAAGAATATAAGAATTAAGAATGTGTATAAAAGAATATAAGAATGTGTGTTTAGAATATAAGAGTTAAGAAATGTGTATAAAAGAATATAAGTAAGAATATAAGAATGTGTGATTTAAGAATATAAGTAAAAATATATGTGTAAAGAATATGTATATAAGAATGTGTGTAAAAATATGTGTAAGATTAGGTGTGTGTCAAATAGAAATAAGAATACAGATATCTCACTGAATATATTGGTAAAGATCGAGGAAATTGTTTGACTTAAATTTAATTTATCATTGTGAATCTACCTCATTTGAAAAAAAACAACTTAATAATATCTGTCTATATTTCTGAGATGAGGTATTATGTACACTATTTACATTATTTGGACTATTGTCCTCATCTTTGTTGCCATATTTATTACAATGTTTCAGCTGTTGTATGCTGCGGCCTTCTTCAGGTGGTTAGAATGTCGAACTGAACCCTTTATTTTGCTCACTGGGGTAGACTGTTCTAGTTTTAATAGAGGTCAGTTATCAGTTATCTCCTGTTAATTCTCTTCTCCAAGTTCTCCACTGCCTTAACTGGGTATTGAAATCACACTCTTTGGGTCCTGTCACTGGATCTAACTAATGCCTTTATCCACTGTGCCACAAAGATGAGGACAATAGTCCTAATAATGTAAATAGTGAACTTAATAATACTTCTACCACAAAGTAGTCAACAAAGTCAAAAAGGGTTAGAAATAAAAGATGGTGGCAAAATCATGACAAATTTTAATAGCTTAATAGGTAAAGCATCATCCCTGAATAATGAATTTCTGAGGTGCAAGATTTGTTTGAAGATACAGAAGATGAAAAGTGAAAAACGAAAACTCTCCCCACAGAATGTATTCAATGGTTATAGAATGTTCAGTCAATGCTCATATATTGGTAACACAATGGTCACAGAATGGTCAGTCTTCAGCTACAATAAAATTCAAAATATTAAAGATAAAAGCAAGAAAAACAACTGACAATGAATTAACAGATAAGGTATCATCCCCATAACAAAACACACTTAATAATAGGAACAGGATTAACGAGAAATGGTTAGAAAACAAAATGACCTTGGAATTCCACTGTTGTTCTCAGAGAGATGGGGGTCAGGATTACACCCCTAACCTCTTCAGCAATGACAAGCCAAGGCTACAAGTATTTTGTTAGCACCTGCCCAATCAAAAACAACCTTGTGGCCTATTTTATATCTGAGCATAAATTACAGGCTGGATGATGAACAAGACACAACATTAAATGAATTCATTTGAAGAAGGCCAGATAATTATCTGATTGAAAGATGATAAAATGAAAATTTTCAAATGAGAATGCTGTTTAGAGTCAGTTAACAAAATCACTGCATATTTTTAATTTTGTGCATTGCATGTAGCATTTGATATTGTCAAGACTGCTTTCTACATGTAAAATTTAATGATTAACTTTGGAATTTGGCAATTTTTTTCCAGAAATCTGTGATCATAAATTCATAATATATTTTAAAATTAGAAAAAATGAAAAATATGACTGAGCAACTCTGTGCGATGCAAATTCAAGTTTCAGTAATTCTTGCAACTTTCCTCGTTCTATGTTAATGTATATTATTGGATCAACTTAATGCACGAACCACTTTTGTATAACAAGTTCCGAATTAATAACGGAAAGAAGCTGAGATAGAAATTGAAGAAAGATAGGACAAATGTTGGTATGAGATTAACTGCAGTTTGAAATTTGGTTCCAAATTAATACCAATAAATGAAATGCTGGCAAATACCATTTTTATTAACTGGCCAAGAACATGCTTATTGAAAAATATATTAAAATATGATCTGTTGAAATCCATCCAAATTAATCTAATAACTTCTAGTATATTTCATTGAATTATCATACCAAATTGAATTATTATACCAAAATCACAATCAAAGAAGTTATTATTATTTACATTATTTTCATTTAGACTAAAATCCTCTTCTTCGGTATCAGTCTCTATTTCTGAAATGAGGGACTGCATTTATTTACACTATTTACATCGTTCAGACTGTTGTACTAATCTTTATTGCCATTCTCATGACATTTCGGCCATTGTACACTCCAGCCTTCTTCAGGTTACTGGAATTTTGAACTGAACTCTTTATTTTATCCACTGGGGTAGATTGTTCTAGTTCCATGTGCCAAGCTTTTCCGGATATCTCAGTATCAGCTATTTTCCTTTAACCGAACTCTCCAAGAACTCATCAACCATTTTTCTGCAATATGTAAAGCTTTTGGCCTTATCGTTAGTATAAAGAGAACTAAGTAATCCACCAGCTGCCTTCTTGTGCAAAGTAAATTCAGAGTGTAAGACAGCCTCCAACAGTTCATCAATTCCCAGAAACTCCTATACAGATTAATGGGAAGAACTTGAAGTATGTGAAGTCATTTACATATTAAGTAAAGTAAGATGAATGCAAATGCATCTCTTGATGATGAAATTACAAACTGGATTGTCAAAGCTACATGTGCATTTGGAAAGCTTTGCCACCACATACCGAAGGAGAGATGAAGCAAATTGGACACCAAAATATGGATTTATAGAGCAGCTGTTTTGACAAAAACTGTTGTATGTCTCAGAATTGTGGACCCCATATAGGCCCCATATCAATCAGCTAAAAGTCATCCACAAAATTTATTCTAGAGAAATCTAATATCCCCAATATTGAGAAGCTTATCATTCTCAATCAAATGCACTGGATAGGTCACTTGGTGCACATGGATGACTTTTATGGTAAACTATCTGCAGGCAAGCGCTTTAAAGATTGCATCAAAACCAATCCCAAAGCTCTTGGGATAGTAGTTGATACATGGAAACTGGAGGTTGAATGTCGACCTTCATGGAGAATGACAATTCATCAAGGTTGTAACCAGTTTGAAAAGGACAAGCTGGAAAATGCTATGGTTAAGTGCAATCTTTGTAAAGGTAATATTGAAGTGCTACCTTCCATCCTAACCTAACAACAAATATGTAATTTATGTGGTAATTTTGCTCTTTCAAGAGCAGGTCTTCAAAGTCACCTTAAGTCTCATCAGGCTCGATATAATTGAAAGAAGCTGGCAATCTATCCTGTTAGCTTCTGGATAAATGAAATACATGAAAATTCATATTGGAACCATGTCTTTTGGGCTTGAGGATCACTCTTTTAGGTGTGCAAAATTTGCACAAAATCTTGTAAAAGTAAGGTTGGTTTGAAGAGTCATCTGTGCACTCATAATCAGTTAGTCTGAAAGTTATATAAAAAAAAACAAAAAACGAAAGAAATTTGTTGAGGAGATGGTTTTCTTCTGTTGAGAAGTGACAAACACTATATATATATAAAATGGACTAAATCCAACATATTCTTATTTTTAATTTATTTTGTTTAAACATTTTTTTTGATGTACAGGAATATTTGAGTAGAATCTCTATTTTTCAATTAAATGATATTTCTTATCCAAGTACATCTACCAGCCTGAATATTTGAGAAATCTTGCCAGCTCTCATTTGCCAATTGAGCACTATGGGGAAAAGGAATTTTTAATGGCTACTACTGCTTTAAATGCATCACTCTTCAAAAGAATTAACTGCTATGTTGACCAGTATAGTGTTTATATACATCATGTATATAATGTGCTAAAAATCGCTTTCTCTGATGTGTACTGATAGCCTAAAGGTAAGGGTCTCTGACTGATGTCAAATCAGTTGAGTTTCAATCCTGACTTGAAGCAATCAGATATCTAACCATACTGATGAGCTGTGATACAGCAAAACAGTCTGTGGATGATTATATATATATATATATATATATATATATATATATATATATATATATATATATATATAGCCAACTGTACCTTATCTTCTAAAGTACTTATGATTAGAATGTATGGCTAGTATAACAGTTATTAACATATAAAGAGTGAACTTCAAATTCCAGTCTAGTTTGTAAGGGTTGCATTCACACAAATATCATCAGGAAGACCATGAATCTGTCTCTTATTCACACCAACTATAGATTAAATAGGAGAAGAGGATTAATACCTTTGCCAAAGGTATTAGCATGTAAGTGAATGTAATGTATTTGACTGGAATTTGAACTCGACTTTCCAATTCCTCAATCTGAGCCACTATCTACTACTCCACACACACACACACATATATATATATATATATGGATAAGAATACAAGAGGAAAAAACAATTCTTAACTGATGTATTTTGCTGAGTGATTTTATCAAGGAAAAATGACATCAGAAAATATTTTAATATATTTTCTGTTTATACATTTTTTATAGATACACTTATTTAAGTAAATGCTCTGTTCTTTTTATTAAACAGTATTAATTACATTTACCTGCTGGGATGTTCATGAAATTTTGTAGAAAATATGTCTCCTCTGACAGAAATCAAACCTGTATCACATAAGGAACTGTCATTGAGTCTGATATGCTATGACCGTTCAGCCACAGAGAACTTCCAGTTTAACAAAGCTTGAATTACTGCTTTTAAACAGACACCTTTGCCAATTTTTCTTGATCTCTTGTATCTGCTCTGAAACTGGAGGATGCATATTTTTTATGAAATTTATTGAACATTCAGGCCTGTAAATGTAATTAAAACTGTTTAATTAAAAAACAGAACATTTTCTCAAATAGCTGTATCCATAAAAAACATATAAACAGAAAATATATATATATATATATATAGATAGATAGATAAATAGATAGATATTAACTGGAATCAGATATAAATCAAATATGGATTAGAATCCAACAGAATGATAGGACAAGGCACAAATAGGAAATATTTATAAATTTAATGTTTCAATTTAAGCTTAATATTTTAGCTTCATCATATCTCATTTTCTGATGAAGCTTAAACAGAAGTGAAACATGTTATATAATTTATAAATGTTTCCTGTGCCTTATCATATATATATATATATATATATATATATATATATGTATGTATGTTATGGGACCTTACACATAATAACATAATGGACTATTCCATATGTAATAAATACTGCACCTCAAGAGGAAGCAGGGAGTTCAGTCTGAAGTCTGGAGTGAAGTCCGTGAGGAGTCTGTCAGTCAGTCGAGTCAGAGGCAGTCCGAAACAGAGTTGTTCAGACAATTACTACTAAACCTGATTGTTCGTACAAACACTTTGTACTTCTCTGTATATATTCCTGTTTGTAATATATCTGTGTTATTCCATATCCGTATTTGAGTTCTTCTTTATTGGTTCTACCTTGGACTATCACCGTGGTACCAGGAACTGCACCATATATATATATATATATATATATATATATATATATATGAAAGCAGATAATTTTTCCTTTAGCTGAAGCCATATTGAATTTATTTATCTGTATAAAGTTAATTAGATTTATGTGTCTTTGTACAATTCATTTGGAGTTAAGCGCTTTTAGAAGGCTTGTTTGCAGCCTTTAAGACCCTGTCAAAATAGTAAGAGCATTTTTTTAAAATCTCTTTCATCAATTATCTGGAAGTTAAGTAGCTGAACCAGATGTTTAGCAAAGATACAGATAGAAAAACAAGTGTACGCATGCACGCACACAGCAAACACAGACTATATTTCTATCTAACCAAACATAGTAACACACAAGTGAAATACGCATAAGCACATTCATACACAAAATACACATTGAGAGATACACATACAAGTACACAAATATTCACAGAAAAACTATATAAGCACACTTATACAAATGAATGAACATTCAAACACACAAATACCCGCCCACCCAATGACACATAAATTCTTTCACAGACAAGTCCGAAGACTACATAAACTAAAATACACTTTTACACATATACATATATACGCAGTAACATGGAGATGATGCAATTAAAAAAATAGATTTGCAAATTTACAAATATTAGAAAGATGTTTTTTCTTAGTAATGAGCTTCCCAGCGGCTTAAATTGGATGCGTAAATTAGTTTTATAATTTGCGTTTATTCAATGTGGAATATTTTTCATTCTTTGTTTCTGACATATTTTGGGAAATTCTTTATGTTTATTTCCAAAAGAATTTTCATCTCTTTGAAATTTCATTATTTGCATATGTCTTGAAAATTCACATTATCTGTCTCACTACATTCATAGCTATCTTACTGCATTCATATATATATATATATATGTATATATATATATATATATATGTACATATATATATATATATATATATATATATATATATATATATATATATATATATATATATGTATGTATATATATGTATATATATAAAAAATCAAATGGATAAATATAGGTAAATGTATGAGCAAGCATTTGTATACAAATACATATATATTGCCTGTAGTGTAAGAAAAAACAGTGCTCACTGTTAAATAACAAAGCTATATAATATATTAAAAAATATACAACTCTGAGTGTCATGCTATTTGAAATCTATTTGCAAATAGCATGAAACTCTGAGTTGTGCAATCAACGTAGGGTATTTTTTATATATATATATATATATATATATTTGAAGAAATACAGTCTTAAGATGTGCTATATTTATGGGATAAAGTGCTCAATATCAGAGATAGAGCCTTCTGTAAATATAAAAGTGCACATAGAAGTCAACACTTAGAGGCGACAGTCTATTTCATGCTAGACTCAATCAGTGTTGACTTCAATGCTCATATATATATATATATATATATATATATATATATATATATATATATATATATAAAAGTGAACATAGAAGTCAACACTTAGATGCGACAGTCTGTTTCATGTTGAGTTTTATGTTCATTTTTATATTTATATAGAACAGATATGGTAATTTAATTAATTGCCTCTTTTATCCTCAAAAATCCCAATGCATTTTTTATACACACAATTTTGCCTTTCATTCTGACCAGAAGCAGCTGAGACCAACCGATGTAAGTAGTTTATATTGTACGGGAGTTATAACTATAATTATAAACCCCCTAACATATATATATATATAATAAGAAACAGCAAGAAAATAACAAATTGAGTGTTATTTATTATCTGGTTGTTATGTGGTGTTGAAGACATGAGAGACAGTTTGGGGTCAGATGTAGATCAAATATGGATCAGAATCTGAGAGAATGATAACATAAAGAATAAGTGTTTCTTGTATGTTTTATACAAGAAGTATCTAGGTTTTTATTACCTCAAATTTTTGTTGTGTGCTAAGAGATAACTGTTACTATTATGGCATGAAGAAGGAAAAGGAGACAAAATTATTGTTGATGCACATGTTAATGACCCATCCATGTGAACTGCTTGTCCAATAAGGAGAATGTCACTTGTTTGTGCAGAGGAGAAAAGTGGGGTCAATTCTCATTGGTTTAGAATGAGTGAATTAATGATAATTATAATTGTCATAATTATTTTATTATAATTATTTTTGACACTATAATTAATTTTTATTTTTTTTACGGACATGACAATATATATATGTTTTAATAACATGCAGCTTGTCTGTAATTATAGTAATACAAAAAGCGTTCAATCCCAAAATTAATTTCTTACTATTTTCTCTGATTAATCATTCAGAATTTGATTTGATGACATTGATAATAAATAAGAGAGAATTAATATTATTAATTAAATTATAGATGAGCTATTGTAACTATTTAAACTATTTACATTGTTTGGACTGTCGTCCTGATCTTTATTGCCATATTCACGACATTTCAGCTGTTGTATGCTCCGGCCTTCTTCAGGTAATATACATTGAAATTTCAAATCGAATCCTTTATTTACTCCACTGGAGAAGATTGTTCTAGTTCCATGTTCCATGCCTCTTCTGGATATCTTACTTTCAGTTAGTTCCTTTCAGTAACTCAACTCTCCAAGTTTATTTTGTATTTGTTCACCTCTGCTGTGGCCAGGTATTGAACTCACAACTCTTTGGGTCAAGTCACTTTTTGGATTACTCAACCAACACTTTTATCCACTGGGACTTGTATCACACTCACCCCCATATTTATCCACTGGCCCATGTTTCACCCTCACCTCCCCAATATATATATATATATATATATATATATATATATATATATATATATAATATTAGTGGTCAATATACATATATATTTTCTGATTTCTTTTTGAATTTGTAGGTCTAATGAATTGGATCGTGATTATGATTCCAGTGTAATAAATTAGAACATGGAATATTAGTGTCTGAGCATTTTTTATTATATATATATTATATAAATTGGAGGCATGGTGGAGTAATGGATAGCAGCTTGGATTGAGGAATTGGAGAGCTGAGTTCAAATTCCAGTTGAATCCATTACATTCACTTACGTTCTAATACCCTTGAGAAAGGTGTGAATCCTCTTCTTCTCCCTCCAGCTATGGGTAAATAGCAGGACAGACTGGGTTCTATAGCCTTGGATGGCAACTGGTCTAAGAGAAGGACAACTCTGAATTCAAAACCAGTGGAAGGTTGTTTGGGGACCGTGTGGCATGTAGTGCACCAGGTATTTAGTCCTTCAAAAAGTGTGGATAGTCCTGCACGAAACCTCCACCACAATAATCAAATCTCATGTGCAGTGGTTAGGCTGTCAGTTTCCTAGGAACTGATTTGCTTGACCTTCATACGTTGAATTCGACAGTGAGAGTGAGTATATATATATATATATATATATATATATATATATATATGTGTGTGTGTGTGTGTGTATGATAAAATATACTTTTAAGGAATACTATATTTATGGGTTAAAGTATTCAATATCAGAGATAGAGCATATGTTAATAATATAATAGTGGACACTGAAGACCAAACCCACAAGTGACAGTCTGTTTCATGCTAAATGTAATCATCAGGCCATATATATATATATATATATATATATATATATACTGGACTTTCCCATTGTTTTCAATATATGAGGGTCAAGCACTTCAGTTATTAGTGGTGAAGGCTTGTGTAGAACTAACCACACTTTTTCAAAGAGCTGAAAACAGAGAACTTGTGCACAGCAGGTCACAAGGACCCAAACAATCCTTGAATTTATTTTTCATTCAGAATTATCCTTCTCCTAGGCCTTTTGCCACCTAAGACTATAGGACTCAGTCTGTCCTGTTATTTACCCATAGCTGGGTTGGGGGGAGAAGAGATGGATTCATAGCTTTCCAAGGGTATTAGCACTTAAGTGAATATCATGAATTTGAACTCAGCTCTCCTATTTCTCAACCCAAGCTGCTACCCATTACTCCACCATACCATATATATATATATATATATATATATATATATATATATATATATATATATATATATATATATATATATATATATATATATATATATATATATATATAAGTATTGTACATTTACCACTTCTTTTGAAGAATTCTCAAACTTTGTTCTAATTCCTTCTTCCTTGTAGATTAATCTGTCACCCAAAATACATCTACTCTATTCCTGATGTCTGGTGAGGACACACTTCTCAAGTCCCCCTTCCTTAACTTCCCCACTGAAAATTACATTTACAAATTACTTCCTCCTACCTTTTCTCACCTAACATGCTTCAAAGAGGATTTTGAGCCCTGTTGCTGGGCTTTTATTTTTATTTCTGACCTTAGTATCTCAGAAAATAAATGAATAAATCACGCACACACACACACATATATATATAAACAAACATACACAAACACACATACGCACACATATAATTGAAATAAAATGAAATAAAAATTACAAAAAAATAAAAACAATGTTAGATCACTGACAGAATTTTTTATTTTTTCCTCTATCTCTTAATTTAATTTTTTTTGACTAACCCTAAATAAGATCTCAAGGCTTTTCGCTTCAGCATTTGGGAATTGTGATGATTCTTTTTTTACATTTCTTCAAATGTATTTTTCACCTTAAAAAAAAAAAAAAAAAAAGAATGTCTCCATTAAAACTCTTAAAAACTGTACAACGGCAAAAACCTTGTCAGAATTTCCATTTTGGGTGTATTAAGGCCAAAGTCAATCTGTTTCTGCCAGTCAGATTTAGCTTAAAAAATAAAATAAAACCTCAACCCCCTAAGTCGCAAATGATGTCTTACTCCTGCCCCTGCTCAGCACCAGCCTCCACCAAATCATCTACCAATTCTTCGCAAACTTTTTCTTGTTTTCCTTTTGGCAATGTCAGCCATACGTAGCAGCTGAGACGGACAGAGAACTGTACCAAGAATATTCACACCTTTATTTAAATTCACCTTCATCACTTACCATTTCTTTTTTTAACAAGTTTTTCTCCTCTTCCTTCTCTCCCTTACTTTCTTCATCTTTTATTCCCTCTCTTTTTCTATTCTCTCTCTCTCTCTTTCTTCTTCTTTTCCTTCTCCCTATTCATGTTTTTCTTTCCGTCACTTCTGTTAATTTTTCTTTTTCCCTTTCTTTCTTTTCTGTCTTTTTTCAATGTTTTTGTTTCTATCTCTTTTTTCTTTATGTTTTTCAATTCTTCTCTTTCTTTTTCCTGTTTTTACCTTCTATCTCTTTTTCTTCATAATTTTCTCTTCTTTCAGTCTCTTCTCATCATCTTTTTATTTCTTTCCCCATTCTCTCTTTACATTTTTCTTTTCATTTTTGTCATAATTTTCTCGATCCCATTCTTTTCATGTTTCACTATTTGTTCTCCCCATATTCTTCATTCACTTTTCCTGTCTCACTTTTTTGTTTCACCTTCTCTCTTCATGTCTCTTTCTTTCTCTCTTCATGTCTTTTTCACTCTCTCCCCATATTCTTCATTCCCTTTTCATGACTCACTTTTTTGTTTTACCTTCTCTCTTCATGTCTCTTTCACTCTCTCTCCCCATATTCTTCATTCCCTTTTCATGACTCACTTTTTTGTTTTACCTTCTCTCTTCATGTCTCTTTCTTTCTCTCTTCATGTCTTTTTCACTCTCTCTCCCCATATTCTTCATTCCCTTTTCATGACTCACTTTTTTGTTTTACCTTCTCTCTTCATGTCTCTTTCACTCTCTCTCCCCATATTCTTCATTCCCTTTTCATGACTCACTTTTTTGTTTTACCTTCTCTCTTCATGTCTCTTTCACTCTCTCTCCCCATATTCTTCATTCACTTTTTATCTCACTTTTTTGTTTTACCTTCTCTCTTCATGTCCCTTTCTTTCTCTCGTTTTTTCTCTCTCTCCCCATATTTTTCATTCCCTTTTCATGTCTCACTTTTTGTTTCACCTTCTCTCTTCATGTCTCTTTCTTTCACTCTTTCTTTTTCTCTCTCTCTCTCTCCATATTCTTCATTCACTTTTAATGACTCACTTTTTTGTTTTACCTTCTCTCTTCATGTCCCTTTCTTTCTCTCGTTCTTTTTCTCTCTCTCTCTCTCCATATTCTTCATTCACTTTTTATGACTCACTTTTTTGTTTTACCTTCTCTCTTCATGTCTCTTTCTTTCTCTCTTTCTTTTTCTCTCTCTCTCCATATTCTTCATTAACTTTTCATGACTCACTTTTTTGTTTTACCTTCTCTCTTCATGTCTCTTTCTCTCTCTCTCTCTCCACATATTCTTCATTCCCCTTTCATGTCTCAATTTGGGGTTTTACCTTCTCTCTTCATGTCTCTTTCTTTCTCTCTTTCTTTGTTTCTTTCTCTCCATATTCTTCATTCCCTTTTTATGACTCATTTTTTTGTTTTACCTTCTCTCTTTATGTCTCTTTCTTTTTCTCTCTCTCTATATATATTCTTCATTCCCTTTTCATGTCTCACTTTTTTCTTTCACCTTCTCTCTTTATATCTCTTTCTTTTTCCCTCTCTCTCCATATTCTTCATTCCTTTTTCATGTCTCACTTTTTTGTTTTACCTTCTCTCTTTATGTCTCTTTCTTTTTCCCTCTCTCTCCATATTCTTCATTCCCTTTTCATGTCTCCCTTTTTAGTTTCACCTTCTCTCTTTATATCTCTTTCTTTTTCCCTCTCTCTCCATATTCTTCATTCCCTTTTCATCTCTCACTTTTTTGTTTCACCTTCTCTCTTTATGTTTCTTTTTCTCTCTCTCTCCATATTCTTCATTCCCGTTTCAAGTCTCACTTTTTTGTTTTACCTTCTCTCTTTATGTCTCTTTCTTTCTCTCTTTCTTTTTCCCTCTCCCTCCATATTCTTCATTCCCTTTTCATGTCTCACTTTTTTGTTTCCCCTTCTCTCTTTATGTCTCTTTCTTTTTCTCTCTCCCTCCATATTCTTCATTCCCTTTTCATGTCTCACTTTTTTGTTTTACCTTCTCTCTTCATGTCTCTTTCCTTTCTCTCTTTCTTTCTATCTCTCTCTCCCCATATTCTTCATTCTCTTTTGGTTTCTCACTTCACAATCTTTTTATAAATCCTGCAATTAATTATATCTCTTTCCTTTTTTGTTTTCTGTTTATATCACTCTCTTCTTTTTCCTCCTCTTCCCTCTTAGCCTTTTATCTCACTCTCCCCCTTTTTCAGTTTTTCTCATTTTTTCAATGTATTTATTATTTGTTTCATTTGTTTTTCTTTCTTTTTTTCTCTTTCTTTCGACAAACATTTTTAGGTGATTACAAAAATCTCCACTATGTTTTGCTCATACAAATTCATAGTGTCATCCATCATTGGGAAATCATGGATCGCCACAACTTCCTGTCTCTTGTAGCTCAGACAATTTACCATCAATCCTTGTCCTTACTCTGTCATCTCATTAAGTAAATTACTTTCTGGTTCTCTTGTCTTTCCTTTCTTCAATATATGCTGTGACTGTTAAATTTTCCAGGCTATCCTTCCTCATAATGTCCCTGAAATTTCAACTGTTTCTATTCTGAGGTATGAGTGCATTTCTAGTTTGCATTTTCTTTAAAACTTGCTTGTTGCTCCCACGTTCTCTCTGTGCTATTCTCAGTATCTCTCTGTGGAAGTACATCATCGTCATGTTGAGGTTTTTCTTCATTTGTGAGGAAATTATCCAGAAGCTTTATATTCCATCTAATTTTGATTTGATGGTTTTTCAGGGAATATATAAACATTGAACAGACAAAGAGTGTTCTTTGTAGAAAAATAAGCAATCGTTAGATAGGTTACTTGCTGTAGGTAGGTTAATACGACAGGTCAGAAGAGTCTACCATATGCAGACAAGCTTTCTATCCTGGCTCCATGTTTGATTGTAAATTGGTAAGACCTCATCATCAGTCTAGTACTGTGCTTAAGTTGAAAGGGTCTAGGCACTATAGCAAAGAGCTCATATGAATTATTACCATGAAAGTATTTATAGAAAGCAACGGGAGACAACATTACGACATATTGAGAAAGAGCATCATCTGTTAACTTTCCTTTTTAAAAAAAATGTCTTTTCTCCTTGTGTATGTCAAACAAGTCGTTTCCTCATGTCAGAAAAAAAAAATATTCCCATGCAAATTCCAGTTTCATTTTTCCTTTTGTATTTTCATAATAATTGTATTTCTGGGCTGGATAAGATAATGATATGTCCCCGGAAAGGGATATATTTGATCGAAGTATCTAAGGGGTTTTGGTTACTGTAACCAAGTAGTACACAGTAGCAGTAATCGACTGGTACTCATCGTAGTCGCAGGCAATAGGTGTAGAACAATAGAATAGCCAATGGTGTAGTCATAAACTTAAACTCTGTCATACCTACACATCCGTCTGTATTTATGATGGACACCAGCCAATCATATTCCAGCGAGGGGGAACTCAGGTGTATGCATATTCCATTATATCAGATGAGAAAAAAATTGTTAAGGATTTCCAGATATTCTGTTCCATAAATTCAGTATAAATAATTTTTTTAGATTTTTCTGAGGTTTGAGAATTTATGTATCAAACTTGATTGATCACATGATCCCTGCAAATGACACTCCCCCAAGAAATCTAAGTATAAAAAGCTAAGCATCAATTGTAAGAAAAGAGAATGAGAGCATAAATATCTGGGAAATGTTTTAACAGATCACGAAAAATGTGACATCAATATCTGAAGACACATTGAAAGGAGGAAAAATGTCTTCTAAGGGCCAAACAAAATATTAAGAAACAGGAATATTTCATACTCACCTGTCATGTAATATCAGTCCTCCCATATGACAATGAATGCAGGACAATTTTCTCAGATGAAGAGGTGACTTGAGGCAATGGAGATATCGTTCTACAGAAGGATGCTGAGAATACCATGAGCCAAAGCACGTAAGTAATGAGAAAGGAAAATAGAAACAAAAAGGACATTTATAATTAGAATTGGAAAGAGTTAAAGTTTCTGGGACACATCATGAGGAAAGGGGACTTAGAGAATTTGACACTCACAGGACAGATTGTAGGCAAAAAGAGCAAAGTGAAAGAGTGAGTAACCAACCTAATAAACTTGTGTAAATGCTGGAAGTCAGATGGACAAACATTGGTAATAGCTACAAAGGATAGGAAGTAGTGAAGAGCAATGATCACACACATTCTAAAGGGACATGGCACATAGAAGAATGAGCTAAAAAGATTTCATTAGAATTGTAAAAAAGGATAGACTTGTGATTTTTTGTTTAAATTACTCTCTCTCTTTCTCTTTTATTTAGTCTCTTATCTTTTTTTTCTATTGATCTAACTTTATTGTATTCCTCTTCCTTCTCATTTTCTTTCTTATAAACCTAACAATATATTTAATATCTTTCTTGGCCCATTTCTTCATTTTTATTTTCTTTCCAATTCTGCTTTTCTTCTTTCCTTCTTCAGCTTCTCTTATTCTTGTCCCCGCACCTCGTTTTTTTCATTTCATCTTTTTTTTTCTTGAAGGGTCCATCTTGGTAAATATTCTGTGTTATTCTACGGTGACTGCGTGTCTAACTTAATAAATATCTTTTATTTTCCTTACCCAATCTTCCTTTATTTATTTTTCCTGAAATTATTCTTTGCCACCCCACACATTTTTCTTGTCCCCCTCCACTCCGCCACCTTCTTTTGTGTTCTCTCATCCTTTTAGTTTGACTTTCTTTCCCAATTCTGGGTTTCCTTAAATTTTCTCATTTCTCTGCCTAATTCTTTATTTTTCCATGACTCCTTATTCACATTCTTTCCCCATCATATATATCAATAAATAATAAATTATATGTGTGTACATGTGTGTTTGGGTATATATATATATATATATATATATACATCCATATATATATATATATATATATATATACATCCATATATATATATATATATATATATATATATATACATCCATATATATATATATATATACATATATATATATACATATATATATATACATCCATATATATATATATATATATATATATATATATATGTATATGTATTTATTATTACTATATATTTAGTTAATACATGTGTTTGAGTCGACATCTTTATTTTTCTTTTATTAAACTATGTATTTTTTGTCTACCAGCCTGGGTTTTTCACGAGTTTTTAATAAAGAAAATGTGTTCTTCAGCAGATATAAAATAAAAATAAATACCATATATATTTATATATAAGACGTAAAATGTGATATAATATAAATATGAGTTCCATCTGGGAATTATCCAGTAAATTAATACTAATGAAAAAAAAGCCTACCTAGGGTAATGGTAGTTCAGTTAAAATATACTTGATGGCATTTCACATACTTATCTCATTATCTCTTTTACTTTTCAAAATATTTGACCAATTCTCTTCTTTCTGAAAAACACCATCATCAGCCTTGTTACACACTTCTTAATCTTGTCTGTAGCATTTCAATGATAATTTTAATCTTGAGAAAAACCTGAAGTTATCAGTAACCAAATCTAGACTTCCTGTTTAAGGTGACTGCCCAATGTAATGCAACCTCTAAAAGAAAAGTGAAAAAAAATCTACTTATTCATTCTGAATGACTGTTACACAGTACTCTAGCTCACCTAACAGCATACCAATAGTGACTGAGTGACCCTATGGGAGAGTGTCTTTTCACATATGCAATATAAAGTCACTTGAGATTGATTAGCAATTTGCACATCTGGTTTACAAAAAATTAAAGAATGTTGAATTCTTTCTGGACAGACCACAGAGTCTAGTACAGAGGAGTTGGCAAATACTTTTGCATTTACCCCATCACAACTATTTCCAGGGATACCATTACCTAGTAACATATAGACATATCACATTGCCTCAACTAAATTGTAATTTATATAGTTTTGAAAATAGTTATAGGAACTTATGTAAAGAAGTGTAGGTGTTGGCAAAATCATAGTTGAACGAAGGAATAATACAAGACTTGAATAATTAATATTTAACTTTATCTTTTATTCTAATCCTGACTTCATCAGTTATTCTTGATCAGTGTATGTGTGTAGTCCTGTACACTCCTTAAGCAAATGTTGCCCTTACTTTCTTGTCTGTGATGTATGAGAGGCTGCCCAACTTCTGTCTTTATATAACTGCCCCTTGTAATACATACTTGTTCCAACACTGGTAACACTGGACACAGGTGTGTGGTCCTGTGCTTCTGTATTCAGCTGTCCACACTCTCCTGCACCTGGCTTCCTTGATGGGCTGATGTGACATTGAGTGCAATGTCTATTCTGGAATCAGACTACACTTATATATCTGAATCATATTACATTTTTCTATGAATGCTCATACTTTATCATGGAATAGTAAGTAAGACAAGCAAATCATACAAAATTACAACTATGAAAAGATAAAATGAAGAATTAAAAACAAATAACTGTCTATATTTCTGAGATGAGGTATTATGTACACTATTTACATTATTTGGACTATTGTCCTCATCTTTGTTACCTCAACGACACATGGCACAGTGGATAAAGGTGTTGGTTAGATCCAGTGACAGGACTGAAAGAGTGTGATTTCAATACCCAGTTAAGGCAGTGGAGAACTTGGAAGCGGGGATTTAAGAGGTGATAATTGATAACTGACATCCATTAAAAGCATAGCACATAGAACTAGAACAGTCTACCCCAGTGAGCAAAATAAAGGGTTCAGTTCGACATTCCAACCACCTGAAGAAGGCCAGAGCATACAACGGCCGAAACATTGTAATAAATATGGTGACAAAGATGAGGACAATAGTCTGAATAATGTAAATAGTGTAAAAACAAATAAAGATGATATGATTTTGTTGTGACACTTAGAAAACAAAAATAAACTACTTTTAAATTTGGTTATGTAGTAACCACCCACTCTAGACTTGATTTTCTTCAGGCAAAGTCAGGTTACATTTCATTACCCCCTAGAAAGTTTCTTTTTACCTGATTTAGTGTTATTTGCCCCCTATTTGCTGACTGCAACTCTAGGATGTGCAAACTCAGTTCCAATGCAAGTGAATGAAAGTTGTCTTTCAAAAGTTCTATCAGTCTTTCTTTTTACCTATGCTTTTGTCGCCATTATTTGGAACTAACCAACCACACCTGTTATTTACTTAACCATCCTTAGCCGCCTCCGAGTAAAAGTAAGATGTGAGTCAAATCCTGCAAAAATGAGAATTCTTCAAACTTCCTCTTGAAATACAGATCTCAGGAGGATAATAATATTCTTATTTGCAGAACTGTAGAACCAATTTTCTGAAGAATGAACTTTATAAAGAAAGACCCACCCTGTTCCTTATTTTTCTCTCATTTTTTCCCCTCTAGGGACAAATCCATTCTTATTAGTCATCAAGATCATTCCTTAAATGTTACATCAATATTACTGTCCTTAAATGAACTCTGTACAAAGTACATCTGGTAAGCAATAAATTCTTTTGCTGTACATTTCAATCATCTAACCCAATCCTTTTGGCTTCTATCCCTTTGTATCAGTTCATTAGCACGTATCCCTTCTTCTTCTCATCCTCAAAATGTGACCACGCTTTCTTTAAAAGATCCAAACATATTCTTGAATTCTGTTTTATTCTAATGTGTTTTTCAAATTGAAAATGAATATATTTTTATTCTCATAAACATTCTATAATCATCTGGAACAAAATTTCTGGAACAATTGGAAAGAAAGCATCTTGGATCTCTATTTTCTGTTGCAGTAGCTCTTTTATTTTTAAATTAAATTTTGTAATTTCCATAAACATAAACGTCCTAGGACTAAATTATCTAAACATTTCTTTCATTATGTTCTTTCATTAGCAGTCCTATCGCTGATATAATCTTTAAAGATTTTACTCTGAAAACTTTAGCACTTATGGTTTCTGATTACTTAGAAATATTTCAAACCATTTTCAATTTACTTATTTTACGTTGTCTTTTATTCATTGGAGATCAAATTTTTCATGTGTGACTGTAGATCGGTGCTTTCAAACTTTTTTTCTCTGAGCCGTATTTTTGGAATTAAAAATTGCTTGTGCTTCACTACATGTGATAAAAAGTATATTTAAAAATAAAAAACAGTGAGAGAGTTGAAGAGAGATAACCATGGATTCAAAGCCAGAACATTATCATTGATAACTCTCTCCTCCAATTTGAGGACCCTAGTTACTATATTCTTAATACTTGATATAATGCAAAAATATCACAATGATAAAACTGATCTGTAATTATTTATGACTATTTACACTGGGGCTCATGCATGCAATTACAAGTAATCCATAATAATATTTTAAATTTTGAAATCATATTTATTTTTGGCATTTGAATGTTTTTGAAACTGTTTCTAAATCTTTGTCTTTCAATCCTTTCCACATCACCTCCTATCCTCTTTTGTCACACCTATAAGGTGCACTATACCATTTGGGAACCACTGCTCTAGATTAAGTTTTTCAATGAAAACTATCTTTTGTTCTTAAAAGTTGATTAATTCTTTTTAATATAAAGTTTATCTTTCAAACTTGAAAAGTCAAGGATTCATTTATCCTTTTAATACAATATCACAAATCACAGACAATATGACATCAGAAAAGGACTTTCTTTTGAAAAAAGCATTTAAGTCGATTCCACTTCTCTTCTGTTTCCTCCCAGTACCTTTTTTCTATTTGTAATGGGAGCGAGCTATGAAAGAAACATTTATTCTCCTATTTATATTTCCCCCATTATGAGCATTATTATATCTGTGATATAATAAAACTTTACTTCATGGACGGAACAGAATGGCCGAAAGGAAAAGGAATGACAAACATGCTTTGTTCTCAGAGGGATTTTTATATTACTAAGACATACACAAAACTATATACATATATACACACATGACCCATGCAGAGAATAAAATATCACATATATCTACACAGCAAAGTAGAATGTAAGGAGAAACAAAAAGAAAAGGTCTTACATATAATATGGAGATACTCTTGTGTCTGGAGAAGTCATGTTTAGGAATCCAGATTCATCTATGTCCGAGGTGAGGACATATTCCATGAACAGGAAACAACAAGTCTTGGTTTCCCCAAATTGAGGACAGTGAGCTGGAGTTTCATTGTGTATCAGGGAAAGATATATTCCCAAAGGGAAATGGCACCATGGACTTGTAAGCTGCCAGGAAGGCAGATTTAGCCTCAGTCTGGGCCATGGGGAAACCAGGTTAAAGAAAGCAACCTTATGGTTTAGCTACTGAAAACAAACTGAATTTGACTGCTGCTTTCGTCACTGTATGGATTGACATCACTAAGCAGCTTTCATGTAACCCACATAACATCCCTGCTAAAGGGAAATAAGCACCTTCTGTATTCCTACATTCTTAAAGCCTTAGTCATCATCTCATTTCTAAAATGACCTTTGAAACTATCTTGGCCTTGTTTTTTCCAGAATGCTCAATTCCGATTTTGATATTAAACACACATTCTTTGTTAATTTAATCTTTTGTTTTTCTGAAGACTACAATAATACACTTTAATCTCTTTCTGTTTATTATACAAAATATATCTTTACAAAAATGAATTCATCACAGTCACAAGGAAGCATTAAAAATGCTGAGTGAGATGGATTTTTATCTGTTGTATTGCTTTGCAAGAATATATAGGTATTGTAATGGCTATCAGCATAGAAAGTTAAACTGGTGAGCCAGGTTCAAATTTCATGCTTAATTTTCTGTGTTCACTTTTACATAAATGCCCTTGGAAACAGCATGAATCCATCTCTTCTTCTCTAGCTATAGGTTAAATAGCAGTGTAAACTGAGATCTATAGCACTGGATAGCAGTTAGTCTCAGAGAAGGAAAACTGAATTTCAAACTGGGGAAGGTAGCATGATGCCATTCCAGTATCTGAAAAGGTCATGACAATTCATAAATAATAAAGGAAAAAAGAATTTAGTTGCTTATATTCTGAAATGGCAAGTCATTTAAAAGAAGAAAGACCATTTTATTGAGCCATACTTTGTATTTATCAGATTGCCAAATCAAAGAACTAATGGCATTTCCAATTTGTTAGTTTCTGTTCAAAATAAATTTTCAGTTTTAGACAATCATCTAGTTCCTTTTTTGATCTTCCTCAAAATTCTTCTGCGAATATAGCAGCAATATTCAAAATTTCTATGATGTTATTATTATGCACAAAACCCAATTTTCAAACCAAATTACACATCTTGGTTCTTTTTCAAACAGTATCTTGATTTTAATGAAATAACAGTTTCCTTTTCATTTGAAATCCCTTTCAGTTGGTTGCTCAGCAAAAACTTTTGAAAAATTGATAAAGATGACCTTGATTCTGTAAAACAGATGAAAGATAATTCTGTTTTTCAAAAATAGAAAGATGTTTTTTTGTGGGGTGGGGATTCAAAAGATGTTACTGAAGAGTAGCTGAAAGATAGTCTTGATTTGGAAAAATAGAAGAAAAAGATCTAATACTGACAAACAAAAAAAGATGGTCTTCTAGAAAATAGAAGAAAGATGGTCTTTGTTTGTGTAAAGCAGGGAAAAGATAGCCTCTCATCCATCAGACTGATTTCAATTCAGATGTGAACTTCATGATCTTTTGCCAGAGTTACATGTGTTTGAATTCAGAGCTGTTATTCTTCTAGAATGATTGCCAACTATGGCTAGAGAACCCAGTCTGCCCTGTTATAGATTGGGGAGAAGAAATGAATTCATAAATTTCCCAACCTCTCTCTAACAGGTGGGACATGGTGAGCCTCTCACTGCTCTATCGCTACTTTCATGGAAAGCTACATTCTTTTGTTCTGCTAAACCTGACCTCCATGGCTAGAACATTCCAAGCAACTTACATTGTAGTGGTCAAAAGTAAATTCCACTTGGTTCAGCTTCTTCCCATGAACCACTGCTCTGTGGAACAGACTCCCAAGAGGATGTTTCCCTGATCACTATAATCTTAGCCTCTTCATGTCCTTTATTTTTCCCTTCCTATCTGTATAAACTTGATGTAACCCTCTATCTCGAGTTGTAAGATTTTGTTTTATGCATTTTTATGAAAGTAAAATGTCGTAAATTCAACTGGAATTTGTACACAGCTTGTCAATTTACCATTTTGTGCTGCTAACCATTTCACTACCCCCACTTCCATGTACATGCAATATAAGATAGACTTATTTCTAAAAAAGAAAAGAAAAATGGTCCTAATTCTAGAAAATGGAAGAAAGTTGGTATAGAAAAATACCAGATATATGACACTGCTCGTGAAAAAGTTGGTTATATTTCTGGAAAATACAAGACAGCGCTGCTTCTAAAAGAAGCAAAGAAATATTATCATTGTTCTGAAAAATAAAAGAAAGCTTTCAAGAATATTTGAGACTTGTTTAAAGATAGCTAAAATCATTATCATGTTATCAAGAAAGAAAGAAGATTGCAACATGTTACACTCACTTGTGTCTGGCACCAGTCTTTATTGGGCCTGACCATTTTTCTTTCTAAGGTTTTCATATATATTTAATTGAAATAAGAATGAGAATAAGATAGATCAGAAACTCAAAAGACATATGTTGAATGTAAAAAAGAGGAAAGAAAAAAAGATTTCCTGTCTGATATTTGTTACTGAGAAACAAGGAATGTGTTATGTTCAAAACAGTGTTTATTTTTCTCACTCTTTCAAATTGGACAAGAACCAAGGAAGAAGTTAATTTCTTAGAAATTAAAAAAAATGAATAGAAACCACAAAGTAAAATCATCTGAAAAACAAGAAGAAAAAGTTAGTTTTTGTCTTATTTTGGTACATCTGATTCCATTATATTCTGTAATTAAAATGGTGAACATGTTTCTGCAGACACCTACTTATGTCTGTGGGTCTTTATAGTATTCTAAAGAAAACATCATCATTTCATTTAAAAGCCTGTCATTTTTTTAGTTTTTCATTCTACATAAACATAAAATTAGCTGAAAAGGCCGAATTGCATAAAATAGATGTTTTGAAAAAGCAAAAAAACAAAAAAAGAAAAACATCCTTGATCTTTGGCATTAAATTCTCTGAAGTGTTCTAAAAAGAGTCATTAAAAGCACTTTTGGGCAATAATTGTATTTTTTTTGAATTTGTGCAGTTTTTTATTCATTTACTTTTAGTTTCTTTAATAAAAACATGAAAAATAGTCTTTCATAATTAATTGTCAAAGTTTAAAAACTTAATTAGCATTCAACTTAAGTAAAAGTATTAAGGACAATACAAAAGATTTTAGCATTTTTCTACAAAATCATTTATTCATGGGAATCCAGACCACCATTATTCAGTCTTGATAATATTCTTCCTACCTTAATATGACATTATGCCACATTTCCAATTATATAATTAATAATTATTATTACCTTATATATATTTATTCAGATTATTGTGAATATATCATATTTGAAATAGATATGCCATTTTATTTTATTAAAGAGTGTGTATTATATATCTGTTGACCAGTTTATTTCAGATATCTTAGTAAAGAAAAATGTATTCACTTGCAGGGATTGAACCTGAATGTCCTTTTGTAGGGAAAATCATTACAATGCACAGACCAAATACACTGTTTAATAAATAAAAATGTGACTTCTAAAGTAATAAAAATGTTTGATTAAAAAATAAATCTATGAATTCTTTAGAAATTATTATATATATATATGGAGAGAGATAGGTAGATAGATAGGTCAGTGTATATATATATATATATATATATATATATGGAGAGAGATAGGTAGATAGATAGGTCAGTGTATATATATATATATATATATATATATATATATATATATATATATATATGGAGAGAGATAGGTAGATAGATAGGTCAGTGTATATATATATATATATATATATATATATATATATATATATATATATATATATATATATAGGTTGGCCAGAAAGTCCTAAATCACTTAGGAAGTGGAAAGAAAGCAAGAAGCCTTGATCTCTATCTAGTCGTATTTCCAAAAGATTCTGCATTTTGTTCTTGTTCTATACAGTTGCAACAGCAACACTAAACTGTATTACCAGCAGCTAGACTGCATGTACAACAAACTAAAGAAGAAGTATCCTGCTTTGGTCAGCTGAGGTTGGGGTTTGTGTCAGCATGACAATGTGTTGCCATACATTGCCAGGTTGGCTAAGGAGTAGTTCAAACAGATGGGCAATGTTGAGATTCTTCCACATCCACCATTCAGTCCCGATGATGTTCCGAGTGACTATGGTCTATTTCGCTCAATGGCACACTTCCTCTGTGACCAGCAATTCAACATTTGTGATGAAATGAAGGAAGCTGCTTTAAAGTCTTTTGATTCAAATCTAGTAGACTGGTATCTGGGACAGATTCAGATGCTGGCTGATTGCTGACAGATCATCATCATGGACTTTATTTTGAAGAATAATTGGTGTTGCTCCATAAAATTTTGTTGTTTTCTTTCCACTTTTGAAGTAAGGACTTCCTGGCCAACCTTATATATATATATATATATATATATATATATATATATATATATATATATATATATATATATATATAAAGATAGATAGGTCATTATATACATATATATATATATATATATATATATATATATATATACATGGAGAGAGAGAGATAGATAGATAGATAGATAGGTTAGTGTGTATATATATATATATATATATATATATATATATATATATGGAGAGAGATAGGTAGATAGATAGGTCAGTGTGTGTGTGTATATATATATATATATATACATGGAGAGAGATAGGTAGATAGATAGGTTAGTGTGTGTATATATATATATATATATATATATATATATATATATAGGTCAGTATATTATATTATATATATATATATATATTTTATAGGTCCGTATATTTATATTATATATATATATATATATATATATAATTATTATTATTATTTATTATTATTTTTATTATAAGAGATTATAATAAAAAATGTTGAAATCGCTATACAAAAGCTTTCATGTTACAATACTATGATTGTACTTTTTCAAGTGATGGTAAGTAACTGGTGATTAAAGGATTTTTTAAGGAAATTTAAAAACAAAGTGTTACCTCTTTCTTGAAAGATAAAGTTGGGTGCATAAGGACAGAATTAAAAATAGACTTGTGGGTATGTTTTGATTAACCAATTAAATGTCATATCTGTGCTAAATATACAAGTAATCTTACAGGGTGGAGGTGGGTGAATTTTTATTTTATGTCATGATAAACCAGAACATAGACAGACAATCATTGTTGATGGCACAAAATAGGCCAGCAACAAATGTATCGTGATTGTAGACAAATATGATGACATGTTCATTTTTTTGAAAGGGTGTTGAAGGAAGGGGTACGTTAATTAGACGTAAAGTTAACAGAAAAATTTAAAAAAGAAAAAAGTATTGTTTAGATTCAGGAAACTTCTTAAAGTGGCCTGTAGATAAAATTAAAAATGTGGAACATCTATATAAGCAATATTAAAGCTGAATAAACAAAATAAGGTATTTATCTGTAGCGGGTGGACCATTATATACTAATAAATTATTGCTGTAAGAAATGGTAATACATAAATTTTAAAAATTTAACTATATTTTAATGTAAAAGGTAAACTGTGTTGGCATTTTACTCCTTTGGTTTAATAGAGATTTTTTTGTCAACAAATTTGATTATTTCTAACTTTTCGTGTAAACATAAGAAGTAAGATTCATTTAAAGATTTACAAGTTCTAGTTTCTTTTAGTATTTTCCATATTACCATATGGGTTTTAATAACTTCTTTTAAGTTCCAAAAATATTTAGAAAGGGATGTCCTATTTCTGTACATGTTATTAGAGAAAGATAATACATGTTGGTACCACCTTGTTTTAATGGAATTCTTGGTACACCCAATATAACATTTTTTAATTGCTGGATATTCTATAGTAGAAATAGTGCTTAGGTAAACAAGAGAGTCAGTTTGACATCGGTTTTGCAATGGATATTCATTAGAATTTCTATAATTACATTTGTTGGTAATATCTGCGTTTGTTGCTTTGGGATGACAATTATTACTCGGGTTTTTATATCGCTTTAAAATTTTATTGTTATGTTTTCAAATATTTTTTTCAAGATTATCAGTACAGCTATAGCTTAGTTTGAGTGTATTTCTATTAAAAGTCTTACTAAGGGGATTATTTCTGGGGAAGTGTTTCTCAGTTAAATGGAGAAACTTCTGCCCTAACTTAGTAGTAACCATTTGGTTATATATATATATATATATATATATATATATATATATATATGTCAGTTTATTTATGTTCATATATATATATATATATATATATATATATATATATCAGTGGCAACTCTAGGTCATCAATGTTTGTTAGTCTCATTACAATCTTTAACAAAATATACTATTAGTATAACTTAGATACTAAAATGATTCCTTTACTCTAACTAAAATATATAATTTTTAAAAATCTCTGTGCATGAAATTAAAAAAAAATGTTTTGGTATTTTAATATTAATTGCAATAATTCTATAAAAATAAGCATTTTAAATTTCCCAGACATGTAAAAAATAAAAGTTACAATGTAATGATGACTAACTCTCAGAGAAGCAGAAAAGTGTGTGCATATCCATTAACAAAAAAGTTTTCAATAAAAATGTTTATTAACCATTGCTGAGCAAAATAAATTGGGCTCCTTTTGATCAAAATCAAATATATTTGATTTTGATCAAAAGGACATCAAGTTTTCCAAGAAATCACCAATTAGTAGGTAGTGCCTTACAATACATAGTTGTTGCAACAATTCAACTGTTATATCAATATTGAAAACTGCTTGTCAATTCATTCAGTCAAGTATTGTATCAAATACATATCAAAGGGGTCAAATCAATCTGTTTTTGCACAAACCCCTCAATTTTTTCCTGTTAATTTAAATTAAATTTAAATTTGAACAAGGGAATGACTCCTATTCAAAATATTGAAGGAGAAAGCCAGAAGATGGAGGTCACATCAGCAAGATCATTGAGTAATATTGAAATGCATCATTTTTCTCTACAAATTATAACAATGATTTAAAATCATTCATCATTTTCTTGCAAAAAAATAACATGTTACACATAGCAAGCCATCAGATCAGGACCAATAATATAGCTGATTCTTCATTGGATTATATTAAGGAGCTCTAGCTAAATAAATGGCAACAATATTCTAAGCATGTGCAAATGGTGGACTTATAGATATGTAAGATAGATTCTGGAGAGAAAAATTGCCTAGTCTGACAGAGTGATCCAACTTTTTAGCAGCTGACCTAGTAATGGATTCAATATAGTCCTTCCACTTCATGTCAGCTGAGAATCTTAGCCTGAGAAGACGTAATGAGTCACTTTCTTGGGGGATAGCATCAGCCATGCTCATGGAAGGCAGAAAGGGGTCTCTCAGATGATTAATTCTTGCATTCAGTCTGTCTAATATCAGATTTTCCAAACTCTCATTCAACATTTCAGATTTCTAGAAATTTCAACTGTCTCCTCCTGATGTTAAGTATAATGTTACTTTTCATTTTGATTTTCTCTAAAAGTTTGTCATTGATCTTTGTATGATCCATAGTATCCATGGCATTCTTCTGTGAAACCACATTTCTGTTGCTTCAAATCACTTCTCTTCTTTATCTTTGAGAAGATTGTCCAGCATTTACTGCCATATACAAGGACTGATATCATGTAACAGTTCAGTACTCTTTTTCTTCTGCTATTTTTATTCACATGCAGTTTTGTGAACGGTAAAACAATTTTACTGATGCCAAAGTAAATGCAATTTTGGTGGAAAAAGAATCTAAATTGAAAAGGCAGCAGGCAAAATTGTCCAGAAAATAAAGTTGCTTATTATTACAAGAGATTAACAATTTTGTAAAAAAAATTTGACAAAGTGCCATAATGTTATTATAATAGCAGATTGTGTTTGTCTGTCATCAGGAAATTATTTACCAAATTACAATAACAAACTTCTCAAAGCTGTTACACTTCTACACAGCTTTTTATTATTCCCCATTTGGTTCTCAAGCTTTGGTAAGAAATTCCAGAGATGAAGACAGAGAGAATTACAAGAGTTTGATTGATTTTCCAGCAGTTTAACCTGAAAAGGAAAAAAAAAAAAACAAAAACACCGGGGTTGGGGATACAAGAAGTTTTATTTTGTTTTTCATTTTTTTCTTTCAAAAGATTTTTGGCTCTGAGTGAAAAAAATTGTGAGTGAGAAAAATGAGGTCTACCCTGGGGTTATCTGGTGGCAATGTCATTTGCACTTTGACCTCAAGAGGTTAAAATTAAAACTCTAAGATCCAAAATATTTTACTAATATATAAATGTACTGAGTAGCTTTAATGTACAATGTTTATAAAAAAAACATAACTCACCCATTCATGTTTTATCTCACTTGATGTCTGAATTGTTTAATTTTAAGAAAAACCTGAAAAAAATATTACTCTTTTTCATTTTGCCAAAAACCAAAACATTGTATGTGCGAGTTCTTTGACTCTTGGGTAATGACAATAGTTTATGAGAAAATATTACCAGGATATCAAATTATTTGAAATTTAACAATCTAAAACACACGTATCAGAAAATAACACAAACTTTGTCTATATTTCTGAGATGAGGTATTATGTATATTATTTACATTATTCAGACTATTGTCCTCATCTTTGTCACCATATTTATTACAACGTTTTGGCCGTTGTATGCTCAGGCCTTCTTCAGATGGTTGGAATGTCGAACCCTTTATTTTACTCACTGGGGTAGACTGTTCTAAAATAAATGGTTTAGTTCGACCTTCCAACCACCTGGAGAAGGCCAGAGTGTACAACGGCCGAAACGTTGTAATAAATATATAAATATGGCGACAAAGATGAGGACAATAGTCTGAATAATGTAAATAGTAAACACAAAATTTGTTTCATCTACTTTTAAAACAATAAAAGATTTAATTAATTCAAGATAAAAATAATAAGGAAGAATTTACTCTATTTCCTGTAATAATTGACACAAGGAATACATAAAAGAAACCTCAAGGAATTTAAATAAAAGATTATATGAACTCAAAAGGGATCTTATACAAAACAATACATTAAATACATTAGTTGCTTACCATAATGAGACTGACTACAATTTTGATTTAAAAAATGCTACACTAATTAAAAGAGAAAGCAATTTTTAATGAAAATGTTAAGAAAGAGCTTTAATCATGAAATTATTCATGATCAATTTGTGTCCAGGTTCTTACAATATATTGCCTTTCTTGGCAGATCGTCTATTATCACAATGTGGGAGATTTAATAACAAAAGTGACAGAAGCACGTACAAAAATAAAAAAAAAAACTAAATAGAATTAGTGACACTATATACCTAAAAGATAAATTTAAAAAAAGTAAAATTAAAATTATTTTATTTTCAGATTTCATGACTACATTTTCCTTATTAAAATTTAAAATGCACCCAGATTTTTAGTTATTTTACAAGTGTATCCTGAAGTAAAAACGTTTGATATAAATGACTGGCATATTTGGAAAATGGTTTCAATAACCCCAGCTGTATTTATTAAAGTCTTAAAAAATGGTTGTGAAATTTGTGATACAACAAATCTAAAGAAAAGATGTAAAATTACTCTATCCATCTTCCATATATATATATATATATATATATATATATATATATATATATATATATATAAGGGGTGATGGATAAAATGTTGTCTAAATTATGCAAAAATGAAAATAACACCCACATCTCATTTTAACCATTATATTTACCAAAATTACGCAAAAAATATCTTGAAATACTAAAGAGTGAATTTATTCTATAATAATTCACCACTGACTTCAACTACAGCCTCAACATGAATTTGGAATCTCTTGCAATGCTTCTGCAATGACTCCTTGTTTAAGTTGGTGAATGCTGCCATAATCCTTGCTGTCAGTTCATCTATGATGTTACAAGGAGTTTTGTTGGTCTCTTACTCAACTGCGCCCCACATATAATAATCAAGGGGGTTGTAATCTGGGGAGTTAGGTGGCCAAATGTAAGGGGTGATGAAGTCACAGATATTGTCTGACAGCCATCACTGGATTCTCCTGCTTGTGTGGCATGGTGCAGAGTCCTGTTGTCAGACATAGTGTTTTCCAGAAATCTCTTGACCCAGGGCAGCACTACTCCCTCAAGTCACTTGAGTCTGATGTCCTGTGGGAAAATGAATGGAGTTATAGTGTCACCATCACTAGTGATCACTCCAAACGCTTTTGTAATCACCATTAGACTCATCTTACTCTTTCCAAATCCTTTACACTGTCCCCAGATTAACACCCAAACACTCTGAAATGTTCATAATGGAGCTTCCAGTGCCTATGCCAAGTAGTAAACCATTTCTAAATTTCTGACCGAGTGAATTCCGTCAGAGTGAATTCGATGGTACCCAACTGATCCTACTATACTGTGGAATCAACAAAAGCAAAAACAAACAATGTGCATGCATGCAATAAAATATAAAATATGAACAAATTGCAAATCACACACCAAATGTACCAAATTGTACAACTGTACCAAATAGTGAGGAACAAAATATATATTTACTATTAGTAGAAAATTTAGATTTGTTATTTTACATTGAGCACTGTTTTATTACTACCAGCACTAATTGTATGCTATTTTATATATATCACAATGCCCTTCATAGCCAAGAGGTTAGAGCATGTCAGATCTCAAACAGTTTCTTCTAAAATTTGGGGATGCAGGTCTGGATCCTGCAGGAAGGTGAATTTGTATACAGTATGGAGGGTTTTAGCTGTGAAATTCTTAACAAATGGCAGTTGGGGATATAGCTCATCAGAACATTTTCCCTGAAAATAGTGGCAGAATAGTGATAGGATTGGAATGTGGCATCTGTGGGTGAAGTTGTTTTTTGTTTTTTATTATTATTATTATTATTATTATTAGGTTATGATAGTTATTAGTTCAACATTATTTATGACTGTGAATTTTCATTATTATTATGCAAGAGAGCAGCATATCAACAAAGTGATTCCTTAATATAAAAAGCCCATTGACCCTTCACAACACCCTATCTGATAGGCATATGCTTCTTACTTCCATTCTCTTCTTGAAGTTAGCATTCTTTTATCATTTTGCTCTTTTGATCAATTTTCATAATTTCTCCATTCTTATATAATCATTATATTATTCTTAGATTATTGTCTATTATTATTAGTGTGTTATTCATAGTTTATTCAATATTATAAAGGAGGGAATGAATGAAAAAGAAGAAAGTCATGTGAGTGAAAAGCTGGTAAAAATAGTCAATTTTATTAGAACATATTTTTATTTTTGCTATTTTTGAAGATATAATTTTGTTAACTCGTTTGTCAAAAATAGTTATTTGCCCTTGAATGAACATCATTATTAATGGAAGCCAAATGAACTTTTTTCTTCCTCTAATTTTAAGTTAAATTTTCATTTTTCCCAATGTTGCAAAATATCTGAGGATTTGTTAAATACTTTTTCATTTGTTTTTGAAGTGAAAGGTTTGTATTGTCATGGGAAAGAAGAAGAAGAAGTAGTAAGAAGAAGAAGCAAGAAACAAAAAAGCTCAAAAGAATGGACGAGAAAAGAATAAAAAAAAATGTTGAAGAAGAAGAAGAAAAGAAGAACAAGAAGGAGGAGGTGGAAGAAGAAGAAGATGAATAGGAAGCAGAGCTAAAGAAGAAGACAATCAAGAAGTAGGAGGTAGAGGAGAATAACAACAACAAGGAGGAGGCATAAGAAAAGAAGAAGAAAAAGAAGAAGAAGAAAGAGGAGGAAAAGAGGAAGAACAAGAATGAGGAGGGGAAAGAAGAATAAAAGGGAGGGGTGGAAGGACAAGAACAGGAACAACAAAGAGGAGGAGAAGCAGGAGAAAAAGAAGAAGTAGAACAAGAAAAGAATGAGGAAGGGAAAGAAGGACAAAAGGGTGGGGGGTGGAAGGACAAGAAAGAAGAAAAAAGATGAAGAAGAAATAAAAAAGAAGACACAACACTAATAATGAGTTGAGAAAAAGAAGCAAGAATTTTAAGTTTTCAGCATTTATCAAAAGTGAAAAGAAAAAATTGCAGATAATTAACAACGGTGAAAGAAAAATGCCAAAATAAATGAGTCACTAATTATCGTTACCTGATTCCCACTAATTATTGTTACCTGATTCCCACAATTCTAAAGATCTTCAATATTAAAGAAAGAAATGACAACATCGATCTGAATGAGAAATTTGCCTACTCTCCCACATACACTTTTTCTTTACAAGTTTAATTCAATGAAGTTTATAAGCTATTCAATATACTTAAATCAGTATTTTTATTCAAAATAATAAGTACCTTTATTCAGATATTGTAAATTGTGGTTTAAATAAAGTGAACAAGAATGAAGAACTGCTACATTTATTTATTCCCTCCACAGAATTGAGCTAGAGGGAAAATAATAAGAATTGGGCTCTACGGTTTGACGATTTTTACCAATTTTTGCTATTTCTTTTTTCTTATCCTTCCTTCATCTTTTGACTCTGGCAATCACAAAGTTTGCTTCTGTCTAACATTCCAAAACCAATGTAAGAAAAAGAAAGGCAAAAAAATAACATTGAATCATACCTTATATAGTCATTTGTTCTCCACAATCCTTTGGCATTATCTTTAAAACCTCTCTTCTCATTACCCATTTTCACAGCCAGTACCTCACTCCTCTTGCTATCCTCTACTTTTACACAAGCTAGATCAGGCCAAAAATTGAGTACTGCTTCCATATATAGGTAGGAGCTGCCGAGTCTTCATTTTCCACTTTTTATAGAGTCCAACAGCATCTCCACATCTTTGTAGGTGACAAATTATTTTTCAAACTGTAACCCCTTTCCTACAAGCCACTCACTGCTATATTGCTATTTCCATGGTCAGTGTTCAGATGAACTGCACTCTTTGTTTCCATCAGTCCGGATCTTCATGGCTAAGACCTGCCATGTCATGCACATTGTCGTAAACCACCATTATTCCTTTTGTATTCCATTGATGAGATGCAAGTTCCACTTGAACAGCTTCTCTCATGTACCGCTGTCTCACAGAACTGACTCCCAAGGGCTTGCTTCTATGATCCCTATAATGTTAACCTGTTCATGTCTACGGTTAACCGTTATCTTCCTGACATATCTGTATAAACTATACCACTTGATGAGTTAGAAGCCATTGTTAAAGTGCAAGATAAATAACACAATCAGAATTAATAAAGTTTGTAATGAAATGCAATATGATCAAAAAGATGAAAGAGCAACAATTATACAATCAAGCAAACAAAATAGTTAAAGCAAATCAAAATTAATAAGAAGGTAAAGGAATTCACAAACTAGGAGTTGGTCGTTGTACAGAAAAGCAAAGTCGACCAAGCAAACACTGTCGGTCTGCCTAGTAGTTAAGGCAGATCTGGACTGATTCATGTCAAAATGCAAGCCGTCCTATTTTATCAGCTAAGAGAAATATCCCAGCATTCATTCTGTGTCCTTCTGACTATAAGAGGGAGAGGGGGAAAATTTAATTCCCATCCCAACTTGGAAAATCAACACCTCTTACTCTGTAACCCTCTACCTAGAGTGGCTCCAGGGCCTTGTACAGGATAAACACCATGGTAAAAAAATTCAATGTTAGTGACATTTCTTTCTAAATTCATTTATTCAAAGGGCAGATCTATAAGTGCTTTTATTCAAAATATGTCAAATTTTATTCTGATATAATATTTGTTTGTTTTTAACAATAAATATTAAATAAAATGAACAGAAAACTATGCTTAACATTTGAAAATATGTTTTAAAGTGACATGCAATGAATAGATGCGTAATAATGTGTAAGATCGTCTTTAGCTAAGCAAAGTTCAACGTGACATGACATCAATTCCTCAAGTGGTCAAAAGACATTTGGAGACCTTTTCATCTATGCAGTTCTTAACAGCTTCTTGGTAGGTGTCAATGCAGGCTCTTGTGTGCAAAGAGACCCTCTCCATTACAAACCATAAATGCTTTGTTGCAAGTCTTACTGGGTAAATGCAATTCCCACAATATTCTTAATATTTAGAAAACTCCAGAATGATTCTTAAAATAAATTCTGGCCAACTTGAGCTTGATGTTATTCTGCCTTATCCTGCTTGAGTAACTCATCATCAGTGAAGTAGTTGGTGTCATTGTATAGATACAAATGAATCAGTGCAATATAGAGGAGTCAGTGATGTTTAGGTAGACCACCATTAGCCTGAATGGTGCCTTGTTCACAGGGTGCATAGCCTCATGGAGTCTATACCATACTAAAATATACCATCAACTGTAACTCACTATAACAACAGTAACCAAGTCTTAACAGACCATGCCACATTTTACCAGTTCTTTAGGGGTTAATTAGCGATGTCATGAGCTCAGATAAGGCACTGTGTGATGTGATAGTAATAGGAGTACCCGGACACACAGAAGATTCATTCTTATTGTAGATTTTATTTGGCACAATAAGAGATTACCAACAATAACTAATATTAAAACAGAACAATGATATCTTATATATATAAAACAGGATGTCTATGTGCCTGTGTGATCTCGAGATCCATTCAACTGATTTTGATCAAACTTGGCACATGTAATGTAAGAGATAGATTCTTAGCATAAAAAAACAATCATTTAAAAAAAAAAAAAAAATTGATAAAGCTGATCAAAAATCAATAAATTCAACTTTTTTCTTCTGATTTCATTCAACCCCGGTATATAGGTTACTTACATTATGACGAGCTCAATGATACATCATTTTTATTTCTACACCACTGCATTTAGCAAAAAACTGTGATAAATGAAAAATCAATTTCAACAAAAATTTTAAACTAAAAACTCCCTCAATTTTCAAGCAATCTAATACAAACTTCACTCAATTTCAGCCAACAATAAGTTGATTGTTTAACAGTCATTTAACTTGATAACTGAATCCACCCATATAGTGAAAACCTGCATAAATAGCAAATAATGGCAATTTTTACTGGTTTCTTTCTTATTTTTCATTGATCTTTCAACCAATTTTCATCAAACTTAACAATTGCTTCAATGTATCTTCTTTTACATCCCTGGTAGCACACTAACAAATTGAATTTAAAAAATTCTAAAATAATTGTGGTCTGAAGTGAGTCTTCATGTTGTCTGTTTTACCCCTTTATGCCCTCGACTAAATTTGATTGAATAAATACAGACTACTTCTGTTATATCAGTACTGTATTAATTCAAAATGTTTTTTAATGAAAGTACTTTAAAGTAATTGAAGAAGATAGGCTCTGTTACATCTAAACATGTTTTCACTCCATTCTAATTGAACACTTTTTCTGATCAACCAACTAAGTTTGGCTGTTAGTATAAGATAACTTTGTATTGATGACTGCACTTACTTCTAGATGAAGAAGTAATAAAAGTTATGTGATGGATAAAAGATTTTTTTACTGTAGATCATATAAACTTCAAAATAAAATTGTTTTTCTTTGCTTCTTAAGTGAAAAAAATCAGCTTTTCCCTTAAGGAAAGAATTTTATAGCTTCTCTTAACAAATTGCCATTATCACTATTCTTGGACTCTTGGACAATGGAACCATTCTTAAGTAAAACTTCTGAATTGTTTATCTTCCTGATTAATCATGTGGGACTGAAACTGTAATAAGTGAAACATTAGCTGGAGAGAAATTTGCAAAATTAGGGCCGTTGCCAGCACATCTCAATTATCAAATGACATTTGACTGCATTTCCTGTCACATGTTTGCAAGGTTTGTTTTTGTTTTTAAATGAGATCAATGGTGGGGGTATTATTATACAGTGAACATCTTACATCAAAATATAGCTACTAGACTTGTCATTGACAAACTCTTATATATTACTTACAACTTAAAAATAAAAAATTGTAAAAACAATGTTCTGTATCAATTCTTGTGTCCTTTACAAGATTGCCTCCCCAATATAAAATAAAACATTAAATTCTTACAGTGGTTACACAAGAATTACATTCTCTCAAAGATTAACTTGTCACTTATTGAACTTAGCCCAATTCATGAATACAGTAATCATCACATTACGAATAACCAAAATATGAATATATGACAAATATAAATAAATAATACCGTACCCTCCTTGTAAAGAAAAAAAAAACCCAAATAATTGAAGCCATTATTATGCAAAAGAAGTAACATGAATTAAATAAAATATCTTTTATTTAATAATATCTTCATCCTCTGGTACTGTCAGTCTCTGTAAAAATGTTCTACAGATGATGTTATTTATATGATATGCTTATATTTAAAATAGAAATGTAACATTACTGGAGATGTCAGGATGAACCAAATAAAAAACTTTCCGTACAGTAACTGATAATATTAATGTTTCTGATAATGACCAGAAATAGTTGAAAGTATTCAAACAAAAACATTATAAATTTTCTCAGTTTCCCCACAAATTTCTATGACAACTTATTCATAAATTGTTTGTTTGTTTCTCTTTTTTTAATGGCACATCAACATCTGTAGGGTCATCATTGTGCTGAATGTTATGTTTTATTCAGTATCCTTTTAATTTGTAAGAAAGTTTGTAGTTTAGTTTTTCTTTAGGGATGAATTTTTGGATAAAGAGAGTTTTTTTTATTGTTTGGCATGACATCTTTGTATAAAGATATAAAGATTTCATTTGGGTTTGTTTGTCTGAAAATCTCATTCATATCTTTTCCATTTTCATAGAATTTTACCTGTTTATTGTTAAAGTCTGGAAGTATGCACTTGATGGCATTGATGTTTCTTGGCATGACATACATATTGAAGGTTCCTTGATTATCATAGGAAAAGAGAAAGAAAAGAATGGGTTAGGGTAAGTATGGTCACTGTGATGTCTAGCATGGAGACCTTCTCTCATCTTTTCTTTCTCTATATTAAAGGCCAATGGTAGGTTGGATTGTTTTGAGTTTGTTTTGTGTGCACTTATTCCAGAATTCTTGCTATTTGCTTGTAATGGATTTGCATTTGGTTTCTTTCAACTCTGTACAAGGCATTTTAAGGTTTGATGTGCTGATCTATAGGGCTTTTTTGGTTTCTTTATCTGCCCTTTCAGTCCCATGAATTTCAATGTGGCTGGGTATCCCAACAGGAAATGATGGCTTTGTTTTGGGAGATTTTGCCAATTTTGCAGATGAATTCAGTGATTAAAGGGTTTTTAGTGTCTTTGTTTCTCAAAGCTGTGAGTGCAGATTTAGATTCCAAGAATATGATAAATTTGTTGTGCTTATTATCTTTTATTAGGTCTAAGGCCAAACTAATAGATATGACTTCAGGACTAGAGATGGGGAATCTGTCAAGCAGTCATCTTAGCTACTCTTTGCCTTTAAATATAGCAGAACTTCCTACTCAGTATCTTTCAATCCATTTGTCTATATGTTATTATATTCAGGGGAGCCATTTTTATTAATCTTGAATTTTTCTTGAAGTGTGATAGGGTTAGTTTTTGTCTTGAAGTATTTGGTTAAATCCAACAGAACATTTGGTTGTAATAAACTGTGTCTTTGGTTAATTCTTTGAGGAGTACAGCGGAATGGAAAGTTTAATGACTCTTTCTTTTCTTTCAAAAAGAAATTTATATTATATTTTAAAGACATAATGGAAAGCAGGATTTGATAGCCATGAAGACAGTTTTGTGTAATATTGCAGGGCCAGTTTTTCTCTTTGCAGTGACAGAGGAACTTTGTGTGGTTCTGCATTCAAGATCTCTACTGAATGCTACAAGTGATGAGGGATGGTTTTGCTGTGAGGCTTAGAGTTAGGGTTTTGATGACATGTCGACCTTGTGTGAATGTACTTATATATATATATATATATATATATATATATATATATATATATATATATGGTGGACTCTCCCATTGTATTCAACATATGAGGGTCAGCAGCTCAGTTCCTAGGAACTGACAGCCAGACAGAGGATTCATACCTTTCCCAAAGTTATTAGCATGTAAGTGAATGTAATGGATTCGACTGGAATTCAAACTCAGCTCTCTGAGATCTCTGTTCAAGCCAGTATCCAGTACTCCACCATGACTCCTATATATATAATATATATATGTATTATATATAATTTAAATGCCCATTAAGAAGTTGTATTCCTGATCAATGGTCTTATCTGTATTTTAAAGTAATTTTATTGCTTAACTTTTAATTTTTCTTTTATTATTAATTATTTTGGTTTTGTACTCCTGCATACTCTCATACTAAGGGTTAGAGGTTGCTTAGGGATTTATTTGTTGCTATCACTACAGTTTCAAATGTTTTTAGGTAAGTTTTCCTTGTTGATCTATAAATGAAATAACCATAATCTAATTTGGAGGCTATTAATGTCTAATATAGGACTTAGCAATGTTATTTTGTCTGCTCCCAACTCAGTATAGGCTACTGCTTCCAGCAGTTGGATTGCCTTGTATTTGACACTCATGGGATATGAATGTTAGTTTAGAGTCAAAAATGTCATGTGAAAATTTATGCTGCTCTACCACTGGTATTTCAGTTTTCAAGGTGGGGTCATTCAGAAATGAATACATTTTGTTTTGAGAACTTAAAACCAGTTTTCTAGGGTCCACATATTTATTTTGTTAATGTGTTGCTGTAGCTGGCCGTTCAGTTATTTCTCTTGAGTAACTCAACTGTGGCCAGGTATTGAACTCACAACTCTTTGGGTCAAGTCACTGCATTACTTCAACCAATGCTTTTATCCCCTTGGGGACATCAATGTATGAATTTTTGGGACTCATAAATGCCACATGCCACACCTTTTATCTTAGTTTCAGTTATTTCCCTTTAGTAAGTTTTTGTTCACTATGCTATGGCCAGGTATTGAACTCATAACTCTTTGGGTAAAGTCATTGGATTACTTCAACCAACGCTTTTATCCACTGGGCCATGACATCAGTGTATGAATTTTTGAGACTTATAAACCTAATGTCTCAGTAAACTTTTTTTTTAACCAGAGCTCATATTACAATTTGTTGTTGTTATTGTTTTTGTCTAGCACTCTGTATTACTGGTTCCCATATTATATTCATGTCTATGCTTGGCCCGCTTAGAGGATTTTGGTGGCCCAACAAATTAAGATTTTGAACTTCTAACCATGACTTCAAAAAGTGGCAAATTAGTTTTCCAAACTCTCACCAGGTGCAGGTGAAAGAGGAGAGGAAGGGGATTGCATTTTTACACTCTGTCCTCTTGAAACCCAACTTACAGAATTTTGCATATACTGCAAAAACGAGCTCGACAAAATTTAGGTTTTTGGTCCTTGTTGAAAGGGCAAATGCTGGCTAGGAAGTCATTCATTTTTCTTAACAATTCCATATGTCTGTTAGTACATTGCTTTCCTCGGGCTACTTGCTGGACTTGTAAATTTCCTACCTATTAAAAATTTAACAGAAGATCATTTGCACACTTTTAGGAACTCATAAAACGAATTTCTTTGTAAATTTTTTTTACCAGAGCTCATATTACAATTTGTTATTGATTTTCTCTATTTCTCTGTATTACTGATTCCCATGTTGTATTCATGTCTATGCTTTGCCAATTTTGGAGGTTTTTCTGGCCTAGCATATGTGCTGATTCCTTAAGGTTTTGTATTTTCCAGTGATGTTCTCTGTCTGTTATTTCAGGGAGCAGTGATTTCCCCTTTCCCTCCATATATGTTCCCCAGAAGAAGGCTGGAGCATACAACAGCCAAAACATTGAGAATATAACAATAAAGATCAGGGAAACAGTCCAAATAATGTAAATACTTAATAAAATTTGTTTGATTGTATTTTTAATGTCTAACTGCATATCGTATAAACACATATCTATCCATCTATTTATTTAAGTTATTCCTTAGTATTAGGTTGGTGCAAAAATAATGTCGTTTTCTCACATAGTAACATATGTGAGAAAACGACATTATCTTTGCATCAACCTAATAGCAGTAACTTGTTCAAATATTTTATAACAGCATAAAACTTAAAGATTCTTATAGAATTAAACATGCTTTCTATACAAATGTTGAAACAATAAAGATAAAATCAAGTCTGTCTTGAAGTATTTAAACATTCTGTGAAATCTGAAGAGAATAAATTATGACATTCCATGTGAATTTCTTCTTGTTTTTAATTCCAAATTGTTACCAAGAGAAGTTTTATATTGTCAAAAATCTTACTGTTGTGATCCAAAATAATCGACATCACATTTTTTTTTGGGGGGGGCACTTATCTTAAAAAAAAAAGAATGAATAAAAACTGCTTTCATTTTTTTAACATACAAATTATTTGTGAATCTTTTCATTCTTAAATTCATTTAGCTTCTAAAAAGTTTGAATCCAGCATTAATTTCTAAAAACTGTCCAAGTGCTTCATTTTTTGTAATCATTTCATCCCAAACAAGGCAATAAAGTCTCTAAGATACAAGGGGTTATTTATATGAGAAAAAAATATTTATATTCTCTAACATTGAGTCACTTCTTTCTTGAAGCAGTTAATCTAAAATAATGATTAAGCCCATTCTGAATTGTGAACCCTGATTTTGACTCTTTGAATATCTTTACAGAGAAAAATAAAAGAAATGAATTGTCTTAGGGAAATGTTTCTTTACCTGAAGAGAACAAGCATAAAAAGGAAATAGGTTTACCTATTGTCCTGTTCATATTCCTTCCCCTGTCTTTTAGACAGGAGTAGAGGTTTATCTGTTTAGCATTGGGTTTTTGGTTCCTTCTAAAGTCTTCTCATTCTCTTTCATGCCTAGTAGCCTGCTGCATCTTAGTGGCATTATTGCCTTTCTTGGGGGTGAAACAATTACAAAAAAGACAAATATAATCTATCTAGAGGTGTGGGTAGTGGGACATATATCAATGCAGAAAGAGGAAAAAGCTGTGTCCAAATTCTGTGCTTGCCTGTTGTATTCCCTTCACACCAATGCCCTTGTGAAAAGCCTGAATCAGTCTTTTCTCCCCACCAGCTATGGGATAAATAACAGGGTGGACTGTTTCCTTGAATTCTGTTCTTTTATTGTTCTCCCTGTTTCTTTCATATTCAGTAACTGCTTGCATCTTAGTGGCTTTATTATCTTACTTGGGAGTAAAATGATTTAAAAAAAGAAAAGAAAAATGAATGTTTGCAGTTTCCATTATCAGAAAATATTGTCCATTCTTCACATTGGTGACAGAAAGTGATAAATTGGTAGATTTATAGACTAAAGGTCATATTTAAAACTAAGACATCATTATTAGTGACCATTTGTGTCTGGAGGGTTGAAAAATTTACAGATATTATGTTTGGCAAAGGAAAACCTTTTAATTTTAAAAAAAATTCCAGAAAAAAACGTCTAAATTTCTAATTAGTTGGGATAATTTTTTCTTTAATTATTTGTATTTGGATATACAAATATATTTAAAGTGACTAGTTGGTTGGCAAAGAATAAAAATGAAATTTTTAAAGGAACCAAAAAGAAATAAAAACTGCTAGAGGAACAATGGAAGGTGGGTGAATAAGAAATGAAGAAAGAAAGAAAAAAAGGTGGAAAAAATTAATTAAGAAAAGAAGTAGTGTATAAGAATGAAAAGAGGAAGGACTTAAATGAAGCAAAGGAAGAAAAAGTAACTGATGTTGAAAAGAGAAGTTGAATGTGAAACGATGAATGAAAGCAATCGTTTAACGAGAGCAGAAGGGAAAAATTAAGAAATAGAAATGGACAGTTTAAGGCAAGAAGAAGAAAAAGAAATTAAGTAACAAATGAAGAAAAAATAGATGAAAATATTCCAAGGAAATATGCATTGGAGATAGAAGAATGAGTAAAAATAGAATTGGTTAGCAATAGAGGAAAAGAAAAAAGGAAAGAAATATTGAGAGAAGAAAATTGTTGACAATAATTTTAAAGTTTTTCACACAATTTTATATAAAACACTTGAAAATAAATGTTTCAAACGAAAGTCAAAAATGATTGAATTTTGTGTTCTTTATCCCCTACCCCCAAAAGTTAATTTAATACTGATTACGTAGCATTTTTTTCTTTTTACATTTAATTTTAGCAAAAACAACATTTTCCATCTTAATTTGACTCATTAATTAACACCTCAGGTAATGTTTTTTTTAAAAAGACTAAAATGTATTCATATATACTTGATAATATTTTTTTATTATTCATTCTCAAGTAATATCTATGGTTTTGCTTTGCAGTGAAAATAGTAAACTAGAAAATCTTGCATTTCAGTGAAATATCAAGTGAATAAAGTCTGTGTAATGTGTACCCAACATTTATTGTTACCTTTCCTTTTTAGGTAGACTTTTCTGGCCATTAGTCATCAATTTTACATTTCTAAACAATCAGTAAAGTGATTTGCATTAATTTTCATTATTCAGACTCATCTTCACTGCCATATTCACAGTGTTGTATACTCTGGCCTTTTTCAGGTGATTGGAATTTTTAACCAAATCCTTTATTTCAATCACCTGAAAAAGGCCAGAATGTACAATGAAATGTGTCCCTAAATTCCAATGTATATCACCTAAAGAAGGTTGTGTTGTACAATGGCTGAAATGTTATGAATATGGCAATAAAGACGAGGACAACAATCTGAGCAATGTAAATAGTGTAAATAATTACGATACATCATCTCAGAAATATAGACAGATCCTGAAGAAGGCTGGAGCATACAACAACCAAAATATTGTGCATATGGCAACAAAGATGAGAATAACAGTCCAAATAATATAAATAAAACCAGTCATCATATTACCTCATCTCAGGGATATAGACAGATAAATCAGAAAAGTTATAAATTAATGGGCAGAATATAGAAGGCTTTGTGCCACAACATGAATAAATTTAAATTAGCATATAAAATTCTATGACTTCTGTTAATCTGTCTGTGTGTCATACCCTCTATAATAGCTATACATTTATCAATTGAATCCAAATTTTGAGGAGAAGTGCAAACAGGTAAGGGAGTATGAAGTACAGTTGGTTTTACTCAGGTGTATAGCTTATTACAATAAATTCCCATTAATTATTTTGAAAAAATTAAAAATTTTACTATTTAACATACAAAATACACCCATTATTTTAAAGACAATTTAATGATTAAAATAACAAATACTTATTTAATTAATAGGAAATATTGGATTTTTGCATATCTTTTATTTAAGTTTTTATATATACAAGGATCCAGTTTCCAGTTCACCCAGCATTTGCAAGAACTGTAAACAAATCATAAGTCCAAATGCTTGAAGAAGTTGGAATTTGGCTTCAGAAAGAAATATTTATACATGGTCAGTTGTATGTTGCATGTTCAAGATGAAGAAACCATAAGAATTTATTCTTGGCTGTTAAAAATGGAAAAAGCAAAAAAAGAAATTTTCTTAAAAAATATTGTTTACCATGAAGAAATTAAAGAAATTATTAAACCATGAAGAAGGGTTTTTGTCAAAATATTTTTCCAAACAAATCAGCTTATTCAAATTTCATTGATTGCAAAATTGAATGAAACATAGAGTTTGTAAATCTCAACAAAAAAAATATATTAATTCTTTATAGATAAATATGTAAGTTCATAGTGGGAGACAAATAATCAACCAACCATCAATAAAATTATGGTTGGTTGAAGTTCATTCAAAGATATGTCTTCAAAAAGAAAAGGTTTCTTGGATATTTTTGTATCTTAGAAAGAAGTAATCTGAGCTAGAAAATCCTTGTAGTCAAAAAAACAAAAAACTGTTCAGTATTTCTTCAGGGTATCAAGATGATTCAAAACAAAAATAAATAAAATGGTATACTAACATTTCCTGATTACTATTTGCAGAGTATTGATTAAGTCAAGTGGAATGACTGTAAAAACATCCCCTTCTGCAAATTTATAAACAAAACACACAGATGCATGCTGGGATTTCTTCCTAACCCCAATAAGATAGTTCTGTTCTTTCTTGTCTAAGAAACCAGAATGCTGTGATCACTTGTCTGCATCCTCTTTTAGGTGTTAGAACCAATTCTTAGTTTCTGAACTTTTTGCTTTATTTACTGTTCCTTTGCCTTATTTACTGTTCCTTTGTCTTATTTACTGTTCCTTTGCCTTATTTACTGTTGCTTTGTCTTATTTACTGTTCCTTTGCCTTATTTACTGTTGCTTTGTCTTATTTACTGTTCCTTTGCCTTATTTACTGTTCCTTTGCCTTATTTACTGTTGCTTTGTCTTATTTACTGTTCCTTTGCCTTATTTACTGTTGCTTTGTCTTATTTACTGTTGCTTTGTCTTATTTACTGTTCCTTTGTCTTATTTACTGTTCCTTTGCCTTATTTACTGTTGCTTTGTCTTATTTACTGTTCCTTTGCCTTATTTACTGTTCCTTTGTCTTATTTACTGTTCCTTTGCCTTATTTACTGTTCCTTTGTCTTATTTACTGTTCCTTTGCCTTATTTACTGTTCCTTTGTCTTATTTACTGTTCCTTTGCCTTATTTACTGTTCCTTTGTCTTATTTACTGTTCCTTTGTCTTATTTACTGTTCCTTTGCCTTATTTACTGTTCCTTTGTCTTATTTACTGTTGCTTTGTCTTATTTACTGTTCCTTTGCCTTATTTACTGTTCCTTTGTCTTATTTACTGTTCCTTTGCCTTATTTACTGTTGCTTTGTCTTATTTACTGTTCCTTTGCCTTATTTACTGTTCCTTTGCCTTATTTACTGTTGCTTTGTCTTATTTACTGTTCCTTTGCCTTATTTACTGTTCCTTTGCCTTATTTACTGTTCCTTTGTCTTATTTACTGTTCCTTTGCCTTATTTACTGTTCCTTTGTCTTATTTACTGTTCCTTTGCCTTATTTACTGTTCCTTTGTCTTATTTACTGTTCCTTTGCCTTATTTACTGTTCCTTTGTCTTATTTACTGTTCCTTTGCCTTATTTACTGTTCCTTTGTCTTATTTACTGTTCCTTTGCCTTATTTACTGTTCCTTTGTCTTATTTACTGTTCCTTTGTCTTATTTACTGTTGCTTTGTCTTATTTACTGTTCCTTTGCCTTATTTACTGTTCCTTTGTCTTATTTACTGTTGCTTTGTCTTATTTACTGTTCCTTTGTCTTATTTACTGTTCCTTTGCCTTATTTACTGTTGCTTTGTCTTGCATGTATTGTTTACTAGCTTTGTATCATGTTTTGCCCTGTTTTTATTTTCTTTCTCTTGTTATTGTTGATTGAAAACTTTGTCAATTCCCTTTGTTGGGCATTTTTGCCAAATACATTTAACCTATGGCCAATTTCTCTAGAGTTTTTAATTTCAGAAACTTTTATTTTGTAATGTTTGTATTCAGACTAGTAAATTCATCTTGGTTGTTATCCTCATAAACATTTCAGCCTACTTACTCTCTGGCCTTCTTCAGATGGATATCATAATTGGTAAGCTTCTTTTTGGAAATTTGAGCTGAGCTCTTTATTCAATCAGCAGGAGCTGATATTTTTCTGATTTTGCTTTTCATGCTTTAGGAAGTTTTCAGTTAATTCTCTTGAGTCTATTTCTCATAATGTCACCTGTTTGTTTCTTCCAATGAATCAGAGTATATAACTTATCAGCACTACCCAGCCCAGGAATTGAACTCACAACAGATTTTAACTAATGCTTTAATCCACTAAGCTCTCTCTCTCTCTCTCTCTCTCTCTCTCTCTTTCTCTCTAGTCTTTATCTAAAAGAGTTTTCACAGCTTTGGCAGAAGTCAACCATAGTTGTCTCCCCTTGAATAAGCTTGACACTTTTTGTTGCCAGAGTTAAGTTATAGCTGAATAAAACTTCAAGTAAGGCTCCTACCTTGCTTATTTTTCATTACAATAGCAGAGGTAAGTGTTTCTTACCTAGGTTAAATTTCTGAAAGACAAGCAACTCTACAACCATCAGTGAAATAATAATAATGATGATGGTGGTGGTGGTTACATCAAATGATCCTGGTAAGGAGAGGGGGAAAATGCTTACATCCACCCCACCACCAACAACAGACATCCATGAAACCAAAGGCTATCAATCATTTGAACATTTTTATGGAGGTACAACTGATTGTTTCTATGATTTACATTCTGTGATCTGGGGTAGCAGGCTGGATATTGTTCATGGTATCTCTAGGGCAAGAGAAATTACTTTGTGGTATAAATTTCCTGTCCTGATTTATATGGCAACAATAGCAAGGAGGAATCTTTAATCTGACTATATTCTTCTTCATCACTGTCATGGCATATCAATAAAATGATCTTTGCAAATTTCCACTGGGCCATGTGTCCCCAAATTCCAACATATATCACCTGAAAAAGGGTGGAGTGTACAATGACTGAAATGTTATGAATATGGCAATAAAGATGAGGACAACAATCTGAATAATGTAAATAGTGTAAATAGTTACAATACCTCATCTCAGAGATATAGACAGATCCTGAAGAAGGCTGGGTGGTACAACAACCTAAACATCATGAATATGGCAACAAAGATGAGGACAATAGTCCAAATGAGGTAAATAGTGTAAATAGTTACAATACCTCATCTCAGAAATATAGACAGATCCTGAAGATAGTCAGAGCGTACAATAGCTGAAACGTCGTAAATCAGGCAATAAAGATGAGATCAAAAGTTTGAATGATGTCAATATTGCAAATAGTTACAATACCTCATCTCAGAAATATAGACAAATACAGAAGAAGAAATTTCTTCAGCTGGGGTGAGAACTTTAGATGGCCTCTCATAAAATACATTTAGGAAACCTATGGGAACCAAAACCAAAGCATTTTGCAGATATTTATTGCACAACTATGGACATGAATTTAGTGTAATGGTTATTGGTGCAGAAAGTGGAATTGGCATGCCAAGTTCAAATTCCATCTGAGTATGTTGTACTCAGTTTCACACAGATACTCTTGAGAAAGTTATGACTCTCCATCGTGTATGGATCAATGTAATAGAAGTGACAGTGACTTACCAGGAGCAAAGCGAATTCGCTGCCTCACGTGTCGAACCATTCTCTGAGAGTCGGTCGCGCGTGTGTACGCCTACTGCCATTTTTATGCAGAAGACTTATTTGCATAAGTGAACAATGCTACCATTAAAAACCAGGCGAGTGGACGTGGGAGAGCACGGCTCTTCTAGGCTTCGGCGAGACGAGACGTATTGCTGACAGAAAGCGACAGCAATTTCTGGACATCTGACAAGCTATTTCGGCGAATATGGACGGCCGGTTTGATTTTAAAATTATTCCCGAGTTTGACGGGACTGGATCTGTGGTTGAATGGCTTGAGAAGTTGGAATTGGTGTGCGACCTATCGGGAGTGAAGTGGCTTCATCGTGTCATCCCTCTTCGCTTAACCAGGGGAGCATTCGCGGTTTACCAGCAACTATTTACGGAAGAGAAATCAGACGTGGCTCGAATCAAGGTAGCATTGATGACAGCATTTGCCCCTGATAAATTCATGGCGTACGAACAATTCGAGGCACGTGTATTGCGTCCGGGCGAGACCGTAGATGTATATTTGGCTGATCTACGGAAGCTGACAGAGCGATGGCATGCGTGTTCGTGCGGGGGCTTCCTGATCCTGTGAAAAGGCTCCTGCGGTCCTCAGCCGGGGCGGATAATATGTCTCTCGAAGAGCTATTGGCTCGAGTTCGGGCAGCAGAGAGGGAACCAGTTGTCGCTGTGGTGCAGCCCTCCCAGACTCCTCGATCTTCCTCAGACATGGGCCCACTTGTCACATGCTATGTATGTAATGGGCCCAATCACTTCGCGAGGGACTGCGTGAAGAGGCGAAGGGAAACTAACGCGCGTTGCTATCGATGCAACAAGACCGGTCATCTGGCCAAAAATTGTCCGGGAAACGGAGGCGGGGACGAGACTTCAGCGCCGGTCCACTCCCCAAACAGCAAGTAAACTCGGTGCTACCCATCATTACTGTGTGTGTTGACGGCACACCATGTTCGGCCCTCCTTGACTCTGGGTGCTCACGATCAATCTTGAGCGCGAGTTTATGTCGGTCTTGGTCGAAGCAGGGTATGGCGGTATCTACATTAACCGGAGCTACGCAGGCTTGCTGTGGAAGGGGCACCGTCAGAATTTGCACAGCAACCGGTAATACTGCTACAATTGATGTGCTGGTTATGTGAGGGAAGCCCCTAGATTTCGACCTGTTGCTTAGGATCGACGCCATTAAGGCACTCGGTGGAGTTTGCATCATGCAGCATGGAAGTGTGGTGTTTGAAAAACCACGGACCGTCTGTGCAGTGATTCGTATCAACGAAACCGATTTCAGTGCGAAATTCAATGAACGGCAGGGAGTTTAGGTCGCAGCCTGGAAGTGGTCGGCAGGTCATGCACCAGGGAAACTTCAGAATCGGATTTCTGAATATCCAGTATCCAGCGAGATGAGAGAGGAGTACGAGCATGAATTACAAACATGGATGGACACTGGTTGGTTGGTGCCGTACAGTAACAAGGAGTTTGGCCCACCCAAGGGACTGATACCACTGATGGCCGTGCTGCAGACCAACAAGCATAAGGTGCGTCCTGTGATGGACTATCGGGAATTGAATACCTACGTTGAAACATTCACAGGTGCCGTCCGAAGCGATATTGTTTGACCAGGCTGTGCTCAAGGCTGTGTTAGCACAGAATGAAACTATAAATAGAGCAACGTCAGCATATATTGATGATATATATATCAACGAGGATGTGGCGTCGGCAGAATCTGTGAGGAAACATCTCGAGCTCTACGGATTGACAATCAAGGATCCAGAGAAGTTACAGGACGGAGCCAGAGTGCTGGGGCTAGAAGTATGGAAGGAACAGGGTCAACTGCGATGGCGACGAGGAAGTAGAATGGTAAACGGCCCTATGACGATGACACGGAGAGGTATTTTCTCCATGTGTGGCCGGCTGGTGGGACACTTCCCCGTGTGTGGACGCATGCTGGCTACGGCCGATAAAAAACACCCAGCATATCAATGTGGCTGAACTGGATGCTGTGCTGAAGGGAATCAACCTCGCGCTAAAATGGCAGGCTACGGTATTACACGTGAACACAGACTCCCTCTGCGTGTACCATTGGGTGACTAATGCCCTTACAGGAAAGTCTCGGCTGAACACCAAGGCCGCTAGCGAGATGCTCATAAGGCGACAACTTGAAACTCTAACTTCTTTTGTGAAAGAGTATAACCTTTCGGTTGACATAGCGCTAGTTAGATCCGACCAGAACCGAGCTGACTTGCTGACTAGCGTTCCCCAGAGGTGGTTCAGCAATGTGAAGGAACTCGAACTTGTTCAACCAGTATATGCTTTTGCCGTAGGAAACCCGAGCCCTGCTCAGTTAACTGAGATTCATCGACACAGCTTGCACCCTGGAGTTAAACGGAGACTATATTTCACACATAGGATCAACCCGTCCGTGTCGAAATCAGCAGTGAGATCGGTCGTTCGGAGTTGTGAACAGTGTCAGTCAATAGATCCAGCTTCTGTGCAATGGCAGAAGGGAGAGCTCAATGTGTGTGAAACTTGGAGCTGTCTGAGAATGGACATCACACACTATAATGGTCGCCATTTTTTGACTCTGATCGATTGCAGCCTCACACAGTTTTCGATCTGGCGGCCGCTAGTTTGGCAAGACGCTGCACACGTAATCCGGCAATTGGAGTCGGTGTTTTTCGAACGTGTTGCCCCAGTGGAGATCCTGGCTGATAATGACACTGCATTCCGCATCTGGAAATGGTATTGTAGAGAGGTGTCATCGGACAATCAAACGGATTGCTGCGCGAAAGAGCTGCTCTATTATGGAAGCCATGTATTGGTATAACATCACACGCAGAGATGATGTGTCTGCCTCTTCTGCGCCCGTCAATCTGCTGCATTCGTACAAAATTTGAATAAAAGAAATTGACGTTGTGCCCTCGCCTAACCAGGCGACTTTGACTCGGTATAAAGAAGGAGACGCAGTTTGGATAAAAAATCCATACGGACGCTGCACGTCAAAGTTTGTGAAAGGTCGTGTCACAGGGATAAACAGTCCACAGTCGGTAGTCATCGATGGGCTACCGCAGAACGGGGGAGATGTACGTCCACGGTTCACTTCATTGTTACCAGCGGATGATGGCGGTGACACAACGTCAGGGAGTCATGCATGGCAAGAACCAAGCTCCAGTGCAAGCAGCAGCGACACCTCATCTGAAAGCGAGAAAGAGGTAGACTTGATCCTTATCGATCCCCCGGAATATGATTCAGACTAGGACACATCTAACGATTCAGCCGGGGAGGAAGACATGTTTATACCACCGCGAAGGAGTGCAAGGGTGAAACGACCAGTCCCTCACTGTCACTTATGTGATCATACGATCAGGGGGGAGTGTAATAGAGGTGACAGTGACTTACCAGGAGAAAAGCGAATTCGCTGCCTCACATGTTGAACCATTCTCTGACAGTCGGCCGTGCGTGCGTACGCCTACTGCCGTTTTTATGCAGCAGACTTATTTGCATAAGAGAACAATGCTACCATTAAAAACCAGGTGAGTGGACGTGGGAGAGCACGGCTCTTCTAGGCTTCGGCAAGACGAGACGTATTGCTGACAGAAAGCAACAGCAATTTTTGGACATCTGACAATCAAATTGCAGGTCAGTTAATGTCTCTTGAGTCTTGGTTGACAGTCTAGAAGAAGGACAGTACTTAATTCAAAACTGGTTGGACATGGAGCTGGCAATTTCTACTTGATGCAAAAAACCCCCAACTACAAAACCTAGTGTGGTGAGGCTATACTCCACAGGAAAGTCTAATGGTATTAAGGAGTAGGGAGAAAGTGGGGATTGCTCAACTCAAAATGGAGGGACATGTGGGTTAGGAAGATAATACTGGACCAATATCCAAGTGAGCTACGTATGTTTGTTTTGAAAAATCAGCATTTAAAATACTTCTTTTTACCTGGGATTGAACACAAATTATTGATATTGGTCAAAGCAGTTATAAAATCATAATAATAATAATGGTGCGATTGACTGTTTCCATTCAAGAAACATTCACCACTGACATTTGACCAAACAGTTAACATTACTGAAATTTATAAAATCTTTCTCTTACAACAATTTTTCAGGAATATAGTCTGCTCAAGTCCACTGCTATCGATGGGAGTTTCCTTCTTAAACTTTTGCTTAAGGTAGTGTGGAAAGTCCACATTTTGATTATATCATCATTTTCTCTACTACTTGCATGTGCTATCCATTTTAGTTGTTGCTACTTTTGGAAGTTTTCAAATAATGTGGCTTTTTTTATTTCATAATGCTTGTTTGTTATTCTGTAGCACCAGTCTACAAGATTGAACAATTTTTAATCATTGATCTGAGAAAATAGTTTTCTGAAGAAAAGTTTAAATATTGACATAAAAAGGAAAATATCTGAAAGTAAATCTTTGTAAATAACCTGAAAAAACTTTTGTAAATAATGTATGAAAACAAAGAAGATTTAAAAATGGTGAGATTCACTTAAATGGTAATCACAATCAGAGAGAGAGCCACTGGGTAGATATGCTGGATTGGTGGTATGGAAAATGAAATGTGCTAAATAAGCAGGTATTTTTAAATGGAATTGATAAAATTCTCAATAACAACAATAAGAAAAAGAACAGAATAATACAAAACAATGTCAGACAAGGCAAGGCAACTATAAGACAGTAAAGAAGATTCAGTTTTTTATATACAAAAGGGATACAGTCAAGTGGTTATAGCCTTCTGAGTTCACGGCAAGAAAAAAAGAAATATGTAGGTAAGACCAAGAATTGTTCATTTTCATTGACTAAGAAGAAATCCCAGCATACATCTGTAGGATTTGTATATAAATTTGAGGAGGGCACGTTTTTAGCACTTGTTCCACCAAATTGGAGCCAACAAAAAGTGAGCCAAGTTTAAATACCAACTGATATTGCTTATGACTGATTTGCATTAATGCTCTTGAAAAGGCATGAATACATCTCTCCCTGTTTTCTGTTTCTTTACCATTGTCGAAAATGTCTTGTCACTGTTATACCATGATTTTTGACAGTGAAAAGAGGAGGTGAGTAAGTATATGAATAAACCTCTCTCTTGTATTTCTACCATGACAGGACAATAGCATCAAAGTTGTTACATCCATTTTTAACCTTTACTATTACTTCTCAGTTATAGATAATCAGAAGAGAAAATTTGATGATTCATAAACCAACTTTGAGTTGAGGAATATCCGCTTGACTTTCAAGTCTCAATGGGATTTGAAATAGTTATGAAAAGAACTATTATCTCAACACCTCATGTAAGACTATCTAATCTACTCTGATCACATCTGCTTTTAACCTTTAAATGATACTCAGAGCTGCCAATAAATAAGATAAAGCAAGTTTTATGAGCCTAAAAAGGACTTCCTGATGATAGCGCACTTTGTGAATGTTTGATGATGATGATGATGAGTGTTACTGACCCCAAATTAGGATATAATCTCAAGTTTTTCAACCACATCCCCTATGAATTAAAACTTGAGTACTCTGCTTAAGTTACACTATGCCAGCCTAGGATAAGTAGAGTGAATATATAACTCTAGTTGTTGAGGTTCCTTGATAAAAGTATGAGAGATATGAACAAACTTAAATAGAATAACAGGCTGAGATAGATTTATAGAAAGATATATATGAAGAGATGTAGATAGCTAGCTAGAGAGATAAGAACATAGATAGATATAAACAGACATAGCTAGCTAGCTAGATAGATAGATAACAAGACAGATACAAATAGATAACAAGATAGATATGACCAGACGAATATAGATAGATAGGTATAAACAGATGTAGACAGCTAGATAGATATGAACAGATGTAGGTAGACAGCTAGATAGATATGAACAAACATAGGTAGACAGCTAGATAGATTTATAGGGGGATAGATAGATATGAACAGACATATATAGATAGATAGATAGATGAACAGGCCAAGATAGATTTATAGAGAGATAAATAGATATGAACAGACGTAGATAGACTTATAGAGGGACAAATATATATGAACAGGCCAAGATAGAGAAAGCAACAGGCCAAAATATATTGATAGATAGATAAATAGGCCAAAAATATATTGATAAATAGATAGATATGAATAGACATATATAGATATTTACAGATGTAGGTAGACAGCTAGATAAGAAAAGACAGATTTATAGGAGGATAGATGTGAACAGACATATATAGATAAATAAATAAACAGGCAAAGACAGATTTATAGAGAGATAGATAGATATGAAGAGCTGTAACTAGATAGATAGCTATGAATGGGTGTAGATAGATAGATTTATAGACAGATAGATGAACATGCCAAGATAGATTTATAGAGAGATAGATACATATGAACAGATGTAGATAGCTAGATAAATATGAAAAATATAGAATGCTAGATAGGTATGAACAGACGTAGGTAGATTTATAGAGGAATAAATAGATACAAAAAGGCTGAGATAGATAGATAGATAGATAGATAGATAGATAGATAGATGAACAGGACAAAATATATTGATAGATAGATAAATGAATGGGTGAAAATATACTGATAGATATGAATAGATGTAGATAGCTAGATAGATATGAACAGACATAGATAGGTAGATAGATATGAACAGACATAGATATATTTATAGAGGGATAAATACATATGAACAGGCCATAATATATTGATAGATAGATGAATGTGTGAAAATATTCTGATAGATAGATAGATATGAACAGACTTAGATAAATAGACAGATTTCAACAGACAGTGACAGATATATGCTTTGTTATATGGTAATGATGAACATTGGATGAGAGAATAAAAATATTTTGATAGGTAGAGCGAGAAATAAACATCCATTCATAATAGATAAATGAACAGGCAGAGATAAATAGATTAGTTTCAGATAGAATAAAAAAGCATCATGAGATCAATAGACACTTGTGTGTGTGTGTGTGTGTGTGTGCGTGTGTGTATTTCTCTCACCTTTACTGACTCATTTACATTGAAAAATGATGAAGATACATTTTTGCGGTTTCCCAATAGAAAACAATGTCTTTATGATCCCAAAGAAAATTTCAACTCGGATGTATCACATTATTTGACCAAACCCTTACAGCATTTTTTTTATAAATTGCTTCTCTGTAGACATTTTGGTAATATGATAAGACTCTATTATATGTAATTATGTATTTTAAAATTTGGCCTTACAGAATTGATATTCATCTTGATGTTAGATCACATTTACCAACGCAGACCATTTCTATGGATTTCTTACTCCAAGTGAATTATATCTTTTTCGTTTGTCTTCTCCTCAAGTGTCTATTTCTTGGATATTTTTTTTTGCTTTTTGTTTGTCATCTCGTATTGCAGGGTTAGCTTAATAGTTAAATACTTTAAAATATCATGATAGCAACTGTTGAATGCCATTTTTATTTTTGTCCATTTGCATGTGTATATTTCTATCTACATCTGTCTGTGTATAAGTGTACTTTTTTCTTTCAATCTGTATCACCCCCAAGCAAGGCAGTACATCCACTAAGAAGCGACGAGTTACAGTGTGTGGAGGAATTAGGAACAGAAACATGAGTAATGAGCAGATGAAGAAAAGAGCAATCAGGAAGACAGAAGATAGAAATTGACACTGCATTTCAATTTTTGCAGATTAATGCTGGCTGGAAAGCCTGGAGCCTGGAGCCTGGAGCCTGGAAGTGAGTTCCATAGATGAGAGATGCGATAAAAGAAACTGTTAGCATAGAACTTATGGTTTCATCTAGCCATCTTGACTGTAAATTGACAAGATCTCACTGCCAGCCTAGAATTGTGTTTAAATTCATAAAAGTCTAGGTACCATAGTAAAGAGGTCATCCGAACGAGTACCATGAAATTATTTATAAATGGCACAAAGATGCTTTACACAAATATATATATATATATATATATATATATATATATATATATATATATATATATATATGTATATGTATATGTATATTTACTTTTGTGCATATTTATGTATATGTATGTTAGTGTGTGTTTTTGCGTGCATGTATGTTCCTATGCATATATATATCTGCATGTGTATTGTGTTAGAGTATGCATATCAGTATGAATGTGCATATAAACAGTGAGAAAACAAGTGTGAGAGGGAAAGCTCTCTTTTAAATTTTATTCCTTACCTTAAGGCCTTTCCTGTTCTTCTTTCTTCTGTTACCCCTCTCTCTATAGCTTTCCCTCTCACCCTTGTTTCTCACTCTCACACTTTCACTGAAATTTTGTTTTTATTTTTATATCTGGAGATATATTTTCTGTTTTCTTTTTGAATTTTTAGGGCTGATGAACTGGATCATGATTACGATTCCAATGAAATAAATTATAACCACGGAATATTAGTCTGAGCTTTATATATATATATATATATATATATATATATGTATATCCACAGACAGCCTGTATCACAGCTCATCAGTGTGGCTAGACATCCGATTGCCTCAAGCCAGAATCAAAACTCGACCAATTTGCCATCAGTCAGAGACTCTATCCCTAAGCTATCAGGGCAAGGCAGAAAAAAGGGCATCTTTTAACGTATTATATGCATGATGTATATAAATGCTAGACCAAGGGAAATGCATTAAACAGGAGCAGCAGCTGTTAAAAATTCTCTCTCTCTCTCTCTCTCTCTATATATATATATATATATATATATAATTGTGTATTTGGTCAGCAATCTCTCTTCTACACAAATTTCATTAAAAATGACTGACAAGGTACTTGAATTAAGCTTTTTATTTGATTTTTCTTGTGTTTGTATAAGTAATTTCTTTTCTGGACATAAAGTGTGTAAAAAATCTTCATATGTTCCATATATTCAAGTGCTTTTGACTATTCTATTAGGCATTATTGAGGATGGTTCATATTTTTTTTAATTCTAACTATACGTGTAGATTTTTTATATGTTTCTATAGTGATGGGAATGTTATTATTATTTTTTTATGTTTTATTTTATACAGCATGTATTACGTCTTCTGACTTGTGTATGTGAACAACCTAAATAAAAAAAAAAAGTGTTCCCTAGCAGGGTTCAAACCTGTGTTCTCCTTTGTAGGAGAAACCACCATCTAATCAAGCATGCTTTAAAATGCTTGGCTACAGAAGTGCTACAGCCCAACAGGTTTCTATTTTCTCTTTTAACGAATGTGCACTCCATCATTCAGAAATGTAAACAAAGCAATTTTGAAAGAATCAATGGATTTAGTTTTAATCCAACACATATATCATTGTTTTGTTTTTCTTTACTTGATGCCTGGAGCACCCATTTTTTTTTATTAAGATTTCTCAAGAGTGCACTCCAAGCCAATGTGATACACTCTGTTTAAAATAAAAAAACATGAAATCTATTTCAAACATAGGTGTCCATTATATACAAAAAAAACGTTGAAATATACACGCCTATATGTAATTTGACATTATGTTCTTTCTGCAATAATAAAGAATATTTTTTGTAAAAATATTCCTTTTCAACATTTAAAAAAAAAATTAGCTGAAATTTGAAATTTTTGATGGTGGCTCAATATTTTTGCATGGCCTTATTTCCTGCGTCACTATGCTTATGATACTCTATTGTCCATTGTAGTGCATTAACGTTAATGCAGTAACTTGTTTTCTGGCTCACAAAGATCATAAAATACACTGGGTAAAGACCACTGCTAATCACTCTTAATTTGGGGACAAAATTAACAAAAGTAATTAATTTAACCAAGGTGACCCAAAAGTTTTGTATATCAGTGTCAGCATTAAATTCACATTGACTTGGGTGAGTACGCACGTCATGTTTCACCCATAATATTATTTCTTTACGCCAGGTGCTAAGCACTTCTCTCTGGGATTTAGAGCATTTCTCAAACTAAAATTGATATTGAAATACCTTAAACAAAATGAGGAAGTGTTTTCTGTTGTATTGTTGTTTTTTGTTTTAAATAAAAAGGATACTTTCATAAGGGTATAAAGTCCTAAGAGGGGTAATTTGAAGATGACAAGGGCTGTAATTGCCCCAGGTAGGTTACTGTTCCTCAATATTAAATGGCTGGATATTTTCAGGACAAACCTAGTACACACACACACACACACACACACACACACATACACGGGCCACACATAAATTTTAAAGAAATAAATTCAGTAAAACATTATAGATGAAGTTTAATTAATTTTATGCCAATTGCCTTATAAAAACAACAATTCCAATTTGATTCTCCCACATTGAAGAATCAACAAATCCTTTTAATTAAATCTGTCAACTTTCAGTTCCTCCAAAATTTTCCAGTTACATTTTGTTGTTCACTATTTATATAAAATCTATAAATTAAATTACTTTAATTAAAAAAGAATTCAGAAGAAATTAGGCCAAAATTTTAGAAACTGAATTCATTTTTTTCTTTGCTGATCTAACTTTCTACATTGGATGCCAAATATGAGCATCTTGTAAAAATTAAAATGTCATAATACCTACATTTTTGTATGCTTTCATTTATATATATATATATATATATATATATATATATATATATATATATATATATATATATATATATATATAAATATATATATATATTTATTTACACAGAGATCACAGCTAATACATACACACATACACACACACACACATATATATATATATATATATATATATATATATATATATATATATATATATATATATATATATACAACTGTGTATTTGGGCAGCAATTGCTCTTTTATACAAGTTTCATTAAAACTGACTGACAAGGTACTGTGGTTAAATTTTTAATTTAATTTTTCTTGCGTTCTTATAATTTTCTTCTTTTTTGGACATAAATTCTGTAGAAATTGTCTGGATGTTCTGAATGTCTGAGTACTTTTGGCTATACTTTTTTTATCCAAGATGAATTTATTTTTACTTTTAACTGAATATATGGATTGTTTTATGTATGTATCTAGAGTTACAGGAATATTTTATTTTCCAAACATGGTCAGCACATTGTGGCTGTGTTCATAGTTGATGTTATTGAGTAACAGCTTTTCCTTTTTTATTAATAATGCTTCCATTATTTTTAACCTTTTTTATATGAGGGTGAGGCTATTATACTTGTATTTTCTAAGAGTACATTGCAGATGGAATTTGGTAGGGTCACTGTGCTTATTGAAATGAGACCTAACTGAGCTATGGCCAGAGAGATGTAATGCTAGTCTTCTTCTTAGGCATGTTGTAATATATCCAGTATATATATATATATATATATATATATATATATATATATATATATATATATATACATACATATATATATATATATATATATATATATATATATACATACATATATATATATATATATATATATATATATATATATATAATGTTTTGATTAGGAACACAGTTCTTTAAGGAACACGTGAATTTGTAAATAATGTTGGTTCTCTGTAATTTGGAATTTGCATGTGAGTTATTGTTGTTGACAAGCTAAATTTTTTGTTTT
>OZ010595.1:92302566-92322566 GCA_963932145.1 Acanthosepion lycidas
CAAACCTTTTTCCTTCAATTCCCAAATTTTTTTCGAAAGGGCTGTTTAGTGTTTTAATTTTGGATTGGTGAATGAATATCTATGTGTATTGATTCTCTTCTATTGATGGCAGAAATGCCAGAGAATACATATGCTCTGTTAAAATAAAAGCATGAAGCTCTCTGTGGATCAGTTTCAATAATTAATATTACTAGGATCCATCTGGATTGTATACCAATGGATTGATTACCTGTAATATAGAGTGAGTGAGTGAAAGATAGAAAATGAACAGACTGAGATAAAGAGATAGATGATTCATAAACAAATAAGTCATAATAAACCTTCAGTAAACCACAAATAGAAGACAACTTGATATTATATAGTATTCCCACTTTCAGATGTATCAGGGGCATTAACATGATATGACAGAAGAAATGAAAAGGCTTTTTTATTGTTTCTGTTGTATACCTTTATAGTATAATTTGTTCTCAGTTATCTAAAGCACACGGTTTATATATATATATATATATATGACGTCACATATGAAATGGACAAAGTCCGATAATTATTTTAAGACATTTTTATGTTTATACATTCTTTTTATAGATACAAATATTTAAGTAAATGTTCTGTTTATAATAAACCGTATGAAACAATATTTACTGGCCTGAATGTCCAAGAAGTTTTCGAAGGACAAATATTTTCTGTGAAAATTTCTTGGACATTCAGGCCGGTAAAAATTGTTTCATATGGTTTATTATAAACAGAACATTTACTTAAATATTTGTATCTATAAAAAGAATGTATAAACATAAAAATATCTTAAAATATATATATGCACACATATGTGTGTCTTTTCCCTTGTATAAAAACATGAGAAATTACATAAAAATTACAAAAATGTGTTACTTGTTCATCTTATTAAATATGTAAAAGTCTGTTTAAATAATTTCCTAAGTAAGTAGAGCCAGTGGACAAAAAATATATGTCATGTGGGGAAAAATATATATACATCAATAGACACTAGAAAAATCAATTTCTCACATTACCTATGGTAAGTGCTTACCTCAAAATTAGGCTACATATAAATTTCAACTTTGCTATGCTAAGATGGAGCAAAAGTTTCAAATAAAAAAGATACATTTAAAAAAGACAGAGCAAAAATATATTCAGTATGCTAAACAAAATATGTTTTTGCATTTTAATTATATATATCTCTGTTTATGCTTATGTATGTAAGCTTGTCAGTTATATATTTGCATGCATCTATAACACACACACACACATATATATATATATATATATATATATATATATACTGGTAAAAAAACAGTTTATTGCCTGATTTACCTGCATATATAATAAGTATGTAAAATTACACAACATACATGTTTCATTATTACAATAGTAAATAGGAGTATAAATTTTAAGATATATTTAAAAAGCATTCAATGCCTGATACAAAGTAGAATCAAAGAGAACGCAAGATTTTGCAGAATAAGCTTTGTTTACAGCAATGGCTTCCATTTGCTTCCTGTAAATAGTTGTTGTCTTTGAATATTTTTCTGCTTGTATTTTGAATCACTCTTCACGGCAAATCTTCTTCCGTTCATTCAAATCACAAGGCTGATGAAGATGGACTCAAATTTTCAATCAGGTTCAAGTCAGGAGATTACATTTTTGGACCACTGACTTCATTGATAATATGCTTAGAATACTGGTTCTGTTGAAACACTTAATCGCAATTCATTTTTAAAACCATCATGTTTTGGATGGAGTTTGGTAAGTTTGTGTGTTTAAATGGCTACTAATGGAGCTGTGGCCGAATAGGTGTGACCACTGGCAGAAACTAGTGGAAACTCTTGAATCTTCACTGTTATTATCAAGAGATTGGTATACATATTCGGTTATGACAGTAAGCACACCAGCAGTAGACCAGGCAAAGCAGAAACCATCAGAGAGCAGATCATGGGAGGTGAGGTACTTAACCACTTTGATTAAAGCCTCAAAGACTTTGCCAGAAGAATGGTAGGGGACTGATGAGACAGTTGTTAGACAAGTCAGAAGAGTCTCCAGAGTTTTTAAAGACTGAGATGAGAGTGGAGGACTTCCAACAGGCTGGAAAGCAAGAATCAGTGAGGCAGTAGTTGTATTATTTGGTGAGAACTGGAGACAGCTGAGGGAAACATCTCTTTAGTACTACGGCTGGTATCCCATCAGCACCACTTGCTGTGTGAGGGTCTAATTTAGAGATAATGTCAAATACCATCGACTGGGTTATGTAGATTTCACTCAGTATAGCCTCAGTTCTAGGGGGAAAATCGGATGTTGAGTTGGATGAGAATTTTTGAGCAAAGCATTCAGCCTTATCAGCTGAGGATATTAGGACTTCAAATTGATTAAATAGAGGAGGGATTGAGGATTTGCTAAGCTGCCAATAATATATATATATATATATATATATATATATATTGTTATAGTGGAACATACCTATTCTATAGTTATTAGACTCTCCCACCTATAATAAGTAAGAGTAGTAAGAGTAACGAGGGAGGGAGTCACTCAGTGGGTCGGTCAGTCAGTCGATGCCGGATGACCGTTAGTCAGATACTAAAGTATCAGCGACCACAACTAGATTTCTCTGTGTCATTACCTATTATATGAAGTTCCTAACGTTTTGAACGTCGAACCTATTTTAGGACTGACTTAGTACAAATAGAAGGCTCCACTGTGAAACCACTCCATAATATAAATATATATATATATATATATATATATTTATATATATATATGTGTGTGTGCGTGTGTGAACTAATGAAAAAACAACTCTGTTGATGTGACCAACAGGTAACTTTCTATAACAAGATGTAACACCTTAGACAAGAAAAAATTTGAAAGAAGGAAAGAGAAAGAAGCACAAAAAGCCTACCTACTCAGTAAAGTAGCTATTATGCTGACTGTGTTTGGAAAATAAAACATCCCTCTAACTCTAGAAACATACACACAACTCATATGACCAATTAAAAAGCAAAAATAAAATCATCTTTGATAATGGCTAAAACTATAGTTGAAAGTGTTTGGAATTACAGAACATTTGGACAGTTTCTACACACTCTGTGTCCAGAAAAGAAAACACTTTTTGAACACAAGAAAAATGAAATAAAAAGCTTAATTGTAGTACCTTGATTGTCATCTTTAATGAAACATGTTTTTATATATATATATATATATATATATATATATATATTAGGTTGGTGCAAAAATAATGACGTAATAATGTCGTTTTTTGACGTATTTTTTAACGTCAAAAAACGACAATATTATGTCATTATTTTTGCACCAACCTAATATATATATATATATATATATATATATATATATATATATATATATATATATATATATATTTTATTAAATTAGAGACAATAAGCTTCAAATACTTATGGCAGTCAGAACTTTTGACCTGTATTATTTTATATATATATATACATATATATATATATATATATATATATATATATATATATATATATATATGTATATATATATATATATATTTGCGAAATATCAGCAGACAAAAATCATGTTTGTCAATGCAAATCTCTCAAGTATTTCACATTAGACATATAAAACTTTATCAAAATATCTTAGGATTTCATCTAGGTTAAGTGTTATCCGTCTCTTTTTGCATCTCCAAAATCACTTGAATATTTTGTCTATTTTAACTTCTTTTTGGCTTAAGTGCCAGATCCAGTTCTTACCATCCTCAGAAACAACCACTTGAATTTGATACTTACTTATCTCCCTTGATTTCCCATTTACTTGCTAAATTTCAAATTTTGTTATTTTGTGTTATATAAATTCAGAACAAACATTGTCTATTCAGAATTCAGTGCATCATCTATCTCCATGTGAATTTCTCATATGAAAAATTATAATTATTTACATTATTTACAAGTAGACGATTGTCCTCATCTTTGTTGTTGCTATCACAGTGTTTTGGCCTTCAGGTGTTTGTTGATCTGGATAATGTATAGGGTATTTCAAACGAAACCCTTTATTTAATTTACAGACTGTTCTTGTTCCATTGACCAGGTCTAGAGATATCTTGACTAGTTCTTATTTATAATACTGCTCAGTTATTGCTTGACTTTCCAATTTCCACTGACTAGACACTGCTCAGCTGCAAGGCTTTAACCTTGTTACATAACAGCATAAAGGCTGAAACACCCACAAATCCCATCTATGGTTTATACTGCAAGTATGCTGAGCAGACCTTAGTTATAGTTTCTCAGATAGAGTGCATTATCTAGTATGAATAGCAGTCTGAGCAAGGACAGCATGTTCAAACCCTCAGTCGCGATGAATTGTGACTTTGTGCTAGCACAATTTTTGACGGCTGACAGTGAGTTCTCTCAAATCCAATTTCTCTCAAATCCAATTTCACTTACAAGACTTGGTATGGGTTTCAGGCACTTTCCACCTCCACCCAGACCAAAAGCATGAAGAAAACATCTTCCTGACAAATTGACCATAGTGAGATTTGAAACTGAGTCTCATTGGGTAAAATAATTTTTTTAATATTTATCAGACACACATACATACATGCACACTCCAGAACATACACATAAAAGGTAAAGGCAAAAAATAATATATATATATATATATATATATATATATATATATATATATATATATAAAGACATTTTTATGTTTAACATTCTTTTTATAGATAAAAGTATTTAAGTAAATGCTCTGTTTATAACAAACAGTATTAAATAACATTTACCGGCCTGAATGTCAGAAATTTTCATAGAAAATATTCGTTCTTTGACAAGATTTGAACCTGTATCCTATATGGAACCATCCTATAGCATGACATGCCTTACCTCATGGCCACAAATGATTGTTCGGTTGAATTTACAGCTTATAAACTTCAACTTTCCATGAATCTCTCACGTACATTCATATCTGCTCATGGTGTATCAAATGTAAACAAATGACATCACACATTATGAAATGGACAAATGCCGACAATTATTTAAAGACATTTTTATGTTTAACATTCTTTTTATAAATACAAGTATTTAAGTAAATAACGTAAAAGTATTAAGTAAAGGATGAGTATTTTCTATGAAAATTTCTCAGACATTCAGGCTGGTAAATGTTATTTAATACTGTTTATTATAAACAGAGAATTTACTTAAATACTTGTATCTATAAAAAGAATGTTAAACATAAACAAGTAAGAGGAAGGGAGTTCCATAGATGGGAAGTGCTAGAGATGAAGCTATCGGAGTAGAAGAGACAGCCACATTTAAGACAGTGTAAGGGTGGGACTGAGATGCTGACCTAGTGGCATGTTTAAATTCATGCAGTTTGGAAACTAGCGAAAGTAACTCATCAGAGCAGTTATGGTGAAAGTATTTATAGAAAAGACAGAGGGAGATGATGGCATGTCTGTGAGAGAGTGACTGTAAATGAGATGCCAGATCAGGGCCAACCACAATGCATATTAGTTTTATTCTTTACAGTTTGATTAAATATGGTGACTTAAACAAAATATGCTGAAATAGTCACATTGAAAATGATTGGTGTGAAGAACTGTGCAGTAGTAAAACAGTTGAATGCATGCAGAAAAACGGTTTTTAAGGTGTGGAAAAATACATACACAGACAGGGTACAATCAGATAAATTATCATCTAAATTACGCAAAAATATGCTAAAATATTCTTTATTGGCTTCAAATGTGACCATTGACCTGGGCAAAACATGTCTTATGAGCTTACTAACATTCTTTTTCTTCTATATGTAGTGTTCCTTCAAGACCTGATCAATCATGGCTCTCCACAATTTCCTGTCTTTTTTTGCTCCTACAACAGGTTTTGTCTTTTTGATCTCCCTTTGAATTCATGTTCTGCCAACCATTTACACAATCTTGTAAGGTCGGTTATTCACTGCTTTCCTCTGTACCTCTTGCCTTCAGTATTTCCTTTGAGTATCAAATTCTCCAGTCCCTCTTTCCTCATCATGCTTTCTCCATGTTATCCTCAAGCATTCTTCTGTAGAATCATATTTCTGTTGTTTCAAGTTCTTCTTCATTGTTCAGGAGGACTGATATCATTGCTCCATATTAGATTGCATTATAGGTATCTACTAAGATTGTCTTTTTAGTAAAAGACTACAAATATAAAGATCTGATGGTGACTGTACTCACTATTCACCTTATAAATCATTGCTTCTTTGGTGAGCCTCATTAAAAGGCAAATGTAAATCAATAAAGTGAACAACCTCAGAATTTTCAACTATTTTTATGATAATTTATTGATTTTTTTTTCAAATGCATACTTTCCAAAAGCCTTTTCACAATAATTGTTCAGTATAAAATCAAACATTTTGCACTTGGAAACACAAATAAGATGCTGTAAATATACAATTTAAAGAAAAATCTTTATAATTGAAAAATTGTTCAGATTACTGAACATCTTTGTATTACTTTCTTTTTTGGTTACCATCTCATTTCAGCCAATTTGTTTACAACCTTCTTCATGTGTGAAATTCATAAGGAAAGAAGGGAGCAGTGGATATAAAAAATATTTTCATCTCTTAATCAAACAGAACTTTTCAAGTGTTCCAGTCTTAAGCTAATGTAATGATCTATGTATGGCTTCATATTTGTCTTGTATTTTCTTGTATTTTCAAGCAATATCATTAATAACTAATTATCATCCACTTCTGGACTTTATTTTAGAAGACATATCATTATTTTTAAAATGATTAAACCATCTTTGAGCAACATAATCAGTTTATTTCCTTCTACTCCCAAAATGTTGTAAGCAACTTTAGTTTATTTGAAGCTGTGTTTTAAAAAAGTAACTCAGTATTATCAAAATTATAATACTTGTATTGGTCATTTGAAATAAAATATACAGTTGATGAGAACTGATAATTTCATCTCTATCTATAAAAGGCAGGATGTGTGTGTGTGTGTGTGTGTGTGTATAACAAATGCACGGCCGTAATTTTTGACGGATTTGCACCAAAATTTACATGCGCATGCTCCAAGTAGGTGAGAAGGCCAAGACTGACTTTGCATTTCCCAACTCCCATCGATAGTGAAAATAATCGATTTTTTCATGCTTCTATGGCAATTTTCATGTAGTTTGTGGCCATTTTGTACTGGCCAGAGTGAGAGCCTATAGCTGGCTGCCACGAATATTCAGGAAGATTCTATTGGTCAGCGTGAGAGCCAACAGCTGACTGACACGAATGTTAACTAGCATTCTAGCATGCAAAAAAAAAAATCAATAGCTGCATTCATCACAAGTGGGAAAAATTTAAATCTGCATGGCACGTTACTCCAATTGGCTCATTCACTTGCTTAAACTCAACATTGATTCTGATTCAGCAGAACTGCATTAGGTGTGAAAAAGTATTTGTTGTTAACATTCTTTTTTCATTCGGTTTTTCCAGTTACGACTCCTTTTTTAAAGCTGATCGTTTTGTGTTCATTTTGTTTAGTTCTTTTTTTGTAACAGATTTAATGTTTAGTATAGAGCTTAGAAAAATTTCACAGTGTGAGATAGGCAAGAAGTAAGGCATGTAGCAACATCAGCATGGCAAAGGGTACTCCTTTAAAGGCAATGAAAAGCAAAAATATTTGAAGTCAAGTGATAGCGATTGCTGTATGAGTTGTACGATTTTTGAATCAAGCACGGGCAACGCTCGGCCATGCTGCTAGTATGTATATAAAAATAATATTAATAACATAGTGGAGTCATAGACAGTCTTTATATGTGTAGATTAAATAAGCTTTGGAGTAAAGGTCTGTAAAAAAAGAAAATAACTTTGATACATCCCAATATATAAGTTGTCCCTAAAGTCTGGGCACATAAGCAATCTCATTAACTATATTTTTTTTTACCTCCACAGATTAAGCCTGGTTTTGTTGAAAGAAGAAAGAACTGACTTCTTTTTCTGGGGTATGTTAAGATGTACTCAATGAAAATCACAGATGCAACACATTTGATTGAATGCATAAAGAGTGAATGTGCTTAAATTGACGGCAATTTAGAGTTACTGCATCGAGTTCACATGAATCTTGAAAAGTGTATCAATCTTTGCATCACAAATGATGGCATTCATATTGAAGTGTTATTTGTTAATATTCAAATTCAATGAAATGTTGTTGAAAACTTAATTTCTTGAAAATATGCATTTTTGCCTATGTCTTCAGTGTTGTGGGACATATCCTGTAGAATGGTAATGTCAGTAATGTAATCGAATCAAAGGTAGTCTTTAAATATGTACAGGCAATAAGCTTTGGAGTAAAGGTATATAAAAAAAATGAAAATGATTTTGACCCTAATATATAACAATAATAATAATGAATATGATGCAGTCCTAGGTCGTTTTTAAGCTTTGGAGCAAAGGTCTTTAAAATAAAAAAGACTTTTGATACATTGCCATCTCATGAAAGCAAGATTTAAGTCCTTTTTAAAAGTGGTGACACACACGTATTTGTGAATGTGTCCAGTAAGTGCCCAGTTTTATTAGCTTTTACCAAAGACATTATACTGTGTTAATAGAAAATGGATATTTGGGTGATGAATTCCATGGAACCAGATCTTCAGTTCATCTTTAATTTGCCTTGACCTTTGGCAAAGACAAAAACTGAGAAGAATCAGTGACACAAAAAATAAAGAAGAAATGATTCTTGATAGACTGACCAGTTAATCCGGTTGTGCCACAAACTTTCCAAGCTGATTAAGTCATTAAACACAGGTTATTCCATAATATTTGACATTTGGGATTCACTTCTTTTCCATGTTGAAATGTAGACTGAATTTTCATTTTGTTTGACATTATTTAAAGCAAATACAGAAAATGACTGTTGCTATTCTTAGAGATTATACACCTGAGGAAACTTATAGAATGAATCAACTAAAACACCAAAGTAACAACAAAAGCAATGACTACAATAGGTTAAACCTCCTTCTCTCCCCACTCCTTAATGCCATTAGACACATCTGAGCGGAATTGGGGTCACAGTCTCATTATACTAGGTGTGACTGCAATTATTTCTCTAGTGAGTATACTTTTTATTTTATGGGATGGAGTTGCCAGCTCAATTCGACAACTGGTTTTGAATTCACACTAGAAAGCTTATTTTGGAGGAGAATAGATGGATTAATAACATTGCTCAGGGTAGTTGTGTGAAAGTGAATGCAACAAACATGACCCGAATTTGGACTCTGCAGGCCAATTCCACTTTCCGTGCTGATAATACATCATGTACACATGCCTATCTATCTGAAGAATGATGTTTGTTTTACATTTGGATTATGAAAAAGATAGAAATCAGATTTTACTAAACTTAGCTTAAGTGGTTAACTGATAAACTGGTCAAATGACAAGAGCATTAAGCAATTTGTCAATGAGATTTGATTTCTAATCTCGTCAGAGTTGATTTGTCAAAAAGATGAATTCTTGATAATATCAGGCTGTGGAAATAATTCCAGTGTGTGACACCCTGTCGCGAAGTGTTCATGAAAATGATATCCTGGGTTGACACAAGCCTTGTAAATGAAATTGGGTAGAGACGGAACTTTTCAGTAGCTGTCAGTGGTTGTCCTTGCACAAAGTTACCAGATATTGTGACTGAGCGTTTGAGTCTACTGATTTTTACCAGATTAAATACACTCTCCCAGAAACTGTAACAAATGTCTACTCAGAATAACTCCAGTATAAACCAAGAGGTTGGCTCTGAGAGTGCTATAGAAAATACAAATGTGCCAGAGCAGGCATCTACAACAGGGATTAGCTAGCTGTTCAAGCAGATGAGAATATTCAGAAATGAGCATCCGTTGTTATTACCATTATTAGTTCTTAGTACATTTAGTACAACACAATACCAAAAGAAAAGGTGGAGGAATGGAAATGGGAAGATTGTGTTGTGTCAGTTTTAAAATAAAGATAATTATTCAAAATTTAACTTTTTATTTGGCTATAACACTGAGCTCTGACACTGGTGAGAAATAGGCAAATATCTCAAGCACAAGGCAGATCTGCCAATTTGATATTTACTATGTTTAGATCAGTATGGCACAAGGCCATGGTTGATTATGTTTCACTCATCTTTCAGTTTAGTATGGCATGTTTGCCTAGAAATTTAAAATTTTACCTTTACTTATTAATAACGTACAGAGATATTTGGTTATTTTCGGTACTAAATAATCATAGAAGTTGCTTCAAAGCCTCAGAAATTTAATAGTTATTGACTATAACTCAGGTGCAAATAAACATATGAACTTGCAGTTTTGCTTGTCAGGGTTGGGTGGTAGAAGGTTAGGTAGGTAGAAGACCAGAATAACAGCTGGGGTGACAGTTTATTGATGCCTAAAATTAACCCAAGCCTAAAAAGAGTTGTCATTTTATTTTCAAGTTTCAGGTGGATCAAGTTTTTATCTCCTCAGGGAAAACAGGGGAAAAGTTTGAAAAGGTGAGATTAAGGAGAAAGAAAAAAGAGAATGAAGGAAAGGAAGAGGAAAGGAAATAAAAGAATGATGGAAAGAAAGAGGAAAAAGAATGAAGGAATAAGAAAAGAAAAAATGAAGGAAAAGATGGAAAAGAAGAGGAAAGGAAAGAAAAGAATGATGGAAAGGAAAGAAAAAAAATGGAAAGAATGGAAGAGGTAAGGGAGGAGAAGAATGAAAGAAAGGAATAGGAAAGTAAAAGGAGGAGGAAAGGAGAGAAAATATGAAATAAATGAAGAGGAAAGGAAAGAAAAAATGAAGCAAAGCAAGAGGAAAGTAAAAAATGAAGAAAAGGAAGAGGAAAGGAAGAGGAAAGAAAAGAATGAAGGAAAGGAAGAGAAAAGAAAAGAATGAAAGAAAGGAAAAGGAAAGAAAAGAAGGAAAGGAAGAAGAAAGAAAAGAATGAAGGAAAGGAAGAGGGAAAGAGAGAAAAAATGAAATAAATGAAGAGGAAAGGAAAGAAAAAAATGAAAGAAAAAAAGAAAAGGAAAGAAGAGAATGAAGAAAAGGAAGAGTAAAGGGAAGAAAAGTATGAAGGAAAGCAAGAGGAAATGAGAGAAAAGAATGAAGGAAAAGAGAGAAAAGAATAAAGAAGAAAGGAAGTGGAAGGGAGAGAAAAAATGAAATAAATGAAGAGGAAAGGAAAGAAAAAATGAAGCAAAGAAAATATGAAGGAAAGGAAGGACAAAGGGAAGAAAAGAATGAAAGAAAAGAAGAGGAAAAGAGAGAAATAAGTGAAAAAGTGGAAAGGAAATAAAGGAATGAAGGTTTGGTTTGGTTTATTTTGTTTAATGGCATATCGACACCTCAGTGGGTTATTTAATGCCGACATTTTTAGGATAGATTCATACGAATAGAGTATGTATTCTTTGGTTTAGATTGGTTTGATTTATTTTGTTTTATGGTACATCAACCTCAATGGGCTATTTAATGCTGACAAAAATTTTTATTGCTGGTAATATTTTGTTTCGTCAAAAATCTGTTTCTGGTAATATATTTCCTTCAAAATTGTATTGCTGGTAATAATTTTTTAAAAAAAGCATTGCTGGTAATAGTTAACTATTTGCCCATAGCTGTGACCCTAACAGGTACTATCACCCTGGGTCAGGGTTGAACTGAGAACACCAGCAATTAAGGGGTGGTTCCACACTCCTCAAAACCTCCTGATCAGAGGCCTTGCTGCTGGATGTAGTTTAACGTCTTACCCAGGATGATAAAAGAATGAAGGAAAGTAAGAGGAAAGGAGAGAAAAGAATGAAGGAAGAGGAAAAGAAAGAAAAAATGAAGAAAGGAAGAGGAAAAGGATAAAAGAATGAAGGAAAAGAATTGGTAAGAAAAGTGCATTAGTGTTCCCCAGTGCACTGGTTGAGAAACACTGATCCAGACAGCCACAGATTTTCCAGACATTTCAACTCATACATTATTTCTGTGTGAATTTCTGAGATGAGCAGATATCATTATTTATGCACGGACTAATGTCCCCATTTTCCTTGTTGTAATTACAACAATTTGAATATCTCAACACTCATGTAAAAACTAAGATATCCGGAATAGGCATGGCATGTGGAACTAGAACAATCTACCCTAGTAGACTAAATAAAGGGTTTAGTTCGAAATTCCACCTGAAGATGGTTGGAGCGTACAACAGCTCAAAAGTTGTGAACATAACAATAAAGATGAGGACAACAGTCCGAACAATGTAAATAGTGTAAATAGTTACAATACTTCATCTCAGAAATATAGGCATATATATATATATTGAAATATTAACAGGAAAATTACATTGCAAACGAAGAAAAGAGTACTGAACTCTTATGTAATATCAGTTCTTTATGCCAGTGAACACTGGGCAATCTTCTAAAAAATAAAGAAGGGCCTTGAAGCAACAAAAATGTTGTTCTACAGAAGGATGCTGAGAATAACATTGATTGAACATGTGAGCAACAACAAAGCTTTAGAGAAAAAGAAAACATAAATGGTACTTATACATAATATCAGAAAGAGATTGTTCAAATTTCTAGTGCACAAAATGAGGAAAGAGAGCTTGGAAAATTTGCAACTTACAGGACAAATTGACAACAATAAGGACAGAGGCAAATAATGAATAGCCTACGTAGTGAGCTTGAGTAAATGGATGGCGGAACAAAGTTTAGGAGAGATAACAAAGAGACAAAATTTATTAAGAGCTCCAAAGGACAGGAAATTATGGAGAGCCATGATCAGTTAAGTCCTGAAGGGGCATGCCACATAGAAAAAGGAGAATGAGCTTGAGTAAATGGATGGCAGAACAAAGTTTAGGAGAGATAACAAAGAGTCAAAATTTATTAAGATCTCCAAAGGACGGGAAATTGCAAAGAATCAGGATTACAATATCCTGAAGGAAAATGGCAGATAGAAAGAAATGTCATAAAACAATTGACATGATTATTTCATTTTCTGATTGTTTTTCTGACAGGAAGGCTGTTGTTCCTTTTTACCAAAATCTTGCGTTGATTCTGATGCAAAGAATAGTTGACAACTGTTAACTCTTTTAGTATTTCCTGATATTTGGTCAAAAAAATAAAAGAAACAATTTATAAAAAAGTTAGGATTGTAAATCTGCATGCAGCCATTTTGGGATTTGTAGAGATTTTCTAAGTTTACCTTAAACTTGGTACAAGGTCATCATTGTAGAAGACTTACTGAGCCTACAGTCAGCATGTGAGATATTTACTGTTTTGCAACAGGTAATGGTTGATTTGGATGTTTATGTGAGGAGACTTAATTCACTTTAAAAGGTTTTCTTATAGGAAATTTATTGGTAGTGTGTGTGCAGTTTATTGGTAGAAGGGTACAAAATTTATTTCAACATCCCATTTCCTTCTCCATTAGTCATTCTGTTTTTGCCCATTAAGATTTACGCCAGGAGTTGTAAGTGTTCCATAAAAGTTAATGTTTGTCTTCAATGCATGCAAACAAAAATATTTTTTAAATTTCCAGGAAATTTCTGAGCCATCTTTGGATGTCACTTCCAGGGTAGGATGTCTTCTCTGTGGGGATTGAACTATTATTACCTTGCATGACTAGCTTGTTAACCTTTGGTTCCTGAAACTAAAGGTGTTTATAGCAAAGAAAATGGTGACTTACCTCATCAAACCAAGCGACAGCGCGTCGTGTCTATTCTACGATGGAAAATGTGGCGAAAAAGAAAATTACTTACCAAACGAAAGGGCACGTATTCCACATGACATGCTGAAGATGGAATATTTGAATTAAAAAACAAGTCCATCACAGGAGTCGTTATAAAAGTATTTTGATATGCAAATTACTAAACATCCTCTCCCAGCTGTTGACAAATGGAAAAAATGATCGGCCGATAAAAGCAGTTGGTGTTCTTGAATCGAGGAGCAAAATTTGGTTATTTTGTCTACCGCGTTTGCTGGAGAATATTATTTTTCTGACTGGTTGCATGCATTGTGATTTGTATGATAGTACCTGCAAATTGAGTTTTCAGCATTTCTTTCTGTCCCCGATGTTCGAGTCTGAACTTAGTGATTTTTTCTTTATTTATTCAGATATCTTATATCATATTATATATTTATTCTTTATTTATTCAGATATCTTATATCATATCATATATTTATTCTTTATTTATTCAGATATCTTATATTATATATTTATTCTTTATTTATTCAGATATGAAGTGCATTATCATCCTGTAGAAATGTTCAGCTTCCGATGGAATCTTTATAAATAAGTACTATAGAACTTTAAGTCCATTTAGTTAAAGTGGGGTATGATAAGAGATATACAACTTCACATTTGCTTGATAGTTAAAATATTAAAAATGTCTATATAATTAAAGCAGTGAACTTCTACAATTCATTAGTGTATTTAATGCTAATGAACTATTTTCATGGTCTCCTGAGAATTTAGGAAATTTAGCAATGCTTGGCAGTTTTTCCTTTCGTCAAAGAGTTGTTTAGAAATTTTTGTAAACCATTGGGAACTGTAATTTTGGATGATGGCAGATGCGTTTGAACAAAAGGAAGATGAAAGAAAGAAGGAAAATAGGATAATTCAAAAAAAATAATAGCTTCCCAGAAAAGATAAAGATGTGCTTTGAATTTTTGAAAACATCTGTGGATATAAAGTGCACTAGTTTGCAAGCAACAATTTGGTACTTTTTTTTTTTTTTTAACCTAGCTTTATTTTGTGAAATTCTCAGTTTCGAAATTTTTCATTAGATAATTTGGCTCTGCCAAGTTTTAGAAAGTGAACAACAAAAAAGTTAAAACATTATCATTAAACAAGAAATAATAAACAATGTTATATTTTATAAATCCACTCTAATTAGAAAAGAACAATTCATTACATAGTAAATACTTAGAGGGATTCCTGATAAATATTTTGCCATCTATAAACACATGGAAAACCCACTTTATTACTCAATTTACATTATTCGGACTATTGTCCTCATCTTTGTCGCCATATTTATTACAACGTTTCGGCCGTTCTACGCTCTGGCCTTCTTCAGGTGGTTGGAATGTTGAACTGAACACTTTATTTCGCTCACTGGGGTAGACTGTTCTATTAGGTTGGTGCAAAAATAATGTCGTTTTCTCACATAGTAACATATGCGAGAAAACGACATTATTTTTGCACCAACCTAATAGTTACACGTGCCATGTCTAATGGATGTCAGTTATCTGTTATCTCCTGTTAATTCCCCTCTCCAAGTTCTCCACTGCCTTAACCGTGTATTGAACTCACACTCTTTTGGGTCCTGTCACTGGATCTAACTAATGCCTTTATCCACTACGCCATGTGTCATTTATTACATCACCAACTTTTAATAAAATCCATACTTAAAGAATTTAGAATACGTCTACCTACAATTAAAACTGGTATAATTTGTATTCTTTCACTTTCACACAAAGTAAAACCCAATCAACGTGTGGACAACTGTTAGACATAGATGAAAATGCCTATTAGATGTATACACACACAAAAATACATTATCATCTGAATCCTGTATAGATAAACTATTAAGTTGGTGCAAAAATAATGACGTAATAATGTCGTTTTTTGATGTATTTTTTAACGTCAAAAAACGACATTATTACGTCATTATTTTTGCACCAACCTAATAGAATTATGATACACATACACACATGAAATTATACATAGAAATGCTGTTTGACAGATACATGTGTGGGTCTTCTTGACCAATGAGAAACAACACAAAAGTAAAAATACTAGGCTTTTCTCTTCTCCTCCATGTTTCTTCTGATGAGGTTTGGATGGAGACAAAACATGTTAGATTTATAAATGTTTCTTATTTGTTACTTATCCTATTATGCGGTCAGATTCAAATCCATATTTGATTTCTAATTCGCATAATGTTATATATATAATAAATAATAATAATGATAATACTATATAATTTCACAGAAATTGTCATGATCCACTTTCCTCTTTAGTACCTTGACTTGATGAATTTAAGTGCAGTACCAGATTGGCAGTTAGGTCTCATCATCTTACTGTTGAATCTGCTAGATGTAACCATAAGTTCTAGGTTAATAGTTTCTTCTAACTTGAAGAATTTTCCTCAGTCTACTTATTTTCCTGCCGAATACAATGATTTTAAATGCACTACTAGGGTGGCATCTCAGTCCTGCTCTTTCACTGTCACAACGGTTAAATTTAACCATCTCTTCTACTCAAAAAGCTTCTTCTCTCGCACTTCCCATCTGTGGAACTCTCTTCCCCTTGCTGGCTTCCCCGATAACTATATTCTTCAAATATTCAAGTGTAAAGTCAATCGACATCTGACAACCTGAGCTTGTTCCCCATCCTTCTCTGTATCCTTTCCTTAAATACGCCTCTTTATTTTTGTTCTCAATCCTCTGTAACCCCTTGCATGCTAGTGGCATTCCTGATTTGCATGGGGTGAATTGCTTTAAAAAAAAATATTTTTACTGCTTTATCAATTAAGCACCAAATAATGTTAATTCTGTAATGTCTCGTTTTGGAAATTTTCACCTCATTTTCATCTTTCTTTATCTTGTCCTCTGTATACTATTGTCACTAATATCTGCTTCAATGTTTGGTTCTTGATCTTTCATATATCAGAAGAAAAATATTCTTCTATTTTGTGGAACAGACTCACTGGGGAATGCTTTGCCTGAACACTATAATCTTAACCTCTTCAAGTCAAGGGTCAATTGTTATCCATCTTTATCACCCTAATAATACTTACTTCTCTCTACCCACCTCTTACATTTGTCATAATCATGACGAATAAACAATAACCTTCCTTCTTGAGTGCCTCTCAAGACTTGTATTGGGTTAGCACTTGAGGTGTTAGCTCTAGCTGATATTAACAAAATAGTTTTTGGACAACTTGTATATATTTATAGTGTAGTGATGAAAATATGCATTGGGTTGAAAAGTAGCTTATGTAGATAGTTTGAAGAAATCGCCAGTAGCAAGAGCCTATGCAGAAGCCCAAAACAACACTTCAAGGATTAGTTGAAAACATCATTGACACAGGCTAATATTGACCCTGAGAACTGGGCAACTGTTGTTGCAAGAACTGGCAGTTGGGTAGGGTGTCAAGACTTTCAAGCACAACGGTCAACATGAAGAGGATCTGTGATGTGCTCTCAAGAGGTTTCAACTTGCCTATCTGCATCCACCACCAACATTCCTCTTTGACTCACTAATCTTCAGGAGTAGCCTGGGCCTTCACAGTCATCTCCATCACTACCATCAGAGGCGTGAATGAGAATAAGAATGACGATCCTGATGTGAATGGGTGTCGATGATTATATAGATATTATTGTTAATGATAATAATATTTGTCTGAATTTACTATTATACTTTGATTCATTCATTGTTTTTGGCTTTTTAATATATACATTCCAAGGTATAAAGTGTCATAATCTCTAGGCGTTTGTTACATTTGATCTTGTATATTAAATGTAGCTATTCAAAGTTAAAGAATTTGTTTTTGCAATATGATTGCCATTAAACATTGAATAACAGTGATGATTTTTATAAAAGTTAAAATAAAAATATTCTTCTGGTTAAAATGGCCCAAGACAAAATAAATGAATAAAAAAAAAAAACAGGTAAAAGAAAAGAAGGCAAATAAATTGCACAGCCATTAGTCTTTTAACCCAGTTTCACAGTGTAACACAAATTTTTGCAGTGCTGCTGTAATTGTTAGTGGTTCAAGTAGTTGTGGCAATTCTTTTTACAGGCAGCCATCTTAGGGAGGCAGAATGTCCAAATCCAGAAATCTTAGCCTCACTTTCAAAACTACAAAGATACACTCATAGCAACAATATTACTTCCTACTTATTTTACATCCTCTGGTCCTGCTGTCAATATCTCACCCCACTTTACAATGTCCAGAAATTCCTTAGGCAGAAATATCCATTTGCTTTCGTAAGTTCTTCTCTTACAGAATACTCCAAGATTCTGAGCTCTAAATGGCTAAATAGTAAGACAGTGCCAGGCATTATATGAGTATCATTCAAGATTTCTTTTCTACTAATACGTGTGCATGAGTCTCTATGTGTGTGGGTAAACAGGACTTTTTTTTTTTGGCTTTTGGATTCACTTTTGTTTTATTTCTTTAAAGAAGACAAAACTTTAAAGATTTCCATAAAACACTTTTATCGAGAAGTCATTTCGACAAAGGTCATGAAAACTTTAAGCTTTCTGGCTAAGTGGTTTTTGAAAGGGAAGTAAGGATCGAAACCTTGGAAGATTAAAATAGAATTTTGACAAATCTACATTTAATGCATAATTACATACACATATATTTCCCTGAAAATGTACATGTGGCACACAAACACATATGCACACACATATTTATATTTAAATTTAAGATGTTGCACAAAATGTGTAGAAGTAATCAAAGTGTTCAGTGTATAGCACATAGCTAATATAAATATATATTTACCTATATTTCTGAGATGAGGTATTGTAACTATTTACATTATTTACATTATTCGGACTGTTGTCCTCATATTTATTGCCATATTCATAACATTTTACCCATTGTATACTCGGCTTTTTCAGGATATGTCTATATTAGGTTGGTGCAAAAAATAATGACGTAATAATGACGTTAAAAAATACGTCAAAAAACGACATTATTACGTCATTATTTTTGCACCAAACTAATATTTCTGAGAGGAGGTATTGCAACTGTTTACACTATTTACATTGTTCGTACTGTTGTCCTCATTTTCTATGGTCATATTCACAATGTTTCAGCCTTTGTACACTCCAACCTTCTTCAGGTGATATACATTGGAATTTCATCCACTGAGGGAGATTGTTCTAGTTCCATGTGCCATACCTTTTCTGGATATCTCAATTTCAATTAATTCCTTTTAACTCAACTCTACAAGATTTTGCTCCCTCTGCTGTGACAAGGTATTGAACTCACAACTCTTTTGGTCAACACTTTTATCATCTGGGTCATGTGTTTTTGGGAACATCAGTGATGGCTGAAACATTGTGGATCCAACAGTAAAGATGAGGATAACAGTTCAAACACTGTAAATAGGGTAAATATTTAATTATATCATTCTTGCCTTACCTTTTAAGAAATATGAAATTAAGTGAATGTGCATATATGTATATATAATTACAAGGACTGCAGATATATTGTCATATTTGAAATATTTTATTCACACACACATAATTAGAGATAAGAATAAGCAGCTTCAAAAAGAGTCTGCTTAAGATTGCGAACTGGAAAAAAAGAATGCTCAATGCCATAAGAAATGGCTGAAATTTAATATATTAGGTTGGTGCAAAAATAATGTCGTTTTCTCACATATGTTACTATGTGAGAAAACGACATTATTTTTGCACCAACCTAATATTTTAAGTCAAATCTCAGGTGAGCAGTGACAGACCATGTCTGCCAGTTTCATGCACTTTCTTGCAATAATCAGGTGGTCAGTGGCTGTAGTTCATAAAACAAGCACCCTTATACTACCAAGCAAGTCCAAGATGGTAAGCCACCCAAACTCAACAGGTAATCTATCCAGCAAATTGCTGAAAGTCAAAAAAAAAAAAATATGATGATTGGTCAACCTGAACCTTGAAACTCCATACACATTGTTGGATATTAAAAATATTCACAAAAAAAAACACAATGTATTTTAAGAGGCTTGGTGGCCTTTCCTGCTGAGCTTCGTTAAATATGACAGATGCTTCCCAACATAACATTACAAAACCTCACACATTACAACTGAACATTAAAGCCTGTGTCTACAGTAAACCAATAAATACTCTCTAGATATATATTTCCAATAGACAGAACGATTATAGCAGATATAGTTTGGGAACTTTCTGATACCATCATGGATATATCAATTTTACATTTGCTGATAAATTTGGGATTGATAGAATAATGCAGAAACTATACTGGCAGAAAATAGAAGGGGTAAGACAAAGATATGTTTTCTCACCAGACTT
>OZ010595.1:92327566-92330066 GCA_963932145.1 Acanthosepion lycidas
CTTGTAAAACCTCAAATCATTATGATAAATCCTTTGTCAGGCAGAACCAATCTAACTTTGTGCAAGATTAATCCTCATCCAGCCTAAACAAAAAACATCCCACATATCTATGCATGTTGTGTGTTTAACACACTGTCTTTTCTTTCAGTTAAAAAGATAATGGGAGTTACAAAAAGATTTGAATGTAACAAAGCAATAATTTATTTGTAATCAAGGAAGTGTGCAGTTGATTTTGTTAATATTTCACTATTTACATTCTCTTCTGGAAATTTCTGGTATGAAGATCTTTCTCAATAAACTGAGTGGCAGCACTTCACCAGAGAAAAATAAAAATGTTCACTGAGGAGAAATTTCAATGAACTTAAATAATACCTAATGGTTAATGCCACTTTTGCAGGAAGGAAGACAAGCCTGCTACTGCTTAGAGCACATCCATCAAGCTGAGGAGTGAGAAATTTCTTGGCCAAGGATGGTGAGTTCAATCCTAGGTAGGAACATAAAAGTCAGTAAAGTTAACAAAAATAATATAATACTCTGATTAAAAATAATGCATTGTTTACAAGAATATCTTGTGGAGGTTGTGGTCAAAAGAAGTTAGCAACTCTGTTTTGGGATGTAATTTCAGATTGGGTGTTTCTTCCATCTAAACCAGTTTCTTGCTATTTATCGTTGTTTTCTTCCCTCTATCCACTTTAGTGTTTGTTCCTCTATCACAATTATACATATAATGCAATGTACCCTAACAGAAGACCACTCTCATTTATGTGATGGTCTACTTATAATGGGGAATCACCAGTCATTCACCTGGATGAGAGACAAACTAAACATACAGACACCTCAGAATGGAACACTAACACACCCGGATGTCTTTCCTCGATTCCATCCAACAACATTAATATTATACACAGTTGCTAATGAATCAATTTCTTGTGGGACAACAAAGAAGAAGGGTCTCTTGACAGAACAACGTAATCGCCTTCTCTCAAATCAAAGTTCTACATGCCAGACAAAGAAAAATTCTCTTTCATCGAGAATAAGGCAAGTCCTGCTCACCATTTCTGCCAGTCGACTCTGGTTCTGGTTTATTATGTTTGCCACAGAGGTAAAGTGACAAAATGGAAAAAAAAGTTTTGTCATGTGACAACACATTTCACTATTAATAACTAACTACTTGATGAAAGAATTATTGCTTTAATTTGAAATGATAGTTTGTTTTTTTTCTTGATTCTGGTCATAAACTTTAAACTTCTATTTATCAGTGCATCATTCTAATGACCAAGTTCAACTTCAAGTGAAGTGGTCTTTCATTTTTATTAGGGTTGTTTTTGAACTTAAAGATGAAAGAAGACAAAGTAAAAACAAAATAATCATCTGGTCTCAGGTGTGGGGTTCAAACATTTTACGATTTCAAAAATAAGAAGTTAAAAATTAAACAAATTTTTTTGTTATTATTTTAGCCAATTTTATGGCCTGAGTTTTTCTTAATGGATAATTTTATGAAAATAAAAGAATCTGCTGGTAGAAATCTCGTTCTTTCTTTTTCCTTTGTCAAGGGTATCGCTGGAACAAGAATTTATTTGGCAAGAGGATTCTATTTAAATGGAATGAATGGAAATTTATGTCACCAATTTCTGAATTCTTGAAGTTTCTTTCATTTCCTTTTGAATGCTACTAGTGTTTCATTCCCTTGTTTCAGGCTCATTACCATTCTTTGTTTTGCCATTATTCATCTTCTTTTCCAGATAAAAAAATAAAGATTCTTGATTTGAAATTTTATGGGAAAAATCTAAAATAGTTTCTGATATAATAAAAAGGCCTCCCTAAATCTTTTCCTATTTTTTTTTACATTTCCTTAAATTTTTTCATTGCTTCTATGAAAAAGTTCACTGTAATGGTTTTTAATGAGTTTTACTGTTTTCTAAAAGAATTTTGTATTTTATTTATAAGAATTTCAAGGCTGCTTTAGCTTTTTCATATATATTTTTCTTTTAAATTTCAGTGCTGTTATATTTTTATTTATTCTTCAAAGACTCAGTTTCATTCCTTCCTGAAGATATGATCAATGCTTTTAATTTAAATTTAAATTTATCATCTTCATTTTCCAGTTACTCGTTTTGTCCATTCTTGGTTGCAGAGGCATTATTTTGCTGTCTTCATTCAAAAGTGAAGTCTTACGGAGTTTGTTCAAAAAATATACACCAGAATGGTTTGAAATTTAACAATAATTTCCCAACACTGTAACGTATCCTCTCTGTGCCTTTTCTATAAATACTTTCATCATAATTGTTCTGATGAACGTTCATCATATAATATACATTGGGGTTTCATTATTAAAAAGTGTTATATTTATCCACCCCCACAACCACACAGACAAAACTGCACATATGGGAACTAGTTAGGACTTCATAGAGACTTTCAGGTATTATGGTGGCTGTAGAAAGAATGTTAAGTAAGAATGTGTTGTTTTAGTGTAACGAATACTGTGCCATGTTTGGATTAA
>OZ010595.1:92337566-92340066 GCA_963932145.1 Acanthosepion lycidas
CCGCTACGTTCAACCAAATGGTTACTACTAAACTAAGAAAAAAATTCCTAGCTTTAATTGAAAAACACTTTCTTACCAATAGTAGACTTAGTAAAATATTTAATAAAAACACCCTAAAATTAAGTTATAGCTGCACTGAAAATCTAGAAAGCATAATAAAAAAAAAATCTAGAATGCATAATAAAAAAAAACACTATAATAAAATCCTGAACAAACCCCCATGCCTGAATGATATTAATAAAAACCCTCCACTTAAATTAGACAAAAATATTGAAAAATTATGTGATTGTAGAAACCCAGAAGACCTCCCATTGGAAAATAAATGCTGCATTAAATCTGTGGTATACAAATGTACTATCTCATCCATTGAGAGTCCTAATACTAATATGATATACATTGGGTCTACGAAGAATGAATTTAAAGCCAGATGGAGGCAGCATAAGTGCTCTTTCAACAATATAAATAAAAGAAATCAGACTTCTCTATCTAAATATTTTTGGCATTTGAAGGAAATGAATAAAACACCAAAAGGTAAATGGAAAATTATAAAGAAAACTAGAACTTGTAAAACTTGGGATGACCCATGCTCTTTATGCCTACATGAAAAACTACACATTATTAAGTTTCTAAATAATAAAAATCTATTAAACAATAGATATGGGTTAATGGTTTTTGCCGACATCATTAAATTTTTGCATTGAATAATTAGAATAAAAAAGTAACAAACAATAAAATAATTTTTAAAATCCATAGTCCTAATAAATAATTTAAATGTCCTACAAAAAAAGATAACCTTTTATGAAATCGTCAAAAGACAAATATTAGCGATTTACGACAGTTTTTATATACATAAAACCCTTTCAGAAAAAAAAAAAAATAAATAAAATAAATAAATCTCCAGAGGCACTTAACCAGACTAGACGATGTCATCTTCCGCTTTAAATTCAGACACCCCAACCTTACTCTGACTTGACATCTGTGAATGTAACTGAGATATTGATACAAATTATTAACACCTTATGCCCCTTTTTCTTTGAACAATTGCTCTAGCCGTTACGATAGAAATTTTGATTTCAATAATGAATATGCTTATAAAACACGTAAATTTAAGAAATAAGTTATTCAAAAAAAAAATTTGCTTGAAGATGGAACAGAGCTTAGTACTTTCATTTAATTTATATATATATATTGAAGTTTTTGGCTCTTGTTTGGAAACATGAGAACTCATATGTAGCGTGTTGGAATCATATTTTTAAATAAATAATTATATTTATGTACTACTTTTGTATCGAGCATTATTTTTTAAAAATAATAACAAAAACACTAAAGAACTTTGGATTATTTACCTGACGAGTTCTTTCCTATTTTCTATATATTTTTCAAAAACACACACACACACACACACATATATATATATATATATATATATATACACTCAAATATATATACACATACACACATGTATGTGTATATATATATACATATATATATATATATATATATATATATACCTATATATATATATATATATATACATATATATATACACGTGTATATATATATATATATATATATATATATATATATACACGTATATTATATACACACGTATATATATATATACACGTATATATATATATATATATATACATACACACACACACACATATATATATATATATACATATATATATACATATATATTCACACACACACACACACACACACACACACATATATATATATATATATATATATATATATATATATACAGTGAGTTCTACTTGATTATGCAAAGTAATGTTTTCATCTAAAGTGTCAATAAATTCTGTTTTTTTCAGACTTTGTGCTTCTTGCAGATCAAATTATACTTTCAGACAAGAGAATATGATCAATGAAAAAAAAGTTGTATAGTAATAGGGTTATTTTCTTAAAGTATGTAAAAAGGCACAGTTTCAAGTGTTTGGTCTGATTAAGCAATCACCATAAATCCTTAATATGGGTAAGAAAAAACGGTCTTACTGAAAACGATCATGCTGAAATTACTCGCATGATTGGAAGTGGTCTGTTAGTGCTAGAAATTTCAAAAAAGTTACATAGTGACCACCGTACAATCAAAGCATTCGTCTTAGGCAGTAAATCATGCAGAAAGATACCTAAACGATCGCATTTGCGAAAGTTAACTGCCAGAGATCTTCGTAAAATTAAATATGAAGTCTCGAAGAAACCGCATGAAACTAGTAAAAAAATATTTGAAAGCGCTGGAGTGCCCAAAGTTGGTAAAACTACCCGTTGTGAGGTCCTCAAGACCTTGCCAAAATGAAGAGTCCCATCAAGAGGCCCCCATTGAGCAAAGCAAACAAGATGAAAAGAGTTGAATGGACACACAGTTACATGAAGATCAATTTTAGCAATGTGATTTTCACTGATGAGTGCCGTGCTACACTTGATGGGCCTGATGAGTGGTCATCTGGATGGGTTTTAAATGGTCGACCGGCAG
>OZ010595.1:92350066-92430066 GCA_963932145.1 Acanthosepion lycidas
TAATTGGTGAAATCTTTTGGTTAATTTGGAATTTTATTGTTTGCTTTTCCAAACCTTTTATAAAAATTAAAAAAATATTTTTTGTTTATTTTATCTTTAGAATGTAGCGTCCATTTTCTTTTCTGGAGGGAACGTGTAGCATATTATTTTCAAGAGGCTATGCAAGATATCATAGCTGCACTTTGTATTGAAAGAAGTTTTTAAAAATGTCTCAATATAAATATTTTCTCAAAGAATGCTTTTAATTATTATCTCCCAATTAACCGACTCTTGCAAAGGAATTAATCTCAATTAATATTAATGTCAATTGGCTTTTCAATAGGTTGGGCCTCAAAACAAACACAAGATGTATTCTGATATTTGGGTGTCTTAAGTTCTATAAACATATCTAAGAAAAACATGCTGAGAAATGACATTGTGGACAAATTTCAAGAAACTACCCACAAATTTGACATTCTTAGGACATTTATTTTTATCTTCAAAATGCTTAACAAATGTTCTTTCTCTTTTTCATAGTTTGAAAGTCCTGAATTCTCATATGGGGATCTTTGAGAATAATATGAGGAATTGGCTAATTCGACCATATGCATACCTACATGTATATTTGTAACAGGATTTTGATTAATGCTATTGTTTGATTTATTTTTTAAATATGGGCAGCATGAAAATGACTTTTTAAGTCCTGCCAGCATCTTACATTCCCTTGGGCAGATGTGGGAATGTTGGTTGTGTTAAACATGTGTGTATAGTAGAATGAGAGAACAAATGAAACTACAATTACAGCTAGTGAGAAAAAAAGACAAGAATTGTTATGATAAAAGTCTTTAAATTGCTAATATAGAGAATCAAGGCGGAAAGTCTCTGTGAGCAAGAGTTGATAGAAACTGGAGTTGATTTTTGTGCCACGTCTGAGGTCACTGGTGATGATGTCAATAGTTTACCTGATCACTGCAACTGTTCAAGAGTGTTGTGAGTGGTGTTCTTAAAAGCTGATGTGGTGGATCACGACTCAGCATTTTTTGTAATCCGTTTTTCTTTTGTGGCAATGTTCATGATTGGGTCCTTTTATATTGGATTTTATACTTTTTTTCTAGTGGGGATTTACTTTATGAGACAGATGTGATGCTTGGAGCTCCTGTACCAAGAGTGACTTTTTTATTTTTATTTTCACTTTCTTAGCATTCACATCCAGTCAACAGCTTTTGATGTTGATTGAATCAGAAAGAGATCTAATTTGAAATAGAATATAACAGGAGCCACTCACAGCAATTATTACATTAATATTTTGGTGACTATTTGGATGATTTACGTCAACATCTGAGGAACATTGTTTTTTTTTATACTGTTTCCAAGTAGAAATACCAAATGACATACAGTGAATGACACTTCTGTCTGCATGTGTGTCTGCATGTGTGTCTGCATGTGTGTCTGCATGTGTGTGTGCGTGTGTGTGTGTACACAAAGCAAAGCCTGTACATTAAAAATTCATGTACATCACAAAAATAAATTTATTTTATTAAATTTACATAAAAAAGAAATTACTATCTACAAATTGAAATGTTATGCTGCAAAATTAAAAATAAATATCTAAGATGATGTTAGAGTGTAATAACAACTTGAATAAAGTCAGTAAAATATTTCCGAATGACCTATAAATTGTGTGATCTACAATGACTCTTAAGCCTTGAAATAGATTTACACTTTTTTTTTACAAACACAGTATGGAAGCAAACACAGTGACAAATCTCACAAACACAGTATGGAAGCAAACACAGTGACAAATCTCACAAACATATGAATGAACTGCCTTACCAGAAAATTAGACACAACAATAATTTTATGATTATTGTCAGAAGTTTGATAATATGTTTATTGTATTTCCATCATTACTACAAGCTCAACTAAAAACAAATGCAATCAAAATGTTTATATGCAAATAAGAAACAAATAAACAATAGTGTTTGTTAAAAATGAAAACAATGTAATTCTATAAATATAACAATTTTGGGGAACAAAGAATAAATGTGTATGTGCTTTTAAGTGCTTCATGGTTGTGTCAAAATTACATGTTGGGAAGCAACTCTTCAGGGATTAGAAAAATTGGAAAAGAGAAAGATGTTTTTTTTTTTACTCCTCCAACATGATCCTAGTCACTTGACTACATGTCTAAGGGAAGTAACCCACCACATATTCCTATTGATTTTATCTTTTATTTTTTGGTAATTTTGGTTCCTACATCTGTAGTCTATGCATGTATGTTTGCATTATTATTATTATTGGAAAGACATTCTTCAAGTAGACAATTGAATTCCTAACTAGTTACTAGGAAAGTTGGTTTTCTGTGTTGTGCTAGACAATTTTTCTTGACAGAATCTATCTTGCATCATCATAAGTCTACCATTTATCCAGGCACTGAATATTGCTGCCACATTCAGCCTGGTTCTCTTACTGTTTTAGAAATTCTTCACAAAATCGAAATAATAATCTGCAATTTTATCCTTCCTGCCCTGGCACCTCAGCTGCAGTCTCTTTCAAAATGCCATAATGTAGCTTCCCTGTGCCTTTTCTATAAATATTTTCATGGTAGTTGTTTGAATGCACTTTCTTTTATGGTACTTCAACTTTACAAATTTCAGTTCAGTACTTGATTGGTGGCAAGGTCCCACTTGTGGAATGCTTTCCAGCTTCTTGCTTTCTAGTTAAATTCAGTTTTCAAAAATTCAAATGTAATGTCAAACTCTCTCCATGACTCCTGTTCTTTTATTGTCCTTCATTCTTAATGGGTTTTTTTTTTTTTTTTTTTTTTTTAGATACTTTCACTCTCAGTAACTTCTTGCATCTTAGTAACTTTAGTACCTTGCATGGGGTGAAATGATTTTAACAAAAACAAGTTTTGTTGAATTTTTTGTTATTTTATTGTTGGTAGTGATCATATTCAAGATTTTATAGTAAGTGATATGTTTAATTTTTTACTAATAGTTTATATGTATCAATATATTAAATTTGTTACAAAATCTTCCTCTTTGTTGTGGTTATTGTGTAGTTAATGTCTATAGCATAATATATGTTTATATTATTCTTATCTTTTATTTTTCTGATAGATTTGTTTAATTTGTTTATATGCTAAGGGAACTTGATTACATTATCACTACATTATCATACTGATTAACATGTCATTAGCCTGATATTATCTCATTTAAATTACATATCACCACAATAACACAAGAAGACACAATAAGATATCTGACAAATAATATCAATAATTAAACAAATACTATATTATATAAACTGTAAAAAAAACTAATTGCTAAAAGCCTTAATTATATAAAGAAACAAGTTGGCATCAATAATTCACTTTAGTAACAAACATAAAAAATGTATTTCATAATTTAAAAAAAAAAATGACACCACAACAAATTGAGAAAAAAATCTGATATGATATTCATGAATGTGTGAAAAGATAACACTCTAAAACACAATTCAGAAGACATTGGACAATTTATGTTCAAACTTTTCCAGGAAACCAGAAAAAGAAAATGAAAAAAAAAAATTAAACAAGAACTGTCATTGATCTTCAACAATAAATGCATATATGAAAACCAGATATATTCATTGCACAAATATGCACACACATGGTGGTGGCTGGCCACTTGTATCAGAGTATGTGTGTCTACACCTGCTCAGATACATTTGTGTTTGTTCAACACCCACAGAGCACACCTGTGGTTTATACTGCATTTACAGTTTCTGAGAAAGAGTGCATCACCTGGTATGATCAACAATCTGAACAAGGCCAGTACACTCAGACTCTCAGTCACAATGACTTGTAACTTCATGCTAGCACAACCGTCAACGGCTCTCAAATAGTTCTATCGAGATAATTTCACTTTCAAGGCTTGGGTTAACCAGTGGTGTGTTTTCAGGCAATTTGCAAAGGTGCCGCTCACTGGGATCACCTCCCCAGGCCTATAAAATTAAGAAGTCCTTCTTGATTATAGTGAGATGTGATGAACTAACTATGGTGAGAAGTGAACCTGGATCTCACAGTTGGAAAGCATACCTATATATGATGGGCATGTGACCCAGTATGGGTCACATGCCCATCATATATATATGTATAAATTCCCAAGAGGATAGAATCCAGGTAGAACTCAATGTCCAGGACAGAGTAAGAATATAATATAAAAGACTCAAACACTAATATTCCATGGTTATAATTTATTACATTGGAATCGTAATGACAATCCAATTCATCAGAACTATAAAAATATTTTCCGATTTCTTTTTGAATTTGTAGGTTTGATGAATTGGATTGTGATTACAATTCCAATGTAATAAATTATAACCATGGAATAGTAGTGGTTGAGCCTTTTATATTATATATATATATATATATATATATATATATATATATATATATATATATATATATACACATGTTCATGTCTGCCTCAATTCCAAACAAGTTACTCCATCAAAAACAGTTGTCAAAATTACATGGTTGTCAATTCAAGAGAATGACAATAATGTGTAGACAATATTTTCGGCTTGTCCTATATTCAAATCATTTCTTTGCCAACATTTTATGCTTGACTGCCCTTTGCCATACCCTATAAAATGTCTTTCATTTGCAAAGAACAACCACGTGTTGATTCATCATCCTGCAGACAAGCAGAAATGTTTTCTGGAACTTGTTTCCAAATTTGGTGCAATTCTGATGGAATTCTCATGTTCCGGTGCACATCACTATGACTTCATATATCAATGTTTGAACATATTTGCATGAAAGGCAAATCAATAAATGCATATTCAATGCAGAAATAAAACATGACATTATGGAGAGAGCCATAGTCAGCAACATCCTAAAGAAGCATGGCAGGAAGAAGAAGATATTCATTGTTCAGATGTCAATTCAATGACCTTGAATAGTTACTTAATTTCTTAAAATGAACTTGGAAAAGTTACTGATTTTTTTTAGTCTGAATATAATAATTTATGTTTCAATATATAAGAGGAGGTGCTGAAAAAATATTACCTTGAGCCACCTGTCAAAATTTGACAAAATGACCAAACATTAAAGTTTTTTTCTACTTGTAACTGTAATTTTTATGCTAACACTTCCTTCTCTCGCACTTCTCACCTGTGGAACTCTTATGTCTTATTTCCTGCCAGCTACAATCTTCAAAAAATTTTTTAATTCAATGTCAGTTGTTTACTTCTATCTCTTTGAATGCTGTTTGTTTATTGTCCTCTCACCTCAGTATTGTTTTCTCAGTTTCTTTCACTCTCACAAAATCCTTGCCTCTTTATTTTTAACCATTTCACCCCAAGCAAGGCAATAAAGCTACTAAGATGCAAAGGGGGTTACTGAGTATTAGAGAATATGAGAAAAACTATTATTAAGTAGAGAGGACAATAAACAAAGAGGAATTAAGAAAACAGAAGGTATGACAGAAAACTTGGTGGCTTTATTGCCTTGCTTGGTTTTAAATGTTTAAGAAAAAAATAGTTTCAAATCAAAATTGTGGATAAACTGTTTCATGTTTTGTTCTGTTTTGTTCAAATATTTCAGTCATTATCAAGAACTAGGTGTTGTTGCTATGGTAGACAAGATTTTATTGACTACATCCTTACATTGTTTTGTGGGGAGAGACAGTACTATTTAAATTAATTCAAATATATATATATATATATATATATATATATATATATATATATATATATATATAAATGATGTTTTTCCCTGATCTCAGCTGCAATGGAAAATAATGCATATAAAATTTATATATATTATTATTGCTTATGTATGTTAAATATTTTATATCCTTTCAAAATCCATCTGTTATGTTTCATGCAGGTGTTTTTTTTGTATAATAATAACTTTGAGCAATTCAAGTATTATTTAGTATTTTGGTATTATCTACTAATATTTGGCTTACGTAAATAGTTGTATTTTGGTTGTTTCTGATGTTATAATTAATATATGCACAAAGTGTGGTGCTTGTTTGAATAATGTCAAAATTTAATTTATGCATATATATATATATATATATATATATATATATATATATATATATTGTTACCTATCAAGAACAATATTGGAGAAGAATGTATGGCAAAGTAGAAAAAGGTTTTGGCTAGAATATAAAAAAACCTAAAATTAAAATTCCCAGCATCCCTCTCTCTCATATATATATATATATATATATATATATGATAAAATATAGTTTTAAGGTACATTGTATTTATGGGTTAAAGTGCTTAATATTAGGGATAGAGCATATGTTAATATAAAAGTGGACATTGAAGTCACCCTGCAGAGGCTACAGTCTGTTTCATGCTAAATGCAATCGTCAGGCTTTGACGATTGCATTTACTCGACAGTGTATATTTTTCTTTAAAAAGATTTCTTGAATATTCAAGATGGTAGACGAAAAATAATTAAATATACAGAATAATAAATGAATGGAACATCTACTCAAATATAGTTATCCACTAAGATTGCATTTAAAGTGATAAAAGACAATATAAATGAAGACAAAAGGAAAACTTTTCTTTACCAACATGTTTTATCCTATGATGACCTTTATCAAGAAAAATGTATAGATTTTATTTTGCAACTTTTATATATACATATATATATATATATACACAGACAATTTGCTAGTCTATTGATTTTATTTAAGGTTGATTTTATATTTATATCCATGCTTATCCTTGATACTTAACTCTTTAACCCATAAATATAGTATACTTAAAAGTATATTTTTTATTTATATTGTGTATATTTAGGCAGCAATTTTTCATTAATGCATGTTTCATTAAATAATATAAACAAGTTTTGTCTATTTATTTAAAGTAAGTTCTTTTCATCTTGTCTGATAAGCTTAATCACATTATTGTTAAAAGATGAAAGGAGAACACCATACTGATACATGTTTAAATCCAATCTAAACTTTCGGCTTACATAAGCCATTATCAAAGATGACAATTTCAATAAATCAAACAACACACGTATGAAACAATAATGATAGTCCGACCCTTGCTGCATGAAAATTTCATATACACGAGCCACGGAAGTGAAAATTGTGTTGCAGCTCAATGTCACACATGACCATGCAAGAGTGTAAAACAAGAAGTATGGAAAGCCTTTGGATTAAACTAGTGGCATTTAAGGATATTTGTGGAGATTTCATAGTTTATTTTGTTCAGATTAGGTTTCAACTGTTTTATGTATAAACCTTCAAGAATTTTTATTTATATATATATATATATATATATATATATATATGTAAACACCCTCGCACAATTATTCATAAATAAGCCAAATGTATTTTGGACAGACGGATCCAGATTTGAACATTTTGGTCATAAGAATTTGGGGAAAGATTGAAAAATAAAAGCAAATACACCATAGTCAATGAAATTTTATCTTTTACTTAAAAAAAAAAAACAGAAAAATCTCATTTTAAGGTGTTTTTTAAAGAAATGCAGGATTGTCTGTAACTTTTTGCCTGTATGCTATACATACATACATATATATATATATATATATATATATATATATATATATATAGAGAGAGAGAGAGAGAGAGAGAGAGAGAGAGTGAGAGAGTGAGAGAGAAAGACAGAGAGATACTGTGGGATTATGGAAATCAACAGTACATGTTGACTCATAGTTTCAAACTTTAAGTGATCATCAGGTACTTCACTTTGTGTAGAATCTATATATAAAGAGTGAAAAAGAAAATATTTAAGATGCATTTAAAATAAGAACAGTACATAAAATATTTAATGTTCTTTTCTGGTGTAGCTGATCTTTAGGAAACCATTTTACATATGACATCACTTATATAATATAGACATATTGAAATTAATTTGAATTCTTGCATTTGAAACAAAATGTAGTCAATAAAAATCTTGTCTACCATACTGACAACAACCAGTTCTTGATAATGACTGAGTTACTCAAATGCACTGGAAGAAAAATAAAACAAAACAGGTACAGATATACATACACAGAATTTCAATGTGGTCGGCAATGTACTTTCACAAAAATGATTTTGGCTCATTCAGTATTTTAGTTGCATGATGATAGGCAGACCTGAATTCATTTTACATATCTCAAAACCCCTGATGTTATACTCGGCTGCTTCATCAGTGCTGTTTATTTCTGGTCTCATTGGAGGATTTGGGCTTCTACAAAATATCTCACCCACCTTCAGAGGCAACCCAACCAGGAGCAATCACCTCTTGGTCAGCTGCTTTACCTTTCTTTGGTTGAATGTGCAGCATTTTGGTTTGACTCATTTTTGGAATTCGACCAATGAAAATTGGTTTAACAGTTACTGTGGCCTTTGTCTGCCTATTTAATGTTACTGAATTTTTCTTGCCAATTTTTCCTAATTGTTCAGTAAATTGCTTGATCTTACGTCGATTTGTCTTCATGTTATTTTCCTTAGGTATTTTTTAATTACAATAATTATGTGCAAGCAATAACTTTAGGGTGATTTGCATTTATTAACGTACATGTAAAAAAATAAAATAAATAGAAAGAAAAATTCAGTAACTACATTCATGTTGTTTTTAGCAAATTATTGTTTGCTATACTATTTGCAATAGTAGCCTAATCTTGAAAAAATAAGTGAAAGTCAAAAAGAAAAAAATGGTCATTGTGTATGAGTAACTTTACAAGTTGTTTATGCTTGGTGGAATTAGTGATTTACTAAGAGTAACTTAGTTGCAGCCCAAGGTCAAAATTATGAGGTACCTAGTGTAGATCAAACTCACTGTTCAATTGTAATTGATCTAGCAAGATAAACTTGCTAACCATTACATCATACCAAAGTGCCACCATTCCTATATAATTTTCTAAGAGTTGCAGAGATGTGGCACAAAGCTGAAAGTGTGAAACACCCAGTGAGAATCATACTTACTATTCAATTGTAATTGATCTAGCAAGACAAGCATGCTAGCCATTACGCTACATTGACGTGTCCAATGCCTGGCAGAGATAAAATACTAAAATTTGTATTTAATGCAAATATTATCAACTAATAAAACATTACTAGAAAGGAGGTTCATTATTTACTGTAGGGGTAATTTTGAATAGAATGTGAAACATCTCATGAGACATAGAAAACATTGTTCAAATTTTTAAATTTTGGGTTAGCATTCTATTTATGTGAAGCGAGTGTCCACAAAGATTTCCTTGTTCATAGAATATAAAAGCAAGTCATCTTCAGGAGTTCATATTTGATTCTCAGGTGGAAAAAATAGCAAAATGTCACCTTCTAGGGAAGAAGAAGACTTCAGGTTTGAACCTAATAGATTATTTTTGTGACACTGGATGATAAAGAAAAGAGAGTTTGAATCTAAATACTAAGACCTTCCTCTCTGCCTCATTCTTCCTCCACACATCTCCATCAAGGTCATACCACCCAGTGGTAGCATTTTCTGAAAATTTCCCCTCCAGCCACAACTCTTGTCAAATGAAGCAGCTTATAACGTTTGCACCTGTTGAAATGCCTAGAATATGGCAGCCTTTTGTCATTTTATTTAGAATTGGGCTTAAAGAGAAATAGTGGTTTCAGGTAAATTTTCTTTATAATTTGGGTGTGTAACAACATCGAAGACATCCTTTGTTCCAATCTCTTCTCCTGCCTATGCAAAACCACCTTTGACACCCACTACAACTAAAAACAACTTGTAGAATGTCTATTTTCACAGTAAAATAATTTGTTCCAGACAAATTTTACAATTTATCTTTTTAAGACGCATGCTGATAAATATTTCTTTTTCTCCTGTGTTCTCATTTTACAGAGAATACGGAAATTATGCAAGTAAAACATATTTACTTATTTGAGAAATGAATACACAGCAGGTGTTTCGGCTTAGCAAAAAAAAAACAAAACAAAAAAAAACATCCAAGTTATATCTACAAACAAAATCATGTTAAAGTTAGATTTAGTGTTGACACTATTTACATTGTGAATATGACAATAAAGATGAGGACAATGTTTTAGCTGTTGTATTCTCCAACCTTCTTCAGGTGATATATATTGGAATTTCAAACCAAACCCTTTATTTAGTCCACTGAGGTAGATTGTTCTCGTTCCACATGCCATGCCTTTTCTGGTTATCTCAGTTACAGTTAATTCCCTTTAGTAATTCAACTCTCCAGGTTTTTGTGGCCAGGTATTGAATTCACAACTCTTTGGGTCAAGTCACTGGAAATTTTGTTCTTTGAGAAAGTAACAATATTTAAAATTACTTTTCATAGACTTTTATTAAAAAAAAAATAAGTTTTTGTTTTCATTAACTTTCAACACCTCCTGATGATGACCTAAAAAGTCCTTTCTGGCTAGATCTCTACTAGTTTACACAATTGGATATTCTCTTTTAAAATAAAAGAACATGTGAACTTTGAAATCTAGAATACTGCATAAGCAGTAAAAAATGAACAGCTGAAATGTTTTAAATTCACAGAAACACATACACATACTCACAGACAACTTAACCCAGTGAAGATGGTCATAGATGAGATTGAAAGTACTTGGGAAAATAAAAACTATTTGAAAGAAAATTTTGACATTTTTCTTACTCAGTTTTCTAAATCTACCCAAAAATTAATCTGCAAACATAAAAGGATTACAACAAAAACTAATATATATATATATATATATATATGATGCTGGATAAATAATTAGATAATATGTTTCTTTCATCCAATGAATTTGTCAATGTAAAGATATCTCTGAAAGCATCAAATGATTAATTTATAATGTATAATTAAATTTTATGGACAGATTTCAAAATGAAAAAAAAAAATAAGTAGAAAAGAAAAACAATGAAGAAAACAATTCATTGTTAAATATTTTTAGTTTTTTTTTTAACAATAATCTTACAAGCAAATAGATCTTGGCTAAAATGATTCCATAAAATGGAAATAACAAATGAAGAATAAATGTTGTGCAAGGTTAATTGTGTGGAAGTGGGGTGCGACCCACACAGATGAACTGGTGTCAGGTGAAGAGCAAGCAATCTCCACTCTATATCAGCTCTTCTGATCTTCATAACAGGTCTTCAGAGAGTTCTATCTGCAAAATAAGATAACTCCTCATAGTTTGGTTATCTCGCACAAGAACCAAATCACCTTGGGGCCAAAGAAGAGACAAAAATGGAATAAATTCAAGCATTAATAATAATAATAATAATAATAATAATATACAAATCCTATCCTATGGGAATTGCTTATTCGTAGTGTGCAGAATTGATGGCTGCGAGGCATCATAAGGATCAAAATTTGGTACTGGACAAATAAAGTATTACTTATAAGTAATCTATATATAAAAAAAGATTAATGCTGTATGGAGGTTGGACAAGGAGCTTTAATAATATTGTGTATTTCAAATAGGTTTGTGGTTCAATTGATACAGACAGCTTCTTTGGTTGATTCAAATGAGTTTTCAGAATGAAAATAGATTCCCCATATTTTTGCAATATTATTGGTTCTGACCTGGCATTTTGGCTTCAGTTACTTAGAGACTTTACTACACACTCTAGTAGCATGGTAGCAATATTAATAGATTTAAAATTATGACTATTTTTAATGCTCCACAAAAATTGAAAAAAATAGACAGTTATCACCAATATATATATATATATATATATATATATATATATATATGTTCATAAATGGAAGCTAAAAGCTTTGAATTTAATTTTGTAATTAAATTAAAGATATTAGTTCCATTTTATCCTCAAGCGAATTTTGGAGTAACTTATTTTATATATATATATATATATATATATATATATATATATATATATATATATATATATATATATATATATGTGTGTGTGTGTGTGTGAGGGTGTGTGTGTTCAGCTGTAATTTCTGTGAGTCTGTTACCACGTGACCCTTTACAGATAAGGAAAGTACCATGTATTCTTTAGCTACTGCTGGTCAAAGAGGCAACAAGGTAATTATCTATTCCCTGCTACTAAATCGGAAATTCTCCTCCAAGACACCATGTGTACATTCATCATTTCTTTTAGCTTATTTCAAATTGTTATTATTTTCTTTGAAAAGTGGTTTCTTTGTTTGTTTATGTATTTCTTTGAAATGTATTTTGTTTATCCGTTTCCCCTTTGGTGTGTATTTGTTATTTTGTTATTGTTATTTCATGGTGTCTTTCCTAAATAACTGGGTAACATCAGTATAAAGCGTGGACATTTTTCAATGAGACCAGTGGTCAGTTACATCACATGCTGGCTAATTCTTGTAGCCATCATAATATCTTTGTGACTTTTTGCTTTTATATCAGAACATAAAGACAATCCATTGCTGGAAGAATTTCATGACCATGGGGGATTCTGTACATCCTATATCATTATTCTCAATGCATTTAATCAATTAATATATTATCAAATGTTGTGGCATAAAAATAGCTATCGTGGGGTGTGTATGTATATATATATATATATATATATATATATATATATATATATATAAATGGTCTGACGATTGTATCTAGCATGAAACAGACTGTCCCCTGTAAGTGTTGACTTCTATGTTCACTTTTATATTTACACATGCTCTTTCTCTGATATTGAGCACTTTATCCTATAAATATAGCACATCTTAAAACTATATTTCTTCACACACACACACACATATATATATATATATATATATATATATGTTCGCCAAATTCTCTTTCCATTAATCCCTTACATCCTCATTACCTTATATATTTTTGAAATTATTTTTAAATCCATTTTTAATTTTAATTTATTCTTTCCTATTTCAAATGCCCTCAATTAGCCTTCATAGAGTTAATATACTCTGATTTATTTAATACACATTCTCCCCTTTAAGATAGATGGTTACCACCCTCACTGACTCCAGTCTGGTGCCTATCAGCTGACTTAAACATTGAAAAGTGTGAACATTATATTTAGGTATCTTTGGCAAGTTACATTTTAGGTTGACCCTTTAGCTTCTAATATCACTTCTTTATAGTTTAACTCTTACTTCCTGTTTCCCCAAGTAGAATTTCATTCCACATCAGGGTTGAAAAGACAAACAAACACTTTTCTCATTGCTGAAATGGTCTATTCCCCACATGAGTTAAAAAAGATTTTTTAGATTATTCATTCATATTGCTCTGTAAAAATAAAATCCATCAAGCTCTCTTTTGTGGATTAGATTTAATATTTTTGTATTACTAGGATCCACTCAGATTATATACCCATGAATTTATTTTACCTTTACTATATATATATATATATATATATATATATATAAGGTTGGTGCAAAAATAATGTCGTTTTCTCACATAGTAACATATGTGAGAAAACGACATTATTTTTGCACCAACCTAATATATATATATATATATATATGTATATATATATATTCGTTTGTGTATGTGGTTTTTTTTTATCAAAGATTATTTCTTATTACTATAAAAGTTACCCTGTCAGACCAAACTGCTATGTGGCACAGTTTGTTTAAAAAAGTGGTTTTCCTAATGGAAAAAAGGGTGCAGATAATTGCACAATGTGATATATGAGCTAATAGAGAAAAACACTGAGATCTACTCAAAGTGGACTGAATTAAAATCCAATAAAAATGAACAGCTCTTATATATATATATATATATATATATATATATATATATATATATATATATATATATATATATATATATTGATGATACAAACTCTTTGGACACATACACCACTACTTTCATGACTGGCAGTTTTATGGTCTTAAGCAGTCACCAGGCAGGGATGATGAAGAAGAATGCAAAAGTACATACATATTGTTCTTCATCCCTTCGATAATAGCATGAAACAGCCAGTCATAAAAGTAGAGGCATATGTGTCTGAAGAGGGCTTTGTCTTTGCATTATTATTATTCTCATATCTTAGATTCTGTATTGTATAGTTTATTTTACAACAATGGCACTTTTCAAGTATATTTATATTTAATATGTAATTTATTTATTCAAAACTTATAACATAAACATATTTATGACATCACTACAAAAATAGGTATTTTGTTTCAACACTTCTGGTGTCTTATCAAGTGATGGTGTTGAATGTAGAAAAGTTTCTACATTCAACACCATCACTTGATAAGACACCAGAAATGTTGAAACAAAATGCCTATTTTTGTAGTGATGTCATAAATATGTTTATGTTATAAGTTTTGAATAAATAATATTTGGTCTACTCTATACTTAGCACTCTTTTAAGAATAGTAGTTTTGGTTCTTGCAACATATATATATATATATATATATATATATATATATATATATATATACACATACATATTAGTAGTAGTAGTAATTATATAAGTATAAGAAACTACACTCATTTGGAAAACCTTCGGTGTCTTCATTTGCAAACAATCAAACCAATACCAAAGTGAAAAAAAAAGGTATAAAAAAAAGAAAGAACCAAGAACATGTACGTTAGCTGAAAATAATCGTCTAGCATGCAAGTCCAAGGTCCAAAGAAAAACGAGTATGCAAAATAACTAAATAAGGTGCTCAATACAATAAGTAGAGCAGACCTAGTTAAACCTAGAGAGCCAGACAACCTACCGAGGTTTCACCTTAGTGGATCATTGGGGAAGGAAGATTTTCTAAACATAGTACTACACTATCTACCTATATATGGAAAATTAGACATGACAATAAAGACCCCATCCTGAAATGGGAAAATATTAAATATAGAGCAGGTCATAAATTTTGTAAACTATGTAAAGAGGAAAAATTAGTTATAGCTTTATATAAGGAACCTGATGATTTATTAAATTCTAAACAAATGTAGACATAGAAAACATTGGTTATTAGACTAGGTCTCCTCTCCCCGGTATATGTATTTTTTTTTTTTTATTCTCGATTGAATAAATGCTTATTACCCCCTATTGTCTGTGTTTCTCTCTAAACCCCCCTCCCTCTTTCATCATTTTTTCGAATAAATGGTTTTCCCCAACCCTCCCCATTGTTTGTTTTTATTTGGTCACGTGGTTATGGTTTTTTGTTTATTGACTATAAGTATTCCGTTCTTCTTTACCTTTTAGCCAGCCAAGGTGAAACCATGGTAGTAGGTTGTCTGGCTCTCTATGTTTAACTAAGATATATATATATATATATATATATATATATATATATATATACCCACACAGAGGGTGATTGAAAAGTAACTCCTCATTTTAAAATACTTATAATTTATTTATTGACTATATTTTCTACAAGTAATGGATATGAGAGAAAAACATTTAGCATGATGCTTTATTTAAAATTCTATATGGGGACCAGATTTCATGGCCAGGAAACATGTTAATTGATTTTATAAGGATCTCTTGTGCTATGGAAGACATAACTTGTATTCAACCCTTCAAATTCTTTCAAAGTCTTGGTTTGGTATTTTAGACTTGCTCTTTTAACAAACCCCAGAATCAAAGGGTGTTAAGTCAGGACTCCTGGCTGGCCATTGATACATAAAATAGGGAAATACTTTTCAATCACCTTGTGTGTGTGTGTGTGTGTAGTGTTATCTTTCAGGTGTTGATTATCACAGATATAGATATTGCCAATTAATAGCTGAATTTTAATTGCACATCAATTTACAGAAAGTTAAATTTTAGTTGACATTGTGTCAGAAGTTTGAAGGTAATTCAGAGTTCCCTGGAGATGTCTTTTGTAAGTAATGCTTAAAATCCATCAAAATTTTCAGTGTGTAACATATGGAGGTAGTGATAGGATCATGAAAAACTGGTGTCTGCTAGATGATAAAGCATTATATAAAAAGATAATATTTTTCTTGTTTCTGATCATTGAGAGACTGACAGAAGTAAGAAAAGATAATGTTAATCAGAAAGACACGTCGACCTAAGAATAAGTTTGTAATTAACACAATTTATGATTATTATGTTGCAATTCAACAGGTCTCTCTTGATTGATAATAAAACAAGAGATTACCAAATATGTCTGGCATATTCTTTAAAACTCAGCTTCTGTAATGTTTTAGTACGTGATTTTTAGTATCACATTAGTGGTTCTCCAAAACTTTGGGAACATATCAAATTCTGGAGAGATTTCAGATTCTCTTATACAGGAACTGAAAGATATTGTATTCTGCAACTCATGTGCAGCATTCGCAAAAACTCTTGGCTGAATAAATTCTGGAATGAGAGACATGGCCTAAGAAAAAGGAAAGTGACAGAAAAACATTGTGTATTGTTTTTTCTTTACCCCTTCTTGGTTAAAATGATGAAGAAAAAATATAGTATATCAGCTTATTTTATTCTGTATCAGTCAGGATCCACTTATTTAAAAAAAAGTATCATGACTTGTAGCAAGATTATTTCTGGTGTTAGAAAAGTTTGGATCAGTTTTTCTACATACATTTGATGGGGGAGAAAGATCTCATTGTCACAAATTTAAAGTCAACCCCAACTCCAATTAGTCTCTCTTTCTGTCTGTTGGGTTAACTGTTATACAAATATCTAGTATTTATTTTTCATTGCTCAGTTTTATTTAGTTACCTATTTTGCCTTAGTGACTTGTTGGGTGGGTCAGATAGAAGGTCTTATTAAATTAACAGCATGGTTTAATGTTGTGACCTATGTGCCATTAAATAAACCATGAAAGGGTTCACAGAATTAAATAATTAAAAAAATATCATTTTTATAAAAATAAAAATGTTTCCGTTAATATTGCAGGGAAAAGGTTTGTTAATCTTGTAGAGATGGTGGCGAGGTGGGGAGATTACTTCATTGTCTTGAATTCAAACTTATCTCCAATGGGTGATGTCTCTCTCTGTGTTGGGCTATAACTGTGCTCTATACAAACATTTATTTCTCATCTATCTGACTTCATCACAAACATGGCTTCATGCTACAAAAAAAGATGACCCCAGTGATTTATTTTTCAAATATCATTCTCTGTCCTCAGACATGCAAGATTAAAGATTAAAAGGTCTTATTTAGGTGACATTATGGTCTAATGTTGTAGACCAGTGATTTTCAAAGTGGGGGTGGTGGAAAGATCCAGGGTGTGGCAGTGAGAAGAAAACTGGCCAGCCAGATGGTGGCAATGATTTATCTAAAACCTAAAATACACCACACCCACACATTGTACCTGAAGTGTATCTTACCTTCAGTTTTATAATGTCTCCCATTTATACCAAAATTATTATGGGAAATCATTCTTCTTCTATGTACTGTGTCCTTTCAGGATGTAGCAATCATGGCTCTCCAAAACTTCCCATCCTGTGTAGGTCTACATAAATTTTCTTTTTTTTGTTATCTCTTTTAAACCTTGTTCCGCCCTCCATTTACTGAAGCTCTCTAGGTAGCTTATGCATTGTTTTTCTTTGTTCCTCTTACCTACAATCTGAGCAGTGAATATCAAATTTTCCAAGCCCTCCTTTTTCAAAATATACCCCAGAAACCTCAACTGTCTCTTCCTGATGTTAAATATAAATTTCCTTTCTGTTTTTATTTTCTCTAAACCTTTGTCATTGCGCACATGTTCAGTTCATCATATCTTCAGCATCCATTTGTAGAAATAGATTTTTCTGCTGCTTCAAGTTGCCTCTTCATCTGTGATTAGGTTTTCCATTCATTGCTTTATACGAGGACTGATATTACATAACAGCTCAGAACCCTTTTATTCATTTCTAATAAAATTTTTCGGTTTCTTAATACTTTGCTTAGCTTTTAAAAGGTATCTTTTGCTATCCCAATGTGCCTTTGGATTTCAGTGTCACACCTTCCATCCTCTGTTAAAACACTTTCTAAATATTTAAATTTTTGTACTTGTTTGATTTTGGCTATCCCCAGTTTGTAATTTGCATATTGGGCTGTGTCCCTTTTTCTAATAACCAGACATTCTATATTCTTGCAGTTGATATTTCATCCTTTCTTATTTAATTTCGCTAGGTTCTCTAGGAGTTCTTGTAGTTTTCTTTCTGTGTCTGCTATCAACACTGTGTTATCTGCATATCTTAAATTGTTTAGATTGTGGCCGCCAGCAGAGAATCCTGTTAGGACTTCTAATTCTCTCAGAATCACCTCACTCTATAGGTTGAATAAGTCAAGTGAGAAGTCACATCCTTGTCTTACTCCCCTTTCTATTTTTGCTTATTTACTGAATTCATTTTCTATCCATATGCAGGTGAATTCTTCTAATATCCTTCCCAAAAATCTGTTAAAGTTACCAATCAGTTCAAGCAGTTCTTTGTGATGTACTTTATCAAACTCTTTTGCATGATCTACAAGACACAAGTACACATTCTTCTGCATTTGTATTGCTATTTCTGATAGCATTCGGAGCATAAATGTTGCATTTCTTGTTCCAGTGCCTTTAATAAACATGCACTAATCTTGTCCTATTTCCAGTCTGATTCTACTGAATGCTCTATTGATCAGAATTCAGAAGTTAAATATTTTTACATTGCTCATTGAACTGACTGTCCAGTGGAGTTCACATTCGTTTGCACCTGGCTCCGTAGACAGTGCTAAGAAAATAGATATTCTTAGGTCTTCCAGTGTATCACCATTGTTGTATATTTTATTTATTATGTCTGCAATCTTATGAATTCCATCTTCTATTGCTTGTTTCCAGTGCAGATTTCATTCAGATTTTAATATTTCTGATCCATTGATATTTCTGTATATTGGTAGTTGTTCTCTTTCATTGTGGAAGAGTTCTCCAAAGTACTCATTTGACATGCAATACTATCAAGTAAATTCAGAAAAAAGTTGACTATACATTGTGTGGGGAGGGTGGATGTTAGGGTTGTGTTTGGTACACAAGGTGGGCAGCAACTCCAAAAAGTTTGGGAACCATTGTTGTCACCTATGTTCCATTAAATGAACAAAGGATATGAAAGAATCTAATAATTGAAAAATATTACCATTTTTATGAAAAAAAAAAAATAAAAAAATACTAAACTTTCTGATTTGGGTTGACATTGGTTATTCATCCAAATACAGCTGAAGTGACTGACGTGATCATTTTTCAGTTGATCCTAAAAGGCAAAAACCTACAGATTCATGTATTTATATATATATATATATATATATATATATATATATATATATATATATATATATATATATACATATATAAATATTTGTCACTTATACATATACTTACACATATATATATATATATATATAGTCTTGAACACTGAAAATTTGCTGACTAACGAAGTGGTGTGTGTATATCTTCTGATCTAAATCAGTGCTTAAGACGCGAGTAATTAATCATTTCAGTGGCAGGCTTGGTAGGGAGGATATTTGTGCATTAAAATTGAATGAAAATAAAACAGCCAAAATGGAAGATTGAAAGATAAAGTTAGCGTGTTGATCTGAAATGGAGGGAAACACACACAAACACATGCACACACATGGACCCCCTACCACAAACAGACATGCATATACATACACACACCCACACACTACACATAAACACTCCCCCCCACACTCACACAGACACGCACAAAGACATCCCTCACACCCACATATACACTTGCACACATACACGCAAGCAATAATATACACTCACACACTACTCACACACACATTAATGCATGCACACACACACACACACATACTTCATATATTCAGAAGGCAAAGATAACAAAGAATGAAAAGAGAGAGGGAGGCAAAGATACTGGGGAGAGAGACAGAGAGAGAGAGACAGAGAGAGATGTTGAAAGAAGGAGAAAAAGAAAAGGAAGAGAAGAAGAAGCAAAGAAAGAAGAAAGAGGGCTTAAGGAGGAAAGGTAAGAAGAGGAAAAAAGAAATTGAATGAAGGAGAAAAGTAATTGAAAGAGAAGAAAATGAAAAAGAAGAGAAAAAGAAGCAAGGAAACGAGAGAGAGGTTAAAAAGAGAAGGAGGAGAAAAGTGATTACAAGGGAGGAAAAGGAAAAGAAAAGAAAGGAAAAGAAAGTAGGGAGACAGAGAGAGAAAGTTGGAAAGAATAGCTGGAAAAGAAAAGAATAAAGAATTAGATAAAAAATAAATTTGAGAAATTGTAGCAAAAGAAAGAAGAAACAGATAAAAAGAATGAATGGAAGAAAGACAGAATGAAAAAAACATGAAAGATGCAATATAATAAAAGGAAGGAATAAGCAGAAGAAAAGAGTGAAAATGAAAATGTGAATAAAAAGAAGTAGAAAGAAAAGAAAGACAATGTTATTATGTTTGGAAAAAAAGAGAGAAACAGTGACAAAAATGAAGAAAATTAGGAGAAAGAAGAAAAAGAAAGAAAAAATGGAAGAAAAAGAAAGAAAATATAAGAAATGAACAGAAAAAGGGATGGGTCTTTTTTTTTCTTTTCGTGCTTATTTTTTCTTATCTAAGAGAGCCGATATAATATTGATAGAAAAGTGAAACATCCTATTGAAAAAAAAGGACATTTACGAACTGTGTTAGTTTGATCCCCATATTTTTTAGATGATAAAAATCTACATGCAAAGAATACCAAGCAATTGAAACCTCAAGCTAGGCTCTTCAAACCTCTCTACGCACTCCTCCACAACCCCGTGTCCCCTAAGTTTTATTTGTTTTGTATTATATTTTTGTTTTTGCTCAAGGGAAACAAGAAATATTTCTATAAACTCACAAGTCCTTAAGACTAGCGTTGATAAAATCTGAGAGTATAGATTTGATCCATCTTGAAATCAGAGAATTCCTCCCAAAATTATGTGTGTCCCTTAATGTTCCAGTGTTGTGTGTTGTGTATTTGTTGTTATCTGTTTTCATATATCTTTGACACTTGGGGAAATTTGAGTACAGTAAGTTTAAGATGTCAGTAAGAGCAACAGTGTCCTTCACAGTGAAATGATTTATTTATTTTTGAAGAAAGAATGTGTTTGTGTGTGTGTGAGAGAGAAAGAGTGGAAGAGGGAAAAAGAGAGAGAGAGAGAGAGGAATGAGGAGCAACAGGAAAGTCTGGAAAACAATATCTGAGAGAAAGAGAGAAATTGAAAGAGAGACAAGGACACAGATGGAGAGAGAGTGAGAGTGAGTAGAAGAGAGAAAACAAAAGAAAGAGGAATGAGGAGCAGCAGGAAAGTCTGGAAAACAATATCTGAGAGAGAGAGAGAAAAATTGGAAGAGAGACAAAGATACAGATGGAGAGAGAGAGTGGAAGAGAGAAAAAGAGAGAGAGAGGAATAAGGAGTAGCAGGAAAGTTTGGAAAACAATATTTGAGAGAGAGAAATTGGAAGAGAGACAAAGACACAGATGGGGAGAGAGAGAGAGAGAGTGAGTGGAAGAGAGAAAAAGAAAGATAGAGGAATGAGGAGCAGCAGGAAAGTTTGGAAAACAATATCTGAGAGAGAGAGAGAGAGAGAGAGAGACATTGGAAGAGAGACAAAGACACAGATGGAGAGAGAGAGTGAGTGGAAGAGAGAAAAAGAAAGAAAGAGGAATGAGGAGCAGCAGGAAAGTCTGGAAAACAATATCTGCGAGAGAGAGAGAGAAATTGGAAGAGAGACAAAGACACAGATGGAGAGAGTGAGAGTGGAAGAGAGAAAAAGAGAGAGAGAGGAATAAGGAGCAGCAGGAAAGTCTAGAAAACAATATTTGAGAGAGAGAAATTGGAAGAGAGACAAAGACACAGATGAAGAGAGAGAGATATCTGATGACTGCGATGAGTAACCAAAGAAGGGGAAGTATAATGGAGAAACAAGAAACAGGAAGAGAAAAATAGAAAAAATTGTGTAAAGAAAAGAAAAAAATAAATTGAAAAACGTAAAATGAATAAAAGAAAGGAAAAAAAAAAGAAAGAAAATAAAAAAAAAGAAATTAAAAAAGAAAGAAAATCTAAAAAGAAAATACAAAACATTAAAAAAGAAAATAATTAAAGGAAAAGGGTTGGTTGAAAAAAAATATAAAAAAAGTAAATGATTTTTAGTCAAAAAATGAAAAATTATATGCCAGACAAGCAAAAATAAAAAAAAAAATATTTCAAAAAGCAAAGACAATGTAGAAATAAAAATAGAAAGCAGCAAAAGAATTTTATTGAGCATCCTCACCTTTGTTATTTTGATTCCTGTGTCTCATCTGCAATTCTCTGTAGTCATCTCAGTTTTTGGCATTATTTTATTATTTATTTGGAGTAATATCCTCACTTTTGTTGTTTTTAACCATATATTTTAACACTATGATTTCCAACACTCCAAGTTTGAAGTTTTATAAATATTTCATGTATCATTTGTACTATAAGTATACAACAAAGATATCTTTAAGTCTACTTCATAGCAATCATTGTGGTTATCTTGCAAAACCACAACCACTTTAACTTGTATCATAAGCATTTTCGTTTTTACAGAACATTTTTATAGAAAGCTCTTGTAAGTTTTTAAGTGTAGGTAATGATCTACATTTGATGTCTTTTGATGACCTGAACTCACCTGGAAGTTTTCAAATCTTGTTGATCAGATTTGCCTTTGCTTTGTATTTTATTCATTGTAATCAATCACTGATGGTCATCTATATATGGTTTTATTTCAAAGGACAAGTCATCACCAAATAAACATTTCAACCAGTTTGAGGCAATGTGGTGAAACATTATTTCCTCCCATTTCTCAAATTCTGGGGCTTTCACAACCAAATTAAATAATGCATCATTATTGCTAGAGTCTCAATTCTTGTATCAACAATGATAACATTGGAAACAAAAACTAAAGTGAATAAAAAATTTTTTGAATTATTATTATAATAATAATAATAATAAAAATAATAATAATTATTATCATCATTATTATTATTATTATTATTATTATTATTATTATTATTATTATTATACTACTACTACAACAGTTAAGAGAAAAGCATGATTTAGAAAAGAAAAAGAAAAAGCATAGTTTTTGACAATCGTAAACAATATTTCAACAGATGCTTTTCAAACCAAGAAAAACAACATTTGTACAAAGACTTCTAATTTTTTGTAGATTTATAGATTTAAAAATATTTCAAGTATAACTTCAAGAGAGACATTTTGTTGAAATATTGTTTAACTTTGTCAAAAACTGTGTTTTTTCATTTATCTTTTCTTAAATTGCACTCTTCTCTTAAAAGTTGAAAAATATTGGAAGATTTACATCAATCATATTTTTAAACAATAATAATAATAATAAACTTTAAAGTAAAGGTATCAAAAAAAGTGTAAATACTTTTGATACAGGCTAATATATAATAATATTCTGGAACTGTAGAAAGTCTTTAGCAGCATAAATAAATAAGCTTCCAAGTAATGATCTGTAAAGCATGAAAATACTTTTGATATATGCTAATCATACTGATGAGTTACAACAAATTGATACCATTATAGGTCAAAGTTATTCTTGGCTGATTTTGCACAATACAATGAGGGCTAAATGTTGTTTGCTTCTGGGATGTGCACTGACCCATTATCTGTGATGACAGGGAGATACAGGAAAGATGCATTCAATGCATCTTTGCTGTATATATTGAGAGAGACAGTTTTTACATGTGTACATGAAATTATGGGTAGTAAGGTCAGGCATTGACCAGCATATATAAATAGACAAGCACAACACACATGGCCTAAAGATAGCATACAAGCATGACACAGATTGTTGCCACTGCTGTTGACCAGTGTCCATTGTGTATATATATTTCAACCCTGGCATTAAACTATACTCTAGGGTTGAATAAGACTGACATACTTCTTGGTTGAATTAGATATATCTCCCCCCAATATGAGGTAATTTTAAATTTTGTTGTGTAATTTATATGCTCTGTTATAATAAATACATTGAACTCTTTTTGTGGATAAGTTTTAATATTTGATATTACTAGAATCTACTTGGATTATATACCAATAGATTTAATACCCGTACTATAAATATATATATATATTATAAATTAATTGATTTAAAATGTTTTTTTATGCTACACAGTTCTAACCATGTTTCAAAAATGGAAGCTAAAAGCTCCGAATTTAATTTTGTAATTAAATTAAAGACATTAGTTCCATTTCATCCTGAAGCGAATTTTGGAGTAACTTTTAAAATTACTGGGTTTTAAAGACACATCGGATTATATATCTTACTGTTCTTTCTTTTTATTTATATATATATATATATGTATATACTGAACTCACTCATCGTTTTTGATGTATAAGGGTCAGTCAGCTCAGTTCTTAGGACCAACAGCCAGACTACCCATGCATATCATTTGATTATAATGGTGAAGGCTTATGCATTGTGCAGACTTGGTCACACTTTTTGAACAAGTCAAATACAGAAAACTGGTGCACAATATACCAAAGGTCACCAAAATACCTCTCCACAAGTTCTGAATTCAGAGTTGTCCTTCCCTTAGACTCGTTACCACCCAAGGATATAGAATACAGTCTGTGCTACTATTTATGCATAGATGGAGGGGAAGAAGAGATGGATTCATACTTTTCAAAAAGCCATTAGCATATAAGTGAATGTAATGAATTTGACTGAAATTTGAAACTTGGTTCTGATTCCTCAATCCGAGCTGCAATCCATTACTCCACTGTGCCTTGATATATATATATAATTGATGTACTTATATTTGTTATATATTTATTGAACATCTGGTTCTGATGAGTGTTTTGACAAAATTCTAAAGTCAATCAACCAGATGTACGTGTACATATATATATATATATATATATATATATATATATATATATATATATATACACACACACTTATGTGTGTATAATTGTCCTCTCTTGAAGGTTAACCTTGAAAATGATCACATGATTTTATTTCTACAAACATTGATTGAAAGAGCAGAAAAAAATATCAGAAGGTAGGCAAAAAATCCAGCCCGTGAATTGAATTGGGCAAATCGACTATTTGTAAGGAAAGAAAAAGTATGATTGAAGGAAATGAATAATTTCCAGTGTTATTTTCTTTTTTGTGACATTGGAGAATTAATTCAATTATTAGAAAAGCATGAAAAATTATCTAAATTTGGTTTTGGTGTGGCAAAAGAGGAATTGTAATGTAAAAAAAAGTTCCATGTAAAAAGAATGGCATCAAATGGAAGGGGAAAAAAAATATATGCTCACATGCATAAATATTTTAAAAATACATATATTCACATATGTATATACATCAACAAGTTCATGGTTAAATAACAAAAAGCATTTATTTTTCAATATAATCTCATTTATTGTCACTGCACTTAATTCAATAGTGAATATCATTCACACAGATTGATCACTATAGAGTGAACATTTCAGATCAAAATTCATTTAATTACTGTGTGTTAGAGGACTGACCTTTAAATATCCTGGTGCATTATGTATTTGATAACACATGCTATAAAAGGGAAATGTTGTTGCATTGTTACATGCAATAAGAATACCATGGACAGAGCATGCGACAAACAAGGAAGTTTTCAGGAAAATGGAAACAAAAAGGACATTTGTACTTAAAATCAAAAAGAGACAGTTAAAATTTTTAGGACACATTATGAGGAAAGGAGAGCTTGGAGAATTTGACACTCACAAGACATATTGAAGGCAAGAGAGACAGAGGAAGGCAGAACATCACCTCTGTAACAAGCTTGTATAAATGGGTGGGTGAAAGGGCCAGGATAGTAAGAAAACAAATGTTACTAAGAACTAGAAGTTGTGGAGAGCCATGATCACTCATGTTCTTAATAGATTTCTCTTTTAGATTTATCAAGAGTATTAACATGGCAGTTTCCAATCTAACAAAGGCAATAAAATGGTATGAAGAAAACCAACTGGACATAAACAATATTTTGAAGATGGAAAAATCCTTCATGTTCAAGATCAATAACAAAAGTGGACTTGAGAGGTATAATTTTCTGGAAAATTTAATTTAATAAAAAGAGTTGATAAATTTTAATTGACATTAATACTATCTGTTCAGTCAATGAATGCTGAAAGTTGTTAGTATGGAGACAGCTAATTTTCCCCTTACCATTGTAAACTTGATAGAAAAATATAAATAAGAACCACTTGATCCTGGTATGCAATCACTTTTTAATCGAAATAATCAATGAGCCAGAGAATGAGATAACTCCAAGAGTTGGTTTCATTTACTGTTAAAGAAAAATGGTAAACAATCAGATTTGAATTGAGAAAATACTACAAGTGAAGAACCAATGTATTTTCATGAACAGATGAGATATATTCTACATCTGACAATGGAGGTTATTTCTCTTTGATATTCCTTTTGCCAAGCTTAGAAACAGTGAAATGATTCTGTAATTGTCTTTTCTATTGTAGCAACAAGCCAATGGCCAGACCTAATGTTATGGAATTAAAATGATAAAAAAGTACTGTTGCTGGAATTGACAGTCCCTTGGGAAGACAATTTGGAACAGGCAGAGCAAAGAAAAGTTGAGAGATGTGAAGACCTGATAGACAAAATTCTACCATCTAGCTGTAACATGTCATGGTTTTGTAGGAAAAGATGTTTCCAATGTGTTCAGAAGACAATTAGGCAACAGCAAGAAGGAGATAAAAAGCATGGTAGCAGATCTTCAGGAGACAGAAAGTTAAAGCATTGCTCTTCATCTGATTAAAGTGTGATGATAAAAATTGATTGGAGAACAATTGATGTGGGGGAAGACCAGTTAGCACCAATCCAGAAAAAGCCTTCACAATGGGGCGGGGGACACCACAGCAGAATGCAGTAGAGGAAAAGGGGACAAAACTGTTCCTCCTGATGACTGATTTTGTATTGGATCCAGAAATGGAGCTGCTAACTGGTTATCAAAACCTTGTTATTTTCCCCACTACAGGTGGCCAGAGACAGATTAATTGTAACTAAAGACATCATGACTGACATAAATAAATGTTTCTTAACTCAATCAAGAATAACCTCCACTGATGAAAGATCTGACCAAAGGAGTCAGAAGAGTGTGTTGCCAATGATCACATTGGTTTGCTATTTTCATTTTTCATCATACTTTGCTTAACTTGTGGAAGGCATCTTTTGCTATACCAATGTGTCTTTGAATTTTGGTGTTGCATTTTCGATAATCTGTTTGATATATTAAATTATACTTGCTGGATTTTGGTACCGCCAAATTCTAAGTAAAATGTTTGGCTCTTATCACTGACAACCATCCATTCTATCTTCTTATAACTGATATTTGGTCCTTTCTTCTCATTGAATGTTTGGCAAAAAACCTCTGCAAATGTCAAAGAATCTTGGCATCAAAAACTAACTTTTTAAAGAGAACAACATCACCATGAAACTTTGGTATTGATCACAACCACAATGTCTTTACTGCTGCAGACCTTGAATGTTCAGACTTTGGCTGTGGTGTCAACTCCAGATCCACTAACGAATTGCAGAATTAAATCTTCGAATCTGAAGGACAATCATGACAATAATGAAGTTGTTTTCACAGATGGCTTAAGAGAAAAAAGCCATAACCATACACTGGTATAGTCTTTTTCAATTAATAGTAATCAGTAATTGTCGTAATCAGCCAGTGAATAGACACAGCTATCTAACATGCAATAGAGTTCAGTCAGATAGAAAAATGTCAAAGTAGAAGAGAAACTGTTCAGATGTACACTGCCTGAAGTAAGAAGACAGCTGAAAGCTTTTAAGTGAAGACATCAACTGGAATGAATATGCAGTATTAAGAAGAGTTATTGACCTTGACAAAAGACATGTCTACTTGTCTGACCTTGTCACCCAGAGACATATAAAAGCAGAATATTATTTTATCATGGCTTAGTTCTTTATGTGTACCAATTTGGTCTGGTATCTACTGCCTGTCTCTTTGAAAATGCAATATACTTACCTAAATTCTTGATTAACTTTCAATGTTTCATGACCATATGTAATGTGACAACGCTGAGATCTTGATAACAATGATTAGCATTCTCACCTGAACAAAATAATGAGATAATAAAAAAGGAAGGAATTGGACAAAAGAAAATTTCCCTTTCTTAAAGGAGAAGTCTTTTACTTTTTCTTTTTACTCTTATTTTTAAAATCAAATACACCCCAAGCAAGGCAGTAAAGCCACTAAGACATAAGGAATTTACTGGGTGAGAAAAAATTACTAAACAGAAACATTATTAAAGAATGAAAATAATAGAAGAGTAATCAGTCATACAGTTGATAATTATTGACATTGCATTGACATTTTTGAACATTAAAGTAGGCTGGAAAGCATGGAACTGGAAGAGAATTCTACAAAGGAGAAGCGTCAGTAAAGAAACTGTTAGCATTGAACTTACAGTTGCATCTAACCAATTCAACTGTCAATTGGTAAGACTTTGTTGCCAATCTAGTACTGTGGTTAAATTCACAAAGTCTAGGTACCATAGCAAAGAGCTCATCTAAACAATTACCATGAAAGTATTTATAGAAAAGACACAGAGAAGCTACTTTATGGCAGTGGGAAAGTGACTGAAGCCAATATGCCAGATAAGGACCAATAATATTGCTCATTTTTTAGATTTTATCAAAAATCTCTAAATATATAGCAGGACCATATGTGGCAGCAATATTCTAAGTATGGAGGAATAGTAGACTTATAAATATGTAAGATAGATTCTTCTTTGGATTTTATCAAGAATCTCTAAATATATAGCAGAAGCATTGAACTATATATGGCAGCAATATTCTAAGTATGGAGGAATGCTAGACTTATAAATATGTAAGATAGAAAATTGTCTAGCATGACACAGTGAATGAACTTTCTTAGCAAGTTTTTGTGAAGTGAAGTAAACTTTTTCTTACTTTTTGTTTTAATGATAAAAATACAGTCTTTTTCTAAAGAAAATTACTTTACTCCAAAATTCCCTTAGACTAGAGTGCTTTTTTGCTGGCAATGTGATTGAGTGCACAATGATATGGTTGACGTTTGCTTAAACTTCAATCTGAGCAAACTAAGGTTCACACACTGTCTACACATGTAACTTTATGTTTGGAGCTTCCCACTTCTTGCACAATCCTATACAACTTCCTGAACCTTCTTGTGCCATTCAAAAATACAAGATTTCTTCATGGTATCTTCAACATAAGTCATTTTAATAGGGCTAGGGTTTTGCTAGCTCATTTAACAGTATTCACACAAAAATTGATGTCAGTCTACTGCACCAGATTCTTTTCACTCTTTTCCCCTCAATGTATAAACATGAACATGTACAACTTCCTCTACTGCTCAGCAATTGATGATTCATGTGTCTATGTTTTATTATTAGTATAAATACATTAATTAATTAGTTGAAGCTTACAGAAATGTTATAATAAAAAAAATATGTTTTTAACCATAATTATTTAAACAACAAATAATTTGAATAATGATATAAAATGTAATTAGTATGTCCTTTCAGAAAGTATATGACCATGGGCTCTCCATAACTACCTATCTTTTGTTGTTCTAATTATTTTTCTACCTTTTACCATCTTCTTATTTCCTGTTTGCTATCCTTTAACAAAAACATATCAAGTAACTTACAGGCTGTTTTCCACCGCATCACTTTCAATATGCCCTCTGACCTTTAGATTCCAAAATATTACTCCCATTTAATCTGATATACAAATCCAAATCCTACAGTTTATCCTTTTATAGTTTCAGAACAAGTTTAGATTATACAGTAAGAACTAAAAATAAATTCTGAAAATTCAAAGCCACTTATTATACATCTACTAAGTCTTTTAAGAACAATAAAATATTAAAAAATAAAAAAGTTTAAGTTAATATTAGTCAGATTGAAAGAAGGTTGCACTCCAGATGTTTGGAATATAGGTCTTGAACCTGTGAAAATCATTACAATCAGAAAGAGACACATGAGAAGACTTGGAAAATTTAACACTCACAGGATATACTGACCAGAAAAAAGAAAATTAAAAAAACACTGAGCTGTCTACCTAAAGAGCTTCAGTAAATGGATTGGAGAGGTAGGTATTGTAAAAAAGTAAACGTTGCTATCATAAATAGAAAATTGTGGAGAGCTATAATCGGCACATAGAAGATTAAATGTTTTGTATTTTGATTTCTGCTCTTTTAATTCAAAACTTTTAAAACTGAAATCATTGTTGAGGGACAGAGGAAAACAATACATAACCTACTTAGCAAGGGATCAAGGTTTTAGGAGAGATAACAAAAAGACAAAATTTATTAAGAGATGCAAAGGAGAGGAAATTGTGGAGAGTTATGATTGCCATGTCCTGAAGGGTCACAGCACTTAGAAGTATTGTACATTTCTGTTATTGAGGAATGGTGTCAATAAAACTGTTCATAACTGAAGAACTTTTTAAAGAATCCTTGCAGGATAAATAATGACAGTTTTCTGGACGTTTACAATCTTCGTCAGAGTTCTAATTCTTCCTAAATGTTTTTTCAGTTTTCTATGTGGGGTTCCAGATGTCTACTCTTTAATACATGAACTAAAAATAAAAAAATAAAAAAAAAAAAAAAATTACATAGATAGAGCCCTTCGTAAAGTGTGGGCTGTACTTGTCAGAACAATTTTTTGTATCTCCTTGAGTCATGGGCTTCCAGGAATCCCTGCAATTAGTCTACTGCAATCTTTTCCAACCAGTCCTAGGGCTCCAACTACAACAGTGATTGTTGATGTTCCCATATTACACATTTTCGAGACTTCTATTTCAAGGTCCTTGTATTTTGACAGCTTTTTGAATATCTTCAAAGATACATTGCAGTCAGCAGAGACTGCCATATCAATAAGGAGGTACCGTTTTTGTTTGTGGTCTTTAATAAAAATATCTGGGCGGTTGGCCTTGATTGTTCTGTCAGTGTGAATTGTGTAGTCCCATAGAATTGTAACAGGTCCTATCTCCGTAACTGGGTCTGGGTGGTGTTGGTACCAGTTTCTTTCAGTTTCCTTCCCGTAGAAGTTGCAGATTTTCCAGTGCAGATATTGACCCACTCTGTCATGTCGGGTTTTATATTCAGTGGGTGCCAACATCGTGCAACCTGATACAAGCTGATCAATCATTTCTGGATATTTATCACAGAATCTGCATTTTGGGCTGACACAATATTTTAGTATATGTGCTTGATAATTCCTAGTTAGCAAGCATTGGTCCTGCGCAGCAAGGATAAAACCTTCAGTTTCCGCTTTCAACCCTGCACTGCGTAGCCACTGATGGGTACGGGTTTTGTCTACATCAGCTTGTTTGATACGGGCAGAGTATTGGCCATGAAGCGGATTATCTTGCCATCGCTTCTGTATCTGGTCGGTTGCATTCGTCTTTGCTGTCTTTTTCAAGTATTTTGCAGTTTCATCCGGTGTATTGTGCTGTAGTTGCATCTCTACGCCCATTTGAAGCTCCAGTTTGAATTTGTTGGCTTCTTTCATTACGGAGTAAAGACGCTTACTACTTTCATGTTCCTTGACGCATACCATCATCCAGTCTTCTGTAGTTTCCAAGTATCTTTGGAGGCCAATTGTTGTAGTTTTGTAGGACAGTTCTAGTTGAACTAATCCTCTGCCTCCTTCGGATCTGGGCACATACAGACGATCAACATCAGCTTTGAGATGATGCATGCGATAGCAAGTGAGAAGCTTTCTCGTTTTGGCGTCCATTCGCTTAATTTCAGCTATGGTCCAGTTAAGGACATTAAAGCTGTAATGCACCACTGGGACAGCCAATGTGTTTATAGCTGATATTCTATTTTTTGAGTTTAGTTCAGTATTTAGTATCAGACGTATACGCCTGTAGTACTCTTTTCTTATTTTTTCTTTCATTTGTGGGTGTTGTATGCCATCTCCTTCGCTAATTCCTAGGTACTTATAAGCTTCTTCATGCTCCAATTCCCTAATCTTTGTAACTTCTTCTTCTTATTATTATTATTATCATTATTATTATTATTATTATTATTATTATTTCACACATATGCATGTTAATGTCTTTCTTGATAATATACGCAATAATTTTCTAAGAAAAAAAATCTTTTATTAACTCAGGTGAAAGAATTGGTAAATGATTGTATCAAACAGTAGATCAGGTAAACTAGAAATAATAATAATAATGACAAAACATAAGAAGTAATTGCTATAATAAAAATGTATCAGTCTGTTTTAGTTGCTACTAAAAGGGAGGGGAAGATAATTATGGGTAATTGGTTTGCCAAGGTATTCACTTTTATCTTTCTGAAGTATATTAGTATAAAGAAAGAGTAACAAAAATAATAAAGACAATACTGATAATAATTTTTTAAAAATCAAGAAAGAGAGAGCTTAATGCTGAATATGAAAACAGTGAAAGAGCAGTGATGTGAGAAGAGGAGGAAGAAAGATATGATGAAGAAGAATATAAAAACAACACAGAGGAAGAAGAAAAGAAAAAGGAACAACAACAGGAGGAGGAGAAACAATAAGAACAACAATAAGATTAAGAAGAGTGTAATAACAAAGAGAGCAAGATTAGGCTTAAGGAAGCTTTATTCTGCTTAGAATAATTGATACCAATCTAGTGACTATTTATAGTCCTCTACAAATGAAAGCTTTCTCTAAAGGTAGGTAATCCTAAAACAAGGGAGATTACTTTGGTTTACATCATCACAAAGAGAAGAATAACATGAACAAGAAGGAGTAGTAGTAGAAGAAAGAAGAATGGGAAGAAAAACAAGAAGGAGTAAGAGAAGAAGGAAGAAGAAGGGGAAGAAGAGGATTAACAACAATAGCAAGATGAAAAAGAATGAGAAGAAGAACAACAACAAGAATGAAGGAGAGGAAGAAGAATAAGTAAAAGAAGGAAGTACACAAGAAGAAGAAGACAAAGAAGAACAAGAATAAGAACAAGAAAGATGGGGAGAAGAGTAAGAATAAAAAGAAGAAGAACAACAATGATAATGATAAGAAGGTCTAAAAATAAATACTCTGATCTTTTCGTGAACATCCAAAGATTCTCTTTTCTCGTTTTGACCCCTGTGAAAGCCATGAAGGGAAATAAAGCAAATTATAAATATGTCCTATTTAATTTGAAAAGAGAATTTCTTCATCAATTTTATTTGCTGGACTTAACAGGAGTAAGATTTAAGCTGAACAGCAAATACATGATTGAAATACCAAATATAGTCAGATACATATTCATAAACTATCAAAACCAGATGCTCATGTTAATTCCTTCTCCTTCTCTTATTTCTTCATTTTCTTCATTTATTTCTTTCCATCTTTCTTTCTTTTCGATATTCACCATTAGTTTAGTAAAAGATTTTTCTTCTTTTTTGCCTTATTTTTTCAAATATTTACATTTTTCTTTTTTCCTTTCTCTCATTTATTCTTCCTAACCTTCTTCCCTTAATTTTACACTTTTGTTGCTTTTCTTGATTTTTTTTTATTCTTCTTTGCTTCTTCTTTTTTATTCTTCTTTGTCTTTCTTCTTTTTTATTAGATTTAACCTCCTTTTATTTTTTCATTCTCCATACTCACCACTTCTTCCTCACAGCAATTTCTTCTTCTACTTCACCACGTTTTTATCACTACTTCTTCACCACTATTTCTTCTTCTTCTTCTTCTTCTTCTTCTTCTTCTTCATCACTACTATTTCCTTCTCCCTATGTTATTCTTTAGTTCTGTTTTACTTATCATTTTTCCATCTTTCTTCTCACACATTTTCTCCTCCTGTTTCTTTGTCTTCCTTTTCTTCACCATTTTTCTTTTATTTCAGCTTCTTTCATTCAGTTCTATTTAACTTCATTTTTTTCTTTTCTTCTATCACAATTTTCTAAAGAAATTCCAGCAAGATGCATTCGCCTTGCATAGAAAGATTTTAGAAGTATGCAGGAAGAAGGGTAATCTGTGTGCCTCATACTCTAAAAGTTTCTATTTTGAAAACCATTGAAAACAAACATTAATTTAACAAAGCATATAAAAGCTAGTGCTTTCTTTCAACTGAGCCTCAACATTATTATTGTTCTGATATATATATATATATATATATATATATATATCAGTATATCACACACATATATATTCTTTAGGCAATCATTGCTATTTAAGACAAATGGAATTAAAAAACAACAGGCATTCTGTGTTGATTTATTTTAATGATCACCTTTTCCATATTACGAATAATCTTCTCAGACAAGGAGGAAATTCCATCTGAAGTTTTCCAAAGTTCATTTCTGATGAAATTTTCTCCTTGTTTGAAAAGGATTATTTGTAATATGGAAAAAGTCAATCATTAAAATTAATGTCTGTTGCTTTTTAATTGTATTTGACTTCAATATATGATAAAAATATGCTTTTAAAGTATGCAATATTTGTGGGGTTAAAGTGCTCAATATCAAAGGCAGAGCATATGTAAATATAAAAGTGAACATTGAAGTCAACACCCAGTGATGACAGTCTGTTTAATACTTAAACACAATCATCAAACAATGTCCCGATAATTGTGTTTAAGCATTAAACAGACTGTTGACACTGGGTGTTGACTTCTATATCTACCTTTACATTTATATATATATATATATATAAAAATGCTAAAAATAAAAATTTGTGTTACTTATATTACCAAATAATATATATCAACATAAATTGACAGATATCAAATTTAACAGATCTTCTAATAAAATAAATTTCCTGTAATAAATACAGTCTTTCTTGTCAAAGGTAATGATGAGCGATTCAAATATTATGAAACACGTTTAATAAGTATTGGCCACTTCTACTTATATTTTAATAATAATAATAAAGATAAAAGATTAAACAACAAACAAAAAAGTCCACTTGGAAAGCAAAATTAAAGCAAGAAATTAAGAAAATCATATGTGAGTTATCAATGCTAGTTGAGATTTCAAGAAATTCTAATATTTTGACTTGCAAAGGCAAGAAGATCAAGCAGAAATATAAAATTAAAGCAGGAAATGAAACTCCAGCAATCAAGAAAATACAGAAACTACAATTAAAGGTACAGAGAACAAGACAATATGAAAAGCATTGTAGGTTCTATCGACAAGATATACCAAACAGATCTCAAGTTTTACAGGAAAATTAGAAAAATAATTATAGAAGTTAAAAAGGCATCATCTACTGAAGAAGTGCAAAAATTTGCAGAGAATATTTGAAGTAACGCAAAAGAATATAATTCCAATGTGGAATGGATCAAATGAGAACAAGAAAGAATGAAGGATAAATCTGTGCAAGAATGAAAAAATATAAACAAGAATAATGTTAGGCAAGCTCTAACGAAATCCCCAAAATGGAAATCCCCAGGAAATGAAAAGGTGCCCAACTTTTGGTTTTATCATCTGTCATCAATCCAAAAAACTTTTATGCAAACTTTATCAATGCTAATTAATAATCCCAATGAAATTCCAGAATGGATCACTGAAGGTATTGCATATTTCCTACCAAAAACAGGTGAAACAGATGATCCAAAAATTTATAGGCCAACATCAATTGATGACGTCTGTCCTGATGAACTGTACTTACTCTTTTCTCAATTAAAACAACATTCTTCCTCTGGGATAGAAGGAATGTCGAAGAAATTCATATAGTTGCAAAGGTCAACTACTAATAAATAAAATGATCTTGAAAAAATTGCAGGGAGAAGGTAGAAATTTCAACACAGTTTGGACAGATTACCATAAAGCCTTTGATAGTGTACCACATACTTGGATCTGTAAGACTTTTGAATTGTAGAAAGTTTCCTCAGTGATTGTAAACTCCCTTAAATGTAGCATTAAACTGTGAAAAACCACATTATACCTAAATCAGACCAAAGTGATAGTCACTTCCAGTTGTTTAAGTATCTAATGAGCAATCTTTCAAGGAGACACCCTGTCACCCCCTTCTGTTCTGTCTGCCCCTAATCCCCCCTTTCACATAAACTAAATAGTAATAACTATGGATACATAGTAAAAAAAGAAAGTGCTTAATCACCTATTCTACCTTGATGAGCTTAAAGTATTTATCAAAGATGACAATGCATTGAAGGGTCTCCTCAATGTTGTAAAAGGTTTCAGTGATAACATCTGTATGGATTTTCAGATTAGACAAATATGTAAAAGTAACATTCAAGAAAGGGAAAATTATAGAAACACACTTAATAGATCTAGATTTTGTCACAAAGATTAGGGGACTGGGAAAAGAAGCAGAGCCTAGAAATCAGCAAAGGAAATGGAATTCCAAATGAAGGAAACCATGAAAAGAGAACACGACAGGCAGGTGCATCTGGTGTTAAATACAGAGTTGAATTCACAAAAGAGAATATCAGCCATAAACACGTTAGCTGTCCCTGTGGAGCAAAATACAGTTTCAACCTCCTTAATTGGACCATAGCTGACGGTAAGCGAACGAATATCAAAATGCGAAATCTTCTCACTTGTCTCTGCATGCATCACCCCAAGGCTGTTGTTGCTCATCTGTAAGTGCCCAGATCCAAACAAGGCAAAGGGTTAGCTCAACTTGAATTGTCTTACAAAACTACAACAACTGGCCTTCAATCAAAGGTACCTGGAAACTACAGAAGATGATGAAATAAATAAGAAATTTTATTAAGTAATAAATGAAGCCAACAAAATCAAAAGGGAATTTCAAGTGGGTGAAGAAGTGAAAATAAACCATAAGAGACCAACTGCAGTGGTAAAGAACCTAAAAAGAAAGCAAATGCAATGTACCAAATACAGAAATGATGGCAAGATAAGTCTCTTCATGGTCAATAATTCAATATTTCAATTTCCACTTCAAGAGCCCATGTATTTTGATAGTGTTTTTGAAGATCTTCAAAGATACATTACAATCTGCAGGGACTGTCATGTTAATAAGAAAGTGCTTTGTTTTTGGGGTCTTTGATAATGATGTCTGGGTGATTAGCTTTGATTGTTCTGTCTGCGTATATTTTAAAGTTCCATAAAACTGTTATAGCTCAGATCTCTGTAACTGGGTCTGGGGGATATTCATACCAGTCTCTTGCAGTTTCCTTCCTGTAAAAGTGGTTTATTTTCTAGTGCAGATAATGACCCATTCTATCATAGTGAGTTTTATATTCAGTTGGTGCTAAGACCATGCAAACTGATACAAGATGGTCAATTGTTTCTGGATATTTATCACAGAGTCTGCCTCTCAGATTAACACAATATTTTGGTATATGTGCTTGGTAATTACTAGTTATCAAGCATCAGCCCTGTTCAGCAAGAATAAAACCTTCAGTTTCAGCTTTTAACCCTGCACTATGTAACATCTGATGACTATGTGGTTTGCCTACATCAGCTTGTTTGGTATTAAAAATTTGAATTTAAAAACATATAATCTTGTGGGGGATGATAGAAAGAGAGAGAGGGAAACAGACATTTTGATACCTCCATTTTATTAGTAAACAATTTGACATATGTGTCTGAGCACTGTGTATTTTAGAGAGAAAAAAAACCTTTGCATCCACCATTTTGGTAACACACACCATGGTGAAATAACAATTGTCATTTCAATAGAAACGGATTCAATTATATTCAATATTAAAATATCATTTAAGTAATTATTATCAGATATTGTTGCCATATCTTTCTCATTTTTTCATCAACATTTTCAAGTCTTCCCTGTTCTTTGAAAATAATTTTATATCATTCATAGACATGAATGATTTTTTTCTTTTTCTTTCTGGTCATTTACAATTGGATTTTATAGAGATAGTTGAAGTTTCTAGGACACATAACGAGGAAAGACAGCTTTGAAAATTTGACACTCACAGGATGCATTGAAGGGAAAAGGGCCAGAGGAAAACAGTGCATTAGTTGCTTTTGTGAATGGATGGCAGAACAGTGTTTAGTTGAAAGAGCAAAAAAATGTCCATTGTCTCTAGTCAATCTAATTTTAAAAGATGACAAAACAAAAGTAAAATCAAGTACTCATGTCTACGAATGATATAAAGAATTTTCAAAGGAGGAAGAATTCCAGATGCTGATGAATAAAATAAAAAGATAGCAAAAAGATGAAATTTACTAAAAGACAAACAAAAAGACACTTATACTTAACATCAGGAAAAGACGGTAGACATTTCTAGGGCACATAATGAGGAAAGAGGGCTTGGAAAATCTGATACTCATAGGATCGATTGAAGGCAAAAGAGAAAGAGGAAAACAATGCATAACGTACCTTGCAAGCTTGCATAAATGGATGGCAGGACAAGTTTTAGGAGAGAAAACAAAATTTATTAAGAGCTACAAAGGACAGGAAATTGTGGAGAGCCATGATTGCCAACATCCAAAAAAGGGGCATAGCACATAGAAGTAGAATGATAAATAGTAATGGAGACAGAGAGTGCCTCTGAAGATTCTTCTTCAGCAGTTATGCCCACTTTTTTTTAGTTTTTTTATGGTCAGATTATTTGTTCCCCTATTGTGGTTCATTAATCTGAAATGTCCTGGGGTGGCATTCACGTATCCAGCAATGAAGGACAATGTTGTATGCTTCTCTGTAGTCAATCCATCCCATTATAAAGTTCTTTCTTCTTGATTTTACTTCTTTCAGTAAACAGGTCATTCTTTACAGGTCATTCAGTACTTTGCTTCAACTCTTGAATCCATTCTGGTCTTCTGGTGAAAGTCTCTCCACATTTTAGTGACCCTTTTCTGTCCTTTGTCTTAAAATATCCATTCTGGACTTCTGGTGAAAGTCTTTCCACTTTTTAGGGACTCTTTTCTGCTCTTTGTCTTAAGATATCCATTCTGGTCTTCTGGTGAAAGTCTCTCCACTTTTTAGGGACCCTTTTCTGCTGTTTGTCTTAAGATATCCATTCTGGTCTTCTGGTGAAAGTCTTTCCACTTTTTAGGGACTCTTTTCTGCTCTTTGTCTTAAGATATCCATTCTGGTCTTCCGGTGAAAGTCTCTCCACTTTTTAGGGACCCTTTTCTGCTGTTTGTCTTAAGATATCCATTCTGGTCTTCTGGTGAAAGTACAGGGCACGATGGGTAAGTTGTCACCGTTTTATACTTTTAATTTCACATTGTTGTCTGTTTGTAGGGTCATTTGGTCACCGTCTATTAGAAAAAGAGCCCCAGGATGCAATTCACTCTACTAGAAATTTGGAAACATATGCCTACTACTTGGCAATCATGCCGGGGGCTTCAAAACAAACATTTCAGAGTGTTTGGGTGTTAATCTGAGGACAGTGCGGAGGATTTGGAAAGATTTGGAGGAGTCTAATGGTGATTACAAAAAAACTCACTCTGATTGTTCTGTTAATGAGGGCCTCAGACTCAACAAAGAGGACTATATCAAGTGCCTTGAGGAAGTAGTGCTGCCCTGGGTTAAGAGGGTGGCTGCTTGAAGACCCTATGTCTGGCAACAGGAATTTGCACCATGTCACACAAGCAGGACAACTCAGTCATAGCTGTCAAAGAATTTCTGCAACCACATTACCATTTACATCTGGCCACCTAACTCCCCAGACTGCAACCCCTTTGATTATTATGTGTGGGGTGCAGATGATGAGCAAGAGACAGCAAAGATGAATGGAAGGCAAAGATTATGTCAGCATTCATAAACTTAAACAAGGAGACCGTTCAGAAGAGTTCCAGGAGATTCCTAAATTGTCAGATGGCTGTGGCTGAAGCTGATAATGATTTTATTGGATAAGTTTACTTTTTCATATTTCAAGATATTTTTGTGTAGTTTGGGTAAATATATCTGTTAAAATGATATGTCAATGTTATTTTCCTTTTTGCGTAATTTAGGTGGCAATTTACCGATTGCACCCTGAGGGACATTTCTGCTATTTGTCCTCATTTTCTACATCAATAATGCACTTGTTGTTGTTGTTGGTGGTGGTGGTGGTGGTAGTGGTGGTCTTATTATTATTATTATTATTTCCAATTTTCCTGGTTTGATGCAATCCATCTTTCATGTGAAACCTGAGGTAAAGGCAGGTTTTGTCTTAGAAAGTTATTGAGCCTATTATATTGAGAAAGTTTTTTTTTGAATATGTGAGTGGTGCTCATGGGCACATCATGACAATAGTCATATCTCAGCTTCTACAGTCCAACTTAGAACCACAACATTTTCCTTAGCACATGAGCTGTCCAAAGTAGTGATGCCCTCTGTCAATGGTGTCAGGTATCCCCAAAATGTCTTGAAAGGCAGAAAGATTTCTGGAACTAGTCCTGTGAGTCCAAGCACAAAAGGGACAGAATGAATGAATGCTTGGCATATTTCTCCAATTTTCCTGGGTTTTTTTGCCAAACTACAACTTCATGCCAAGGTGTCGCAATGTCTATGAGAATCCAAATCATGTCCTGCTCTTGTGCATAAGTATGATATCAAGGTGATTTCTCACCAAAGTGCTTGTCTGTAAAGACAGTCTACACAAGCTTCAATTTTTCATTCTTGACTACTGATGATGGTGAATAATCATAATACCACTTCTCTTCACTATCAAGGCCATACTTCTTGCATAGTTCCCAATGTATTCTGAGGACTACCTTATCATAACATCATCTGTACTTTCTGGGTCATCTGAGTGTGAGCCATTAACAATATGTTGCTTGTTTTCACTAACATTTTCAAATAACAACTGTTATACTCAAAAGAGTACAAAGCTGTCATTTGCATGATTCTATTTTGTTATTTAGAGGCATGTCCATCTGTAGAACTGTCAGATATTTATAACCACTGCTATTGACCTCCTCCTTCATAGATTCTCTATTGGTGAGCTCAGTCACTGTGCTATCCACCTTTCTTCCACTCTTCATTTCTAGCACAGCACACTCATTAAGTCCAAATGACATTCTGATATCCTGGGCGCATATCCTAACAGTGTTTATCAAAAGAAGGCCAACCGGTGATTATTTGTAGAAATATAGACTGTAGTAAAAATAAAGCCAAGTGTCACAAATTGCACAAAAATCTGGAATAAAAGAGAAAATATTCTTCATGTGATATATTTCATCCTTTAGGACTTCATCAAACTAAGGACTAAACTGTGTGTGCATGTATATATATATATATATATACACACACACATACAGAGAGTCAACAATGAAATTATTCGTACACCCATCAATTTTGAATATTTTTATCCATTTCTCAGAATCCAACTTCCGTATGATATCAGTTTTTATATGGTAATAAACACAAAAAAGAATATAAAATTCAATTTTCCGAACAATAGGTTAAATACAACAAATTTGACAGGTGAATTATGCAAAATAGGGAAAGACAAATTATTCAGTCTTTTTTTTTTTTTTTCTTAAATAGTTTTATCTACACTTGTCAGTCGAGTATTTTTATCTATTTTTTCCTTAGCAGTAAATTTGATTTCCTTTAGGAATTTATTTTTCTTTCTTCATAAATGGAATAAAGTTTATTTACTTTTCTCATAAATATTAACAAGTTGTAACATCCAGCCACCAGTCGTCATTATTTTTTTAAAACCAAACTTTACTCAAACTGGATTAAACCTTTACCACCATCAATTCTACTAATAAAAAAATAGTCAATACTCACATTTGGATGGTGAATCTTATAGGAAGTCATTCATTTTCTTTACTTTGAATCCATTTTTTTTATTGCAGCTTGAATTCAATTTGATAATTTTTTGCTGTATGCAACTGCTTATATTATTAGTGAATTTATAGGCAATGTCCCTATTGTATTATTGTGGTGAATGATGTGACTGAAGAAAATACCTTTGGGTGATTAAGGTTCTGTTCAACTCAAAAAGACACACAAGGTGCAAACAAAGATGGTGATTTTAGAACTCTTCTATAAAGGAGAATAATCCCTTAATAAGGGGAGATAACTATAATAATAATAATATATTATCACAATTATTTACATGAATGTTATAATTATTACTATTGTGGTATTCTGAACACTCACCTATCTCCTCTGTAACAGGTTTTCTTCTATTAATCTTCCTTGGTTTTCTATTGATAACCTCCCTTGATTCTCATTCATCTGTGGTAAAATGTAGCCATATTATTTCAAAAAATTCTTTTTGACATGCATATTTTTTTCTGTTGGCCATAACCAATAACCTAGGGTAAGTGAAGGACATAAATTTTTTGTTGCTTCTACTTAAATAAAGGACAGCTATTGACAACTTAAATGGACAAAGGTCTTTGCAGGATATGGGTTGTTTTGTTAGAACTATTTTTTTGAATTTCTTGGAGAGATAGTACAACAGGGATTTTGTTAATTTGTTGTTGAGTTCCTTTTTTTATCAGGCCCAAAGCTCCAGCCACAACAGGAACAGTTTTAGTTTTTAAGTGCCATATTTTTTTTATTTCCATCTTCAGGTCTTCGTATTTTTTCTAAAACCTATGCTGAGATGATTTTGTTGTTTGCTTCATTCTCCATTATGAGTTGTAACATCCATTCTTGTGTAGCTACTAGATACTTCAATTGTTGAAATTTTGTGAGAGAATTCCAGTTGAATCCTGTCCCCTATACAGGCAGTCAGCATCTGCATTAGGGTGATGCATTCTATTGCATAGGAGATATTTGCAAATGTTGAAGCTATAAAGTTTTTTTCATTATTACTCGAACACACACCTGATACACTCTTTTCTGATGTTCCCTTTCATCTTTGAATGCTTGTTTTCCATTGCACCTTTATTCACAACTAGATACTTGTAAATCCAGATCGATTTCCTTAATCATGGTATCTATATCAAGAATTATATTCTCGCTACTAATAAACTTTCCTTGCTTAAAGGCGGCCTTTTCACATTTATCCAGCCCAAATTTCATGCATATATTATTTCTGAATCTTTTCAGTTTTTAAAATCCCTTCCAATTCATCATCCTTTCTTGCATATAATTTCAAGTCATTCATATAAAATAGATGATTTATTCTTGTATTTTTTGATCTTATATCCATATCCTGTATTGTCAAGCAATTTTGATAAAAGAATTCAGATATGTCTTGAATAGTATATTACGTCATAAGAAATTAACAGATTTTATATGCTTTGTTTGAGGGCCTTTGTGATCCATGAGTGTAGAATGTCAAAAGCCATCTTTTTAGTCTATGCTATACTGAGATTTTTGCATTTTATATGAATGTTTTCAAGAATCACTATTTATAAGCAACTGATCTTTGCAGCCATAGTAGGCGGGGGGGGGGCTACTATAGCTGCAAAGATCCAACAACCTTTTTGCTCATCCAGATAGCTGTATATCTATTTGGTTAATGTGGACGTTAACTTGTAAGACATTGACAAACAACTGATGTTGATAAGTTTTAGGGTATTTTGTGTTTTTATTTTTGGTAGCAAGTATTTGAAACCTTGAGAGAACCATTCCAGTGTTGTTGTGGGTTTTGGCATCATTTCATTAAATAGTATTGCCATACCGGTATGAACGGCAGGTAAAGTGTTAAGCCAAAAGTTTAGAATTTTCTCAATTCCTGGTGATTCCCACTTGTGAGACTTTGGTTAATGCCATCTTTTATTGTGTCTTATATTTGCCGCCTTTGTTGTTCTTTGATGTTTACTGTAATTTTCTTCAGACACTGTAACCATTTTGCATCCTCACTGTGTAATTTTTCATTTCCCCATATTTATTCCAGAATAAGATTATTTCTATTTCCAATGGTGTTTTAACTATTGGATCCGTTTGACTGCCTATTTTTCCTTAAAATAATAAATGATAATTATGTGTGTATCATCTTACCTAAGAGTAATTTTAAGTATTCGGTTGGTGCAAAAATAATGACGTAAAAATGTCGTTTTTTGACGTATTTTTTAACGTCAAAAAACGACATTATTACGTCATTATTTTTGCTCCCACCGAATACCTAATCACTAGGTTTCCTCTGGGGTCTATTAGAAAAAAAGGGGCACTGTAGAAGATTTATTGATACACATTTGAGATGTTTCATTCTGATGGTGAAGTTTTTCAGTCTTTGTCCACCAGTTTTACCAAGGACGTATATTCTGTCAAAACCAGATTCAGGGCGACGCATGCGATCATTATTTAGTTGCTTATGTATTTCAGAATCAAAGTGTGCTGTGTCACTAAAGCATCATTTTATAATGCCAAACTGTAGTAACTGTTTGATGTCCTATTTCTCGGTAAAAATTTTCTTCTGTTTCAAATTTGTGCAGAAATTTGAAAATTAAGTATTCCATAAATTTGGATGTAAAATCAAAATTGATTTTCACTTATTTTATCAAGTTTCTTGCATTTGTCCGCATTTTTTATTTCTTTTTTTTTTTTAATATCTATTTTACATTTTGTAATATTTTAATTACTTTTTTCTACCTTGTATATTTTTTAAAGACTGAGTCTTCTCATCCATTTGCTCTTTCTTATCACCCTTTATTTCATGCATTCTTTTATTACATTTGACAACAATATAATGTTCTTTCTTTTTTGAAATAATAAACATTTTCCTTTCGTTGCTTTTATTCTTTCCTGCTTCATCTTTGCCATTTTACAATTTCTTTCCACTTTATGGTTTCTTCCTTTTCTTTGTCTCCCTCTTTTCGTCCTTCTCATTTTTTTCTTCTTTCATTCAATGTTTTCTTCTTCATTATTATTCTTCCTTGATTTCTCTTCGGAATATTCTTTCTTGTTCTTTTTTCTTATTTACTTCTTCCATTTTTGTTCATCTTTATTTTCCTTTACTTTTTCCTTCTCCTTTTTATTATTTTGTCTTCTTTCCTTTTATTCCTACTTCATCACCTCTACATTTCTACTTTGTCTTTTTCTTTCTTTCCTTTATTCTTTCTTTTTCTTGTCATTTTTCTTTCTTTCCTTTATTCTTTCTTTTTCTTGTCATTTTTTTCTTTCCTTTATTCTTTCTTTCCTTTATTCTTTCTTTTTCTTGTCATTTTTCTTTCTTTCTTTTATTCTTTCTTTTTCTTGTCATTTTTCTTTCTTTCCTTTATTCTTTCTTTTTCTTGTCATTTTTTTTCTTTCCTTTATTCTTTCTTTTTCTTGTCATTTTTCTTTCTTTCCTTTATTCTTTCTTTTTCTTGTCATTTTTCTTTCTTTCCTTTATTCTTTCTTTTTCTTGTCATTTTTCTTTCTTTCCTTTATTCTTTCTTTCCTTTATTCTTTCTTTTTCTTGTCATTTTTCTTTCTTTCCTTTATTCTTTCTTTCCTTTATTCTTTCTTTTCTCATCATTTTTCTTTATCTTCATCATCTATTTGTTTTTCCTTTCCTTTTCTGCTTTTTCTTTCCCACTGAACAAATTTTAGGAACTTTTACCATAATCATTACTGAACTGCACAGACATAAAAACAAGTTGAATAAATTTCAAAATGACAAATTATCTGACCACTGTCAGTCCAACTTAAATGACATCTTGCTCAAATGGCTCAAATTGTTGAAAGATTATCGCACGAACAGAGGAATTTATTGGAAACTTTCTCTTCTGATTCAGTTTTTACAGAAGGTCATTGATGTAGAAAGATAGTCTTTATCATTTTGCAAAGAAATAAAAAAAAATTGACAAGTCATTATTTTTTAGAAAATTACTTTGTTTCCAATTTCATGAAATATTCTGAATATGTTTTAGTCGTTTTTAAATGATTCATGAACTTCAAACTTTTATAAAATATAAGAATAATTTCCAAAAATTCTTTTTTCGAGTTAACAATCAGGAGTAGAAAGTTATATTAAAAATTACAAAAGCTGAAAACTTTAATGTCATATTTTTTTTTAATTTAAAAATAGACATTTCACTCACAAAATTTTGAACACTGTCTTCAATATTTTTAGGAAATAATTTTATTTTTAAATATTTGCATTTTATTTAAGAATGTCTGTTACTTTTCTTTAGATTTTAATTTGAAAAAGATTTTGGTAAGCTGATATGAGTTTTTATTCTGATTCAAATGTAAATTCTTTAAATCCAGTGTTCATATGTCAAGAATACAGATAAAAATATATCTGAGTTCCTTAAATATCCGAATTGTATTCTGGGGGAAAAAATGAAAATTTTGAAAATAAAATCTGCACGACTTCTCTGAATTTGGAGAAAACTTCATATTGATTTATGTAAAATAATTTATCAGTTAATATTAATTCAAATTGATTAATTACTTCATTTATCCAGATTAAGGAGATGAGGTTCAATATTTCTTCATTTTAATTGCAAGGCATGTGTAAAAATTATGCATTTTGAAGATTATTAAAATGTTCTTTATTCATAGTGTAAATCATAGGATAGTGAAGGCATTTATTTTATAAATCATAAGAAAGTTTTATTTAATAAATAATAGGGAAGAGAATGTATTATCTTATATATCATAGGAAGGAGAAAGCTTCATTTTATAAATCATAGAAAGAAGAAGGCTTCATTTTATAAAACATAGGAAAGGAAAGGCCTTATTTTATAAATCATAGGGACTAGGAAACATTGTTTTTTTAATCATAGGAAAGAGAAAGCTTCATTTTATAAATCATAGGAAAAAAATGAAGTCTTCTCCTGCCTATGTTTAAAAATGCTTTCTAGTTCCTATGATATATAAAATAAGGCTTTTTCTTTACTAAGATTTATAAATAGAAGCCAACTTCTTCCTATGATTAAAAAAACAATGCTTTCTAGTTATGATTTATTATAGAATTTTTTATTTATAGGAAGAAAACTTCATAATATAAAAGATAAAGCCTTTTATAAATTATAGGGACTAGAAAGCATTGTCTTATTTTTAAATCATACATAGGAGAATGTTTCATTTTATAAATCCTAGCAAAGAGAATCTATTATACTGCAAATTCCAAATGATTCAAACTTACGCAAAGAGATTGTATGTTGACTAATGGTTAGAAAGTTTATTGTGGAAACCAGCTTACTAATGTTCAATCTTAAAGTTTTCTTTTATATTTGCCTTGAAGCAAATAAAGTAATATATGAAAATAAGCACATAAGGTTATTGTAATACCAACCAGATTATTAGCAAACAAAACTTGCAAACTCATTTTTTTTTCTGTAGTGAGTTGATCCTCACTGAGTACCCCAAGTATGTATACATGTATCTAAATAAAGCTTAGTAAATTATATTATGGATAAGTATACTGTTGCCCAATTGTAAAGGAAGCATATCTCAAAGACCAATTTTCTACTGGAGTAAATTTGATCCTTTTTTGTGACCTTGTGGCAAACAAAGCAAATGTTTGTAAATAACAAAGAGTGAGTGCGCACATGTGTGTGTGTGTGTGCAGTCCACTGACTGAAATTAAAACAGTAATTTATTGATTATTCAGATTAGTATCTCTATCTTTCTATTAAAACAAAATATTGGATGCAAAAATACACTGGAGGAAAGCTGAAGAATATATACAGCATAAATGATAGGATAAATACAACAAAGATAAAGATCTTAGCTTCAATATGGTGTAAAGGTGTAGTGTTCTTATAAAATAGATGAATACGGAAAAAGTTAAAGTAACTTCTAAAGACCACTGAGTGTAAGATATACATGAGGAAGGCTGAAGAATACATCAGCTGAAATAATGAAATAAAAACAAAGATTAAGATCCTAACTTCCTTATAGTGTTGTGTTTTATAAAAGAGATGATTAAGAAAAATGACAAAGTAACTCCTAAAGACCACTGGATGCAACATACACCTGAGGAAGGCTGAAGAATATATCAGCTGACATAGTGGGATATAAACAACAAAGATGTAGATCTTATCTTCCTTACAGAGTTGTGTTTTATAAAAGAGATAATTAAGAAAAAAGATAAAGTAACTTCTAAAGACCTCTGGATGCAAGATATACCTGAGGAAGGCTGAAGAATATATCAGCTGGAATGATGCGATATAAACAACAATGATGAAGAGCCTAAGTCAGTTTTGTATTCAACTGGTTGACTGCTGTTGTTTAATTAAGAAATTGTAGTGGTGGATATTATTAGAAGTTGTTTGAATTTAAAAAAAAACAAAAAAAAACTTGGTATTTCGTCCTTCAGATGATATACATTGAACTGGGTTATGTGACCCCACCCTCCCAAAGGACACATGATCCAGTGGATAAAAGAGTGGGTTGAAGTAATCCAGTGAATTGACCCAAAGAGTTGTGAGTTCAGTACCTAGCCACAGTAGAGGTGAGCAAAAAAGTTGGAGAGTTCTGTTACTAAAGGGAAATAACTAAAACTGCAAAAGGCAGAAAGGGCATGTCACGAGGAACTAGAAGAATGTACCTCAATTTACCTGGTTCAAAATTCCAATGTATATCACCTGAAGAAGGCTGGAGTATATAATGGCTGAAATGACAATAAAAATGTGGACAACATTCCCAAACATAAATAATTACACCTCAGGAATATAGACAGATCCTGAAGAAGGCCAGAGCATAGGCAGAAACTTGGTAATTATTAATAACTTGACTAGTTTGTCAATCATGGAAGACAGAAGGAAAATAATAAAAATTAATGATATGGACAAATGCATGCTATGATTTCTGCAGCAAGTACGTTTCTGTTGTGTGGAGTCGACAATTATGGCTAGAGAGAGCCCAGTCTTCTCTGTTATTTAACCTATAGTTTGGGAGAAGAGAAAAGAGTGGATTCATATTTTTCCCCAACAGTATTTCTACAAAAATGAATGCAATAGACATGGCTAGAATTTTAAGTTGGCATGCCAATTTTGCTTTCTGTACCAAGAGCTGAACATTCTCCTAGATATCTCTCAAAACCCATCTACCAGAAAATAAACCTTATTTTCTAGCAACTTTTTCTTTCTTTTCTTTGGAAGCCATTTTGTACCTTAAGGCATGAAACAGCTTTTCAAATTTCAGAATGAGTGATTAGATTTTTAAAACTTTTTCTTTTCTCAAGAAGAATCTATACTTGTATTTAAATTTAAATTTTAGACTAACACTTCCTGTCTACTTTTCAAAAGCAAGGTAGACATTTTTGAATAGCTAGAACATAACATTATTTACTTTTAATAAAGTTTAAATGAACATTGTTATAATGAATCTTTCCATCTAGCAATGATTATTCTTAAATGAAGAGAAAGTTTGAAGCAACAGAGTTGTAGTTCTACAGAAGGATGCTGAGAATTCCATGGACAGAAGTGAGGAAGACATAAGAGAAATAGAAATAAAAAGGACACTTATACTTAGAAACTGAAAGAAATAGTTAAAATTTCCAGGACAGCCTATGAAAATAGATGGCTTGGAAAAATTTGACAATCACAAGAAATATTTACGGCAAGAGGAGTAGAAGAAAAGATTTTGTATAAATGAATGGCAGAATGAATTTGGGGCAATAGTAAGGAATCAAACACTACTTAGCACTATAAATAATAGAAAGTTGTAGAAAGCCACATTTGTCCACATCCTGAAGGGATATAACACATAAAAGATTTCTGCTTCTATTGATTCACTGCCATAGAGGAAGATTGATATTAAATAACAGTTAAAAGAATTTAATTTGAAGAAAAGGGGAAGAAATAATATCAAATCACTTATCCTGAGTAGTTTGAATGGCACAGACAAAAAAAAAAAAAAAAAAAAAAAAAAAAAAAACACATAGTCCTTGCTCAGGTGTGAAATTTACAAAAATAGAAACATTTATTACAATGACAAAAATATTTTTCACAATATACAAATAGTACAAATTACAATATAGGCTTTGCACAAAATTTACCTTGTACACCACAAACTATCGAAGCAGGTTAACAATTCTTTTAAATGCAAATCAGTTTTCTCTTAGAAAACTAGAGTTTGTATAAAGTAAATGTTTCCTGAACAACAATTGGATTGTAACAATTTGGGGTGGGGGATATATATATATATATATATATATATATATATATATATATATATATATATATGTATATATATATATATATATATATATATATATATATATATATATATAACTCAATTCCTTAGCAACAAAAGAAATTTATTTACTTCCAAAAGTTCACAATTCAAAATATCACTGGTTCAAAAGTTGCAAGTTGAAATTTGAAGATGAAAGTTGAAATTCAAACAGGATTGAGAAAGGGTTGACTTACCTCAAGTGAAGCTGCTTTTCAGGGGCCTTTTGATGAAAATTCAGATTTTTGGAACAGGTATCCTCAAATTTGAGATAAACGTTTATGGTTTATGCAAGTCATTCATATTTTGAGAATTTAGATGCTTTCTTTGTCTATCTTCTACATCAATAGTGGACAATGGAAGTAACCTCTTATCATCCCAGCTTACCAGATCATTTTTATTTTTCTCAGCAACAGCAGCCATTTGCCCAAATATGGTCAACCTCTCTTTGCTTTTGCAGTTAAAATTCTACCACTTATATAGCAAAAACATGAATCAGAAACTTTTTCTTTACAATTTTTGCAGTGGGAAGTGCAGGTGGTATAATGGATAACAGCTTTGGACTCAGAGAGCCAAGTTCAAATTTAAGTCAATTTTGTTACATTCACTTAAGCACTTACACTTGGGAAAGGTATGAATTCCTCTCCTCCCCAGCCATGGGTTAAATAGCAGGATTTGTATTATGGAAAAATTATTGTTTATGCAATATTCATTCACAAAAAAAAAATATTTTTACAAACCAAAATATATTTTGGCTTTAAATAATCTACAAAAGGTTGATAAACTGTAAAAACCAATCAAGTGATCAAAATCTATCTTTCTGTTTTTCCTTTACTAGCTTGTCTAAGAATTCTAGCAGTTTTTAATTCAGAGTCTATAGATTTTATTTTAATATATCTAACCTAAATTGTACAGATTCTTAGATGAAGTTTTATAATAATTGATTAAATTTTCTTTTCTTATTTTTATTGAATATTTCAGATCTGATAATCATTTTCAAATTCTACAATCACTGAAAAGCAGAAGAAGAAATGTAGCTCTGTGACTCAATCTGAATTATGTCTCTAAGTATGAATTTTATAGTTCAATCAATCAGTCAGAGTTTGAAAGTCTCCCAAGAGACACAAGTTCAAATCTCAAAAGAAGTTTATTCTTCATTTCTAGTGAATATAAAACATTGGAAGAAAAATAATAATTACATCTTTATTTTTTTTTTGTTTTTTACTTTTTATTTATTTACTTTTTATTATCTGAATCTTTCATCATATTCTTTTTGTCTGATTGACTCACGTTTGAAAACAATTTTACAATTTTTTCAAAAATGCTGAGATTTTGGCTCTTTTTCCTTGAACAAAAAGCATTTGTGATTAGTCACTATTTTGACAACTTATGATGACAAACATCTAAAAAATAAAAAGTATTTTTTTTATATCAAAATTTCAGAAATCATGGTATAGTTCCATTGCTACCAAGCCAAAATTCTAGTTTTATAATTATTACAGCTTCTAAAATTCAAAAACAGTGAGCAACTGTGATGTAATGTACATTTAAAACTTGTGTTTTTGTTTAATTTCCATCCAAATGTTATGTAAACATTTCATTTCAGAACTGTCAACTGGTACTTCAAATTACCTTTGACATTCTGAGACAAAGTGTGTTTATTATTACCAGCTGAATATCAATTCTATAGGCAGAGAAAGCAAGTTGCCACGGAAGTTCCCTTTAGTTTTATAAAATATCTGTATAAACGTTTTTAGCAAGACATCTATTTTTAAAGTCTTTTTTGTCATTATACTAGGTCCATTTTAATGTCCTACTCTAGACATAGCTACAAAGAGCTGACTCTGAGAGAAACATTTAAATAATTTTCTAATGTTTAATAAAAATAATTCAACAAATTTACAATGCAGTACAATTTGAAGAAAATCAAAATAAATTTTGACTTTTATAAAATTTTTTGGGCTCCACTTGATCAATCTTTTGTAATGAGAAATGTCATATGACAACAATGGTTACTATGAGTACTACAGGAAAAATTGTAATTAATGTTGTTGGACCCAAGTTATTTTTAGGAGCCAAAATTAGATTTATGTTTTACTTAAATGCAAACATGTAAATGTTAATATTTTTCTGCTAATTTACGAGACAAATAGAGTATTTTCTAATTTTGACAAGACAAATATAATTTATTTCTTTACAAATATGACAAACTACAAAGACATTATTGACTGAAACATTGATAATTGAAATCTTTATTCAAATAAGCTTTTAAAAATTATGCAAATTAAATGTTACTTCTTACACTGTAAATATAATTTGTTAGTAATATATGTAAAAGGCTGTTAATGAAATGATTGATTACATATTTTAGCAATATGGTTTCTTTTTGTTCTTGGCCTTCAGGTTGAGATGAAAATGCTGTATCTGCTTTTCACCTCCTGAGAAAAATGCCTAGGGTCCCTGTGATTCCAATACTATGGAAGCACCTCCTTCATTGCATTAAAGTGGAAGGACTGAGGAAATACTAACATCAGTATGACAGTCATTGCGGGGACTGGGTTAATTTTGTCTTAGACCCTTATGTATGTGTATGGGCATCCCACATTAAAAAGACTGTGTCATATCTTGCCACCTGGGGGACAAGTAAATACCATATTAATGATGCAGGAGGGGGGACACAAAGACAAAATGTAGCCTCATATGAATTTTATATATATATATATATAGATATAGATATAGATATAAAAGTGAACACTGAAGTCAACACTTGCAGGCAACAGGCCGTTTCATGCTAGATGCAATCGTCAGGCTACTAATGTCTTGCAGTGACACAACACATAGAAAAAGGTGGCAGTAAAGAAATGGCTTGAAGTGGAGCGACTACATTGAATCAATAGCTGCATCTACTGCAAGGAAAGCTGGGTCACTGTGTCATACTACAAAATTTTTCTCATCAGAGTCCATCTTACACATTTACAAATCTACCATTTGTCCGAGCATTAAAATCTGCTGTCATATCTGGTCTGGTGCTCTTGTAATTCAACCCAAGGTTCTTGACAAAATACAAACAAGGATCTATAATGTAACTGATTCTGACTTGGTGTCTCAAATTCAGTCGCTTTCTCACCGATGTTGTATGGATTTCCTCTGTCTTTTCTACAAATATTTTCATGGCAACTGCTCTGACAAGCTTTTTTTTTCCCTGTTGTCCCAACTACATAAATTTAAGTGCGTTACTGAATTGTCATTTAGGTCCCACTCATTTGATACCGAAATAGCTAAATGCAACCACCATTTCTACTCAAACAGTTTCTTTTCTCACACTTCCCATCTGTGGAACTCTCTTCCACTTACTTGCTTCCCTGATAATTACAATCTTCAAAAATTTAAATGCAATGTCAATCACCATCTTCTCTCCTCTTGAATTCCATTCATCTTTAGTCCTTCCTTATCTCAATCCACCCTATACTCAGTTTTTTTTCTCAATGTAACCACTTGCATACTAGTGATATTCCCACCTTGCTTTGTGTAAAATGATTAAAAAAAAGAAATATGAAAAGAAAAGAAAAAATGCTGACCAAGTTAGCCGAGTCTAAATTTAAAAGTATCCCAAAAAGTTTTCTAAGTAGTAAAATTCAAAATTTCTTAACATCAAACTTTCAAACATAATCTGTCAACCCTGCCTACAACTATGTCTTCTAGAGTAGAGAAATATATAGAATCTATTATGGAAAAATGTGAGGGATCTCTTTGTCACTTGACTGTATAATAGAATTTTTCCCTCACTTAATATCCACTTGTTTGTTAATTGTTTAGCCATGGTTGGTTGATTTTGCATCAACCTCTATAGATTACTTCATGCTGAAATCTAAGTATTTTGAACATAGTTTTATACTGTCAGGATAAATGTATGTTTTTGGATATATAGTTTTTAGATCATCAAATGTATTATTGCTATATTTTTTATAAAAATGTATTTTATATATTTTTAGCATTATATATGTGTGTGTGTGTACTACACTGTGGGATTTCAATGTTTTCTGCTATCAATCAAGTGAATTGGACTACATTTGAAAGGACAGAACCACTAAACTTTCAATTTACTTTCCTTTTATCAGTAGTCCAATTTAGTCAAATCTAAATTTAAAAGTATCTAAAAAAGATTGTAAGAAGGAAAATTCAATGAATTTAAGTGCGCTACTAGATTGACATTTAGGTGCCACTCATTTGATACTGAAATAGCTAAATGCAACCAACACTTCTGCTCCAATAGTTTCTTTTCTTGCACTTCACGCCTATGGAAGTCCCTTCCATTTACTTGCTTCCCTGATAACTACAATCTTCAAAAATTTAAATGCAATGTCAATCACCATCTTCTATCTTCTTGAATTCCATTCATCTTTAGTCCTTCTTTTCCTCAATCCACCCTATACTCAGTCTTTTCTCTTACTGTAACTATTTGCATACTAGTGACATTCCCACCTTGCTTTGGGTAAAATGATTAAAAAAAAAAAGAAAAGAAAATGTGAGGGATCTCTTTATCACTTGACTGTATAATAGAATTTTTCCCTCACTTAACATCCACTTGTTTGTTAATCACTTATTCATGATGGTTGCCAATTTGAGAGACCCAGTAGTGAATTGAAGGATATTTGAAGGGCAAACGTGACTGAATTTTCAATTGACTTTCTTCTCATTAGTTGTCCAATTTAATCCAGTTTATTTTAAACATATCCCGAACAGTTACATGTAAGCAGAATTCAAAGTTTATTAGCTCCCGTCTTTCAAATATATTCCAGTCTTGTAAAATAGGGTTTGGGTGCTGAGGTCAACTGATATAGATTTCTTGCTGTTCCCAGCAATCAATAGTTAAAAGCCAGGGTTTCAGTTGTCAGAAAAATTCATGCAACACAATGTTTGTTTCTACCTACCATTTTTCTTTCATATAATCATCTGTTTCTTTACACACAAACACATACATATTTTTTATATATATCAATCATGGACACTCCTGTCATTGATCGATGTGGGCTGTTGATTCACGCCTACTGGGGACCCTTTTATGATATATGAGGGTCAGGCCACTCAGTTCCAAGAAAACAACAGCCAGACACCTGCACATATGATTTGATTATAGTATTGGAGGCTTTGTGCAAAACAAACCACACTTTTTGAAGAGCCAAATAAAGATGCCTGGTGCACCATGTGCCACAAAGTCTCTAAATGAACCTCCACAGGTTTTGAATTCAGAGTTGTCCTTCTCCTAGATCAGTTGCCATCCAAGGCTATAGAATCTTGTCTGTCCTACTATTTAGCCATAACTGGGGGGAGAAGAAGAGGATTCATACCTTTCCCAAGGGTATTAGCATGTAAGTGAATGTAATGTATTCGACTGGAATCTAAACTCAGCACTCCAATTCCTCATTCTGAGACACTATCCATTACTCCACCATGCCTTCTATATATATATCTCACACATGGTGTTAATAAAACTGTGCTTGATATAATACAACAGAGCTGTTATGTATATACTAATAAATATGCATATTATCACTGAATGATAGAAATACTCAAAGTTTCATGCACAACACAATCACATATATATATATATATATATATATATATATATATATATATATATATGTGTGTTGATGTGAATTTGTGACCCTGGGTTTCACGCACTTCATGATCATCAAACTTATATATATATATATATATATATATATATATATATATATATATATATATATATATGCAAGTTTCACTAAAAAACAACAGAAAATACTCTTAATTATTTTTTATTTATCCTCTCAACACTTCTAGTATTTTTTTGATTTCTGGTTTAGATTGGAATCTAGAATTTTCTTATCTGAGTAATTTTCATTGATTTATTCATCTTTTTTATGTCTTATCAACAGGTTATTTAAAGCCAGAAAATATTTTTAGATTGTAAGAAATTTTGGGATGTGGGGAGATAATAATGATTTAGTAATACAAGTTTTACTAACTAACCCATAGCAGCGGGGAGAAGAAGTGAATTCATACTTTTCCCCAACATGTAAGTGAATATAAAAAAATAACAACTTGAATTGGAACTCAGTTTTCTTATTAACGATTTTGAGCCATTATCCATTAAACCACCTGCATATCCAAGATTACAGCTCTTGGTATTTTTAAATAGTTACTGACCAGGCTGGTGTTGCTTAATATGACAATTTAGATTTGTCTGAAAAGTAATGGGACTTGTGTCATAAACAATTTATTTCAATTTCAAAACAACAAACTGCATAATTTTCCCTTCAAATTAATCTCCCTTGAGCCTAATGCACTTTTCCATCCTTCTCTGCCATGTTTCTATGCCTTGCTGGAAGGATTCTTCTTGGATGCCTCTCTGCTCTGCACAGCCCTTGATGGCTTCCACACCTTCAAAATAAGTCCCCATGATGACCCCCTTGAGGTTAGGGAAAAGTAAAAGCTATATGGAGCAAGACCAGCTAAATAGGGGGGTTGTTTCAGTATGGTGATATTCTCAGCCAGGAACTGCTGGATACTCAGGGCATTGTGAGCAAGTGCATTGTTATGGTGAAGCAGCTACAATTTCTCCTGCCACAACTCTCATCTCTTCTCACACACTGAGCAAAGCAAATGCTGCAGAATCTCTTTGTAGATTTGCTGATTGATCGTCTGTCTCTGCGGTAAGCACTCACTGTGGATGATGCCTCTCACATCAAAGAATGTGATCAGTCCCGTTACTTTTCAGACAGACCTCATATATATATAATCATAATAGTCATCCTCAGATATTGTGTGTTCTCTACTGTAAAAAAGGATTTTCTAATTCCTTGCATGATGAGCATAATTACTCATTCTATCTCATCTGTCCATCTTGTGCTTGTTTTTCGGCATCTGTTTATCCCTTATTAACAAGTCTTTTATTCTGTATGTTATTTTTGCTTCCATTTTGGTCACCTAATCATTTTTACCATTTTTATTGCATTCCTTGTCTCGATCTCTTCTCTGATCCAAGTTATCATTTAGCTTTTATCCGTAGCATTTCTCTTTCTTTGTGCAGTTTTTGTTTTTTTGAAAACAAAAACTGCACAAATTTTGATAATTTTAAAACTGGCATTGATTATAGACATTAGATCTGATTCTGATATTAGTAAAATGTGATCAGCAAACTGTAGGCCATTACATTATTTCCCACTTATCTTTATTCTAAATTCATTTTCCAAAACCTACTTTCAAGGCCTGTAGATAATTTGTGTCATTTTCTTCAGAGAGAAAATGTTTTTTAAGCTGTATGTTTTCCTGTGGATTATTTTGAGCACAACTTGAAATAAAAATAAAATAATCATAAATTTGTATTTCACTACTATAGATGGGACATATCTATTCTTCTAGAAGTTTCTCTCTATGTAGATTTTTACTCTGTCTATTGCCGGCTCCTGAGAGAATTGTCTCGGCCCACAAAGTGAAACAGCAGTAATTTGGAGCCAAACAGAAATATTTTCATGGATTTTGTTGACTGTAAAACAAAGACGTAATCAGCTTGAAAACCATTGGAAATCTAAACTGAGATTTTGGTTTAATGTGGAATTTGGATCTCAACATATACACAAGTTAATTCTGTCAGACTCTTCTTTTGTTAGAGAAATATATATTCAATCATAATGCACAGCTCTTTTCAGAGTTGCTTGATTCTTTCTCCATTTTCTTTTTCTTTTATCTTTTATCAATTTAGATTGATTGCTTCATTGGTTGATAAAGAAGCCTGTCTTTTGCACATTTTTCTCCACTGGTCTCAGTAAACAGATGGATAGAGAGAGAGATAGTAAAAATGGACAGACAAACAAATTAAAAGACTAGAAAACTATTTTGAAAAGGTATAAATGGACCGAGAATTACAAAAAAAACAAGAAAAAGTAAGGAACATATCATTTCATTGTAGCCTATTTTACAAGTACAGAAGTGTAGTGCTTTCTTTTCTGTCCCTTTCTTTTGTTATATCTACGGTAGGGGGGAGGAACAGTGGTTGATATTAAAGATGAAAGTTTTGCTTATATAAACAGTGTGAATATAGAAATTAACACTGCATGATGACTGGCATTTTAAAACTGATAGTCACTATACAGTGAACACACACACACACACACATTATATATATATATATATATATATATATATATATATATATATATATATATATAATTTTCATCCCCAATGGTAATGGTTCACTAACCATGAAGATCCAAATGAAAATCATTAGGACCTTTAAATTATTAGGGTTTAGGATTGAGATTTCCTCTAACCTTGAAATAGTTGATTATCTAGATGTCACCCTTAACATCAATAATAAATCGTTTAAACCATAACATAAAGACAATGAAACCCACACCTCTATTAATGATAATTCTAACCACTCCAATGCCATTGTGAGGCAGATACCCACTACTACCAGCACTAGAATTAGTAGATTACCGTCCAACATAAGCATCTTTAATAAAAATAAGGAATTGTATGAAAACGCTCCCCATAAAAGTGGTTTTAAAAATAAATTATCTTATCTAACCCCCATAAGTGACACTAAAATATTAGGTTGTTGCAAAAATAATGTCATTTTCTCACATAGTAACATATGTGAGAAAACGACATTATTTTTGCACCAACCTAATATCTAAAGTGGAATGTAGGCACAGAAAAAGAAAAAATATATGGTTCTGCAAATTGTCCAATATTAATATTGGAGAGTATTTCCTAAAGTTAAACATTTTCACAAAAACAACCTTCTAAATAAGATTGTCAATAGGAAAACGATGAAAATTAGCTATTCCTGCACTAATAATGTGTACAAAATTATCACCTCTCATAATAACTATATTTTAAGTAAGTTCTATGGGATAAACAACAAACCTGGTATGGAACACTCCTGTAATTGTAGAGATAAAGAAAGTTGTTCAGTAGAGGGCAAATGCAGATCTATCAGGGTTATATATCAAGCAATCATTTCCCCACAAAGAAAATATGAAAAATTATGTTTACATTGGAATTTCTGTGGGGGAAAGAAAACAGATTTTATACCGATTGGCATTCATTTTCTAACCCTAAACTAAAACACCAGACAGATTTTTCATAGAAATTTTGGGAATTGAATGAGAAAGGTTTAAGCCCACAGATAATTTGGAAGTTCATAGGTTCCGCACATACTCCTTAGTGATAGGTGTGATTTATGTTTAGAAGAAAAAATTAGAATAATAAAATACAATAATCAAAGTCAATTATTAAATCAGAGGAATGAATTAGTGTTAAAATGTCAACATAAAAACAAATTCAAATTTCCATAATATAGGTTTAACTTAATTAGTTACTATATTTCCATAATATTCACTCTGCTCTAACTCTTCAAATGCTGAATGTATAAATAATTCTAATTTCTATATTCCCCACCTCTATAACCTCTTTAGAGTATATTATTTTATAATCTATAAACTTTCCCCAACTCTAAGATCTCCCCAACTCTCTTTCCATTAATCCCTTATATCCTTTTATCTATATATTTTAAAGTTATTTTTAAACCTCTTTTTATTCCTCTTTTAATTTGAAATTAATATTTCATTCTTCATATAACCCCAAATTAATGTTATAAGATTAATATTCAGGTTTAATTTTATAAAACTTCTTCCTTTTAAGACAAATAACTTCCATCATTCCTTGATCCCTGTTTTGTGCCTTTTGTCTGACTGAAACATCGAAATGGATAAATTCTGTATTGCTTTTTGCCTGCTTTTTTTGTTTTATTTTTGTCTTTCACAGCTAAACTATTTCTGACATGAAGTTTTGTTCCACACTGGGGTTGATAAGACAGATGACTGATATCTTTGTCTGTCAAAATAGGCTATTCCCCATATGAGGTGATTTGGGATTTTATTGTTTATATATATATATATATATATATATATGTCTGTGTGTGTGGATGTTATGCTAGACAGGCATGGGAAATTTAATGTAGAATTTTGACATTTATTATATATATATATATATATATATATATTATGCGAGTGTGTGATGTTAGTTGTAGGCATGAAACTAACAATCAACATGCATTGTTGAGTCCGATGTCAACATCAACAAATACACTTTCTCCAATACTGAACACTCTTACCCCAGTTATATATATATATATATATATATATATATATATATACGATAACATATAGTTTTAAGTTATGTTATATTTATAGGTTAAAGTAATCAATATCAGGGATAGAGTGTATATAAATATAAATGTGGACATTAAAGTCAACACCGACAGGTGACAGTCTGCTTCATGCTAAATGCAATTGTCATGGCCAAATATGGGTAACATTTAGAGTGATTATATATATATATATATATATATGTATATCCAAATGAGAGAATGAACAGATGGAGTAAAAATCCACTGTTTGTAGTATTTACTTTTAAAAAGTGCTCAATACAAAGTAGAGCAAAATAACATTATTGTATTTTTATTATAAGAGATTATAATAAAAACATTTTAAATCCCTACACAAAAACTTTCATGTTAAATTTCAAGTTAATGTTATTAATTCTGACCTTAAGTATCCCTTCTTTAACTTTCGTAAAAGAGGTAACAATTTATCTTTAAATTTTCCTTAAAATTATTTTATCACCAGTTACCAACCATTGCCTGAAGGAATACAATCATAGTATTGAAACATGAAAACTTTTCAGTAGCAATTTAAAATGTTTTTATTATGATCTCTTATAATAATAATAATAATAATAATAATAATAATAATAATAATAATAAATATATATACATAAAATAACGGAGAAGACAAGGTAATATGACCCAAAATATTATATAAGCCAAAACTTTGCGGATTATAAAAATAGATGATTAAATATGAGAGATCAAATGGCATAGCAAATATTCAGTCAATTTCTTTCCTTCATCCAATTTAAAAGTTGTGTCTTCTGGGAAATAATTAACAATTAAGTAGGTAATTCATTGCGAATGATTAAAAAGAAATTTCTCTTAACGATCCTTCAATGTAAAGTGGAAAGTTGAATTACTTTTTGAAGTCCTTTTCTTGTTTTTGTTTTTTCTGGCAAAATATCTTCCAGATTAAAATTGTCAGCAGCCAATCAAGAAAAGAAGAGAAAATGTCTTGAGCAGCAGCAGTAGCAACAATAGCAGGTGCTCACAATTAAGTTTGTCAAAAAACAGAAAAAATAGTAACTTCTTACCATTCAATAACTTTTGTCTGCAGTTATTATTTGCTTTTTTTTTTATTAGCCATTTCTCACAATGTGAATAGATATCTCTTTTATAATTAAATTCACTAAATTTAAAAGCCATCTTTTTGAGCCAGATGTGTGTGTGTATGTGTGTGAATGTTTCTCAAAATATTTTTACTATCTCTCTCATCCATATGATAAAATATCTAAGTCTGTTTATATCTATCCATCTATTTATCTAAGTCTGTTCATGTCTTTATCTAAGTCTTTTCATTTCTGTCTATCACTCTCTGTTCATATCTATCTAATATTGTCCATATCAAGCAATATATTTTAGTCACCTTATGAACTTTTTAGCATAGTACGCCATCATATAAATCTAGATATATATTTGATTTTTATATCTAATAAGTATCAAATTATAAATATTATTTGAATAATTACTTTTACTCCTCAAAATAATAACAATAATATATATATATATATATATATATATATATATATATATATATATATATATATATATATATATATATATAAAGAAATATAGTCTTAAGGTGTGCTATATTTATGGAATAAAGTGCTCAATATCAGAGATAGAGCGTGTGTAAATATAAAAGTGAACATAGAAGTCAACACTTAGAGGCGACAGAAAAAATAAAATAAAAACAAATAAATATACTAATAAGCAAAAAAAAAAAAAAAAAATAGAAATAAAACATAAAAAAATACTATGTTACTTAAAAATCGAAAACCGAAAAGAGAAAATATACAAGTAAAATAAATTAACCTAAATACATCCAAGTAAATAAATAAACAAACCAATCCCAAATAAAGATAATCAATTAAAAACTCTTCCCGCCAAAATAATACTTAGAATGAACTACAACAATCAACCCCAAAACTGAACAAATAGTTTTAATTAAATTCCCAAACCAAAACAAAACTGTTAAATAAGTGATATAAACAAATTTTTACTACGTTAATAAATAAATAAATAAAATAAGAAACAAAAATAAAAACAAGCAATATAATTTGACCTAAATAGATAAACAAACGACTTCCGGTGAAATAACCGCCATAATAGAATACCCACAATGCACCACTAACCCGTATATATATAAATAGCCAAGAAAAATAACAGCACACGTGGCCTGACGATTGCATATAGCATGAAACAGACTGTCGCCTCTAAGTGTTGACTTCTATGTTCACTTTTATATTTATATATATATATATATATATATATATCTAAGTGTTTTAAATTCACTCATCAGACTAAGTATCCTATTGAATACAAACCCTGGTGTTCTATACAAACTAATTGAAAACATGAAAACAAATGTGGAAATGCAGGATGTTTTATTACAGAATAAATAAAAAATAAATATATATTTAAACCTTTAAGTACAAAGAGAAAAATTATAAATGTCAAAATTTATGTTAAGGATATCAGCAGAGTGTCATTAACCATTTTTAAAAGTAAATTGATGTTTAAAGTCTAAAAAGAGAACATTGCCAATAGAGAAAGAAAAGATGCTTTAAAGATGGAATGAATATATCAGTAAACTCTTCCATGACAACAGACCAAAGAAAATATGGAAGGACCTGTGGTATTAAAATTTTAAGTCATATTCGTATTTTCGATCAAGAAGAACAAAAACAAAGCAGCGGGAGCAGAAATGATTATATTTGAGACACAATCAGCCTTCAATGATTTTGGGATCAATAACACTGGAAGATCACAGAAGATCTCTCTTCAGAGTGATGCCTAAGAAGACAGGTGCAAATGAAGGTGAACTCCAATCAATCAGCTTAATGGACCACATAATAAAACTTATTAGCAAAATCTAATGAATGAAGCTCACATTAGAATGATACTGGAAAAAAGACAGGTACAGTATGGCTTTGTCCAAGTTACTGGAACATTCAATATTATTTTTATGATCAGAATTCTATCAAAGTGTGCAATACAAGTAAACAAAGTCCTGATACCCATTTCTCATAGATTACATAAAGAATTTAATAAAGTACAACACAAAAGCCTACTTGAAATGCTATGTAATGATTTATATGGGAAAGATATTAGAATAATCTGCAGTCCTTACTGGGATCAAACAGCCTGCATGCTGATAGAGAATGAAAACACAAAAATAGAAAGAAAAGTAAGACAAGAATGCAAGATGATACAATAAACCTAGAAGTCCTACCAGAATTTATCATTGAAAGATGTAATGTCAATGAAATATGTTGATGACACTGTGTTGATGGCTGAAAATCCTCTTTGACAAAATAGTAAAGGAAAGCTAGAAGAAAAGACAAACTATTAACTGTAAGACAGAATGTATAAGAGGTAGCCCAAGGTTTTAACAACAAATAAAGGATATCAAAATCAGAAATGCCTTCCAGAATCAAAGCAAACATTAAAAGACAGGAAAATTTCATTAGAAACAAAAGAATGTTGAATTGCTATGTAATATTCTGCCAATGGAATCACCTGGCCAGATTCCATGGCGAAGGTGAGCCTTCAAGTTACAGAACATAGGCGAGAGAGAGAGAGAGATGATCACATCTACTCATAGGATTGTTGATGACAGTGTTAAATTATAATAAAAGTAATTTACTAAAGAAAATTAATTTTTCATTAAGTATTTTCTTAGAAGGAAGATACTAATAATAAGAATTTAAATGACCTTACTGGGTCTTGAGAAAAGTGTGGATCATCATGGCTAGTGTCATAGTCATCAGTGCATTTAGAACTTCAAGAAAAATCAGTATTTTTGAAATTGGATTTCGTACGCAGGGTTGCTCAGTTCTTTGAGAACATTTGCATAAATTTGGTAAAAGATGCATGTCATGAAAAAAAAAAAATATTTGAGAAAACATTCGCATGAATGACCTTTGAAAACACTTCTTAATACATTTGCTTAATGAATCTGCCATTAGCATCAATGTCTGCTTCAATATGAGATTTGAAAAATTGATATGCCTGAATCAGATAATCTTCATCTATTTTAACCATTGTACTAGATATGGTGGACTTCTGAGATTTTTAGGGGCCATTAATTGACTTCCCTCTCAATTATGTTCTGTATGTAATAAACCAATGGATTTAGGACTGAAGAGCTAGGAGGCCATATGTTTAAGGTGATGTGATTGTAGGAGTTCACTATTTACATTGTTCTGACTATCATCCTCATCTTTGTTGCCATATTTATCACAACATTTCGACCGTTGTATGCTCTGGCCTTCTTCTGGCAACAAAGATGAGGATGATAGTCCAAACAATGTAAATAGTGTACATAATACTTCACCTCAGAAATATAGACAGATAGTGATTGTGAAATAACTTATCCTGGGGTCATCTTCAGCTTATAACACAGAGTCTTGTTGGTAAGTGTGTGGTCTTCCTTTGCTCATGCTTTCTATCAAGAACTCACAGTTCTTTCCAACCCCACCTTTTAGTTAGCATTGACTCTTAATCCCTAAGGAAAGAAGTGAGGAGGCATAGCATCTCCATTCTTGCTTTTTAGAACCATTACAGTGGCTGAAACTTTGTGTTGATGGCTGTTGGAACATTCTTGGGGACTCTGCATAGCCATTTGTCATTCCTTCCATAGAACTTTTGGTCCAGATCAAAGCATTTCAGATTCTTGATGTTTCAACTTGCTCAATAAGTCCTTTGCATGGACCAGACAGTAATCTTTTGTCTTTGCAGACATGAACTGACCTCTCTGCATCCCATATGATTTGTATTGAAGGTATTGGGTAATCACACTTGGCTCTGCCAAAAGGCCTGCTAGGGGTCAGGGGCTCTTGAAACCTATAAAAAGGCAATCTTAATTCTTGCTTCCAGATGTAGTCAATGTCAATAAAGAATGCTGCTGACAGAATGTATTCACTTCCTTGGTCCTCCGATGATTATTTTTAACTCTCACACACATGCACATACACACATGTATCTATCACACATGCTTGTTACACACACACACACATACACACACAGAAGGAAGCACATTACTGTTTTTCCTTTCATTCTTGTTTGCTTTATGTTTTTTATTTTATGTTACTTATTTTTATCCAGACTCACATGAATCTTCCAGTATTTTTGTGGGATAAATGTTCCAGGAATCTATAAATATTTAATATAAAATGTCGATACACATCACAAGCAAGGAGATGATTTCCACAACAGAATGGTGACTTCTTTCTACCCAAACTTATTCGTATCCTGCAATAGGTCCTCATGCACATTTCTTCTGAAACAGTGCTTTGAAGCCTTGAGCTTTTTAGCAATGGTGTTAATTGACTTTCTGGGGTACTTCTCATTAATCTTCTTTGTGTTTCCATACAAATTTGGATGTTTTGGTGGTATTAGGATGCTTAGAAGACATACATTTGGCTGATGCTGTAGAATTGCTGTTGTGAACTTTGGCAACAAACAACAGTGCAACTTTCAAGGAGCAAACAATATCTAAATTACTATGCTCTACCTTTAAGGCAATGATTACAGTTGATTTTTTTATTCATTGAGTTAGCTTAATGTTTGTCATCGTTTATCTGAAAAGTTAAACAAAACGTTAGAGCTATTAAAAGTTGCATTGTCAATGGTGTAAGTTATAGAAAGGACTCAAAACTATTCAAAACACAGATGGGCTTAAGTTTGTAAAGACGCAAAGAAAGGTGCAAGAGATTTGAGCAGACTTAAACAAACTCCATCAACATCAATAGCCACACAATATCTTTTATGAATCTATGAAATATCTCTATATAAAAGCCTATGTCCGTTACTTTGTAATGCACAAAACAGGTCATGCTATAATTTTGTTCATATCTAAGACAATTTCACATTTTGTATACATAACTAGCTCATCTGAAGAGAGTAGATACAAAAAACATTAAAATTACAACAATAATCAGATTTTTTAATAAAAATTTTAAAATGTATTGTAAGTATTTCAATGTTTTCTTTCAATTTTTAATTTTAGTTTTCAGTACAAAAAAGAGAATAAATTTAGATATAACAAATAAAAATTACTTTTGATTATATAAAACTGGTGTTAGACTGTTTTAAATGCCAAGGTTTGTCCTTTAATATTAACTTTAATTATACCATGAATTATACCTGCTAATCTGTAAATAAGAATATTGCAAAAATAAAATAGCCATTATAGAAATAAAAGATTCAATGATAATTTAATTTAATGACTACTTATTTTGAAAAATATCGATTTTATTTAAAATATAGTGAAAATTATATTCATATAAAGTGAGTGTCTATTACCTGTCAATGTAACTCAAAGAACGTGTTTATTGAATCAGATCTCTTTATGTAATCAAAGCCTGATTAAGTTTATGAGCATCTTTGGAAACAGATGAGATTTGAATGGCCCAAAATTATAAAACCTTTTGGCGCCATGCTTTCTATTGGTCAGGGAGAAAAGGATAAATGAGCCATGGCAACAAATTTAGGCCTGCCAACAAAAACCTAACAAAAATAGTCAAAAGAATATTGGGTAGAAAATAAATATTTCCCAAAATATTATGTATGTGTGTATGCACACATTATATATATATGTATATATATATATATATATATATATATATATATATATATATATATATATATATATATATTTTAAGCATTCAACCCCAAGCAAGGTGGAAAGCCACTAGCACACAAGGGGTTACAGAGAGTTGGAGCGAGAGCAAAGAGAAGTGATAGAGAAAAGGATGAAGAGAAGGTTAGGGGATAGATCTGGTGTTATGGTGAATCACACCTATTCCATAGTTAATAGACTCTCCCACCTAATATAAGTAGGAGTAGTAAGAGAAACGAAGGTCAGTTGATGTCGGACGACAGTAGTCGACAATTAGTCGAATACAAAAGTAGTCAGTGACCGCAACAAGATTACTCTGTGTAATACCTATTATAACAAGTTCCTAACATTTTGTATGTTGAACATATTTAGGACCAATTTAGTATAAATGCAAGCCTTCACTGCGAAATAACTCCACAACATCAGGGCTTCTGGAGACGTTGACTGATGTTACATTTGAATAGTTGGAGATTATAGCTATCAGGGAAACAAGAAAAGGGGAAGGAGTTCCACAGGCAAGAAGTGTGAGACATGAAGCTATTGGAGTAGAAGAGACGCTTACTATATATATATATATATATATACACACACACACACACACCAGTGTTATAATAGTGGTTCTCAGATTCATTTAATATGAGAATTAATTTATTAAAATTATTTTTAATATTTTTATTTTCATAACTTTTAGTACAACACATTTATCATCATTTTTATTTTTTAATAAATAATAATAAATGTTTTGCAGGTAAAAAGGAGTGTGTGAATGACTGGGACAAACAGTTTGGACATTTGAAGGATTGTTTGGTTTAATCAATACAATATGTTTTGTGCACATGTGTTTTTCATTATTGTATTCCTACATTTGTATACCCCTATATATATATATATACACACACACACACACACACACACACACATATATGTATGTATGTATATACACACATACACACCCCTATATATATATATATATATATATATATATTTTATCAGTATCCCCCCCCATGCAAAACAGTAAAGTCTCTAAAGATACCAGGGGTTCCACAGGCAAGAAGTGTGAGAAAAGAAACTGTTAGCATAGAATTTAAATTTTTCAGTTATATTCTTACTTAACTTTAATATAAATTATCTACATATGATTTATTGTTAATCTTTTTAATATATCTCATTTTTAAGTATAATTTGTTATTTTTAAGTGGGAACCTAACATATATATATATATATATATATATATATATATATAATTTTTTTGTCCCTCTTTTAGTTTCAGTTTAACACCTCATTCTTCATATAACCTTAATTTAATGTTATAAAGTTAATATCCTTGTTAATTTTATAAAACATCTTCCCTTTAAGGCTAATACCTTCCACCCTCCCCTTAACATCGATGGGCATTTCATCTGACTGAAACATCAAAATAGATAAATTCTGTATCAGTTTTTTTGAATGCTGTCAAAGTGAAATTTTAAATTTCTAATTTTGATGCAAACACAGTCTATACACTGGGGTTGAATAAGATTAACGTACTTCTCATTGATTGAAATAGATCTATACCCCCATATGAATTAATTTGGCATTTTGTTGTATAATTAATATTAACCCCCTTCAAAAGTACTGGAATGGCAAAGCCAATTTCTTTGTTTTTGTTGTTCACTGAAAACATTTGTGTTTAAGGTCATTAAATAAATATGAGACAAGAGTTCAGAATTTCAGCTTTTATTCCTGGTATTTACATTTAGATGTGTTAAACAACTTAGGACATACCACCTTTTGTTTGAACCCACCCATTTTTCAAGTGAGCAAAACTATTGGAATATGGGACTGGAAAAGCATCCCAAATGAAGAATGCAACAATTTGGGGACATCAATGGGTCAAAGGCTTGATGCAGTTATTGTTAGCAAGTTTTATGCAACTATATTAAATATATTATTATATATTAAATGTTATTTACTTTAAGATTATCTGTTCCTTTACTTTTGATCACTTAAAAATGGGGTGATACAAATAGTGGTATTCCCTAAGCTGTTTAGCACATCTAAATGTAAATACCAGGAAATAAAAGCTGAAAAACTCTTGTCTCATATTCATCTTTTGATCTTAAACCCAAAAGTCTTCAGTGAACAACAAAGAAATTGGTTTTGACATTCCAATACTTTTGGAGTGGTCTGTATATATATATATATATATATATATATATATATATATATATATGTATATATATATATATATGCAGGGTGACTCAAAATTAGTAGCTGATTTCTGTTTTTATGGCTGTCTGTTGATTGTTTTTTGCCTTTTGTATGAAAGTGACAAAGATGGAAGAAATTAAGGAAAGACATAAATTTTGTTTTTTTTTACAATGATGCTCACTCTGTACAAAGGCCAAGAGCCACTGAAAGGAAAGGGTTACAGAATAGGAGGTACCATCCCAAGAAGGATGACAGTGCGACCAAGTTGCAATGGGACACCAAAAGTAAAAGAGAAGGAAACAATTTTAGAAGGAACCTGAAACCCAATCCTAAACAGGAAACAAGAATAAATCTCTACTTGTGTCCCAAAGACTGGAAAGACAATAAGTGAATGTATCTACTATTGAGAAAAAAAAGTAACTAAGTAGTAAATAGTAAGTTCAAAGCTTTAGGTGGAGAGATTAAGAATAAAGAGATGTAGTAGATTTTAGAACAGTGATTCCCAAATTTTTGTCTCTGGGCTGCATTTCAGAATGAAAATTTGCTTGTTCCTCAAATTTTATGGGATAAGAAGTACATATAAAGAAAAAAACAAAGAAAGGGATTTGAAGTCATTATCATTGATAACTCTCTTCTCCAATTTACAGACCCTAATTACTATATTCTAAATACTTGATATAATGCAAAAATATCACAATGATAAAACTGATCTGTAATTATTTATAACTATTTACACTGGGACTCATGCCTGCAATTACAAGTAATCTATAATAATATTTTAAATTTTGAAATATCTATTTTTTAGCATATGAATTTTTTGAAATTGTTTCTAAAACTTTGATTGCCTTTTAATCATTTCACCTCACCTTCTATCCTCTTCTGCTGCACCTATGAGATGCACCACACCATTTGAGAACCACTTATTTAAAAGGAACTGGAAACTCAGTCTGAAACAGGAAACAAGGGATAAACCTCTATTTCTATTCAAAAGACTAGGGAGGAGTGTGAATCGGACAATAGGTGAACCTATCTACTCCTAATGAGGTGACAAAAGTAAATAAATAGTAAATAAAATTTTAGAGATTTAGGTGGAGATGTTAAAAGTATAAAGTTGAAGTAGCTTGTATAATGAACCAGAAAACCAATCCTAAAGAAGAACAAAGGTAATCTAGAATTAAGTAAAAAAGTTAATCTGCAAAACATTAACAACATGATTCTTAGAATCTGTCTATATTTCTGAGATGACGTATTATGTACATTATTTATATTATTTGGACTATTGTCCTCATCTTTGTTGCCATATTTATTACAACGTTTCGGCTGTTGTACGCTCCAGCCTTCTTCAGGTGGTTGGAATGTTAAACGGAACCCTCACTGGGGCAGACTGTTCTAGTTCCACATGCCATGTTTTTTTTTAATTGATGTCAGTTATCAGTTATCTCCTGTTAATTTCCCTCTGAAAGTTCTCCACTGCCTTAACCAGGTATTGAACTCACACTCTTTGGGTCTTGTCACTGGATCTAACCAGTACCTTTATGTGCCATGTGTGTCCTTGAGGACATCTCTATATGAATTTCTGGGTATTATAATCCTAATGTCTTCAGCAACCATTTTTTTTTAAAGTGCTCATATTGTAATTTTTGCTGTTAATCTCTGTTTTTACCAGAGCTCATATTGCAATTTTTGTTGTTATTATCGCTTTTCTTTGGTAATCCTTATTACTGGTTACCATATCGTATTCATTTCTATGCTATAATTCTTAGGATCTGGGTGCTACATTTGACTTCCTTTATCTATGTCATCATTATACTCATCTTATGATGACAATTTAACAAAGTGGCATATCAAATGATATTTAGTGGAAAAACATTCATGCATACAAATTTGGATATAAACAGATAATGGTTGTCTGTATTTTCCTATCATCTGTCATTGTTACTTGAAAGAAAGGTGGCTCGTGTCAAGTAAACACTTTGCCCTTGAAATAGCAAGATGACAGAGGACAGTCTGCAGATAATGGTACCCAACCCACTTCTTGATCCTAAGGTTTACTAACAGTTAAGTTCATCTGTCACAGACACCTTGTGTTTTATATATCTTCAAATATTACTAGAGGAGATACTCATATTTGAAATAGACACCCCATTTTTATTTTTGTTTTTAACTTGTGTGTATTATGTCTATTGGCCTGTACACTGAAAGGAAGAATTTGAAGGGGAGAAACCACCATTTTTTCCCACATTCCTTTAACACTCAGGTATGAAGAGTATCACAAGTCCACATAACTATTGCCCCCTTTTAAGGAAAGTACACCTCATTCAGAATGTCTTCTTCAACAGTCCAGAACTTCTCAATTTCATATCTGAAATGTAATCAAAGCAATTTATAAGGAATTAATGGATTTATTTTTAATCCAAGATATTTCAAATAAGAGTATCCCCTCTAATAATGTTTGAAGTAATGAAAATATTGGATATACCGTATATACTCGCATATCATGAAATCTTTGAAGACCTAATTTTGAAGCTAATTTGATTACAGTACAAGATGGATGTATAGTTTAGTCAATGGTGTAGCCAGGGCCAGCAGTAAATACACTAATTTTATATCTCATGTATGATGTGAACATCCCTGCCTTAAAATTAGCTTCAAAATTAAATCTTAAAAAGTCGCATGATACACGAGAAAATATGAAATATATATATATATATATATATATATATATATATATATATAAGTTAAACATCAAATGCCAATCAGATATGGAATGGAATCTGATTGGATGATAAAATAGTGAACAAAAAGGAAATGTATATCAATCTTTCATAGTTTCATCAAAGATTGAGAGAACACAGACAAAAAAAGACAGAAGCATCGGTATTTACAATTATGTTTTGGTCAGTTCTCACTGGTCAGACACATGTCATGTGTATTATAACTGTAGATAATTCTATGGAGTAAATTGGTAAAGATTCTTGTATATCTAAGTGGGCATCAGATTGTAATATGTATTTGTAATTGTGTATGTGTGTCTGTTTAGTGGGATGACTATTTTTAGCTTTGTGCAGTCAACCCATGAAACAGGGTGTCAAAAGGTTCTAATTTATGGCTGACCTCTTTAAGAATGTATTCTTTGTATTAAATAGATATAAGTTAGATTTGCTGTGGGAATGCTGGTTATGTTTAGGTACAAAACATGTCTTCTGGTATATTTTTACCACAACAATTATTGTAGACTTGAATGAGAGTCCAGGTCATAAATGAATAAAGTAACAACAAAACTATATGAAAAAAAACGACAATGTATTTATTAACAAATCAAAAGTATATATAGACAAGAGAAGATTGTTGCATGTGACAAAGCAAAGAAAATATTTTAAACTAAATGTGTTTGTATGTATAAAATTTGTGTAGAAGTCTGAGAGAAAAGTAACTGAAAGTGAAATAAATGTGTATTCCCTGGTGCAAAATATATATCTTATTGTCCCAGAGAAAAAGCAGAAAGAGAAGATGACAACAATGTCATTGCCTATTTATAGGCTTATGGAACTATAAGGTGAGGTGAAATGATTAAAAGGCAATCAAAATTTAAGAAACAATTTCAAAAAATTCATAGGCTAAAAAATAGATATTTCAAAATTTAAAATATTATTATAGATTACTTGTAATTGCAGGCATGAGTCCCAGTGTAAATAGTTATAAATAATTACAGATCAGTTTTATCATTGTTATAATTTTGCATTATATCAAGTATTTAGAATATAGTAATTAGGGTCTGCAAATTGGAGAAGAGAGTTATCAATGATAATGACTTCAAATCCCTTTCTTTGTTTTTTTCTTTATATGTACTTCTTATCCCTAGCAACTGTTTTGGTAAAGTTAAGTGGGGTAACCCCATAGATTCTTTAAGAAAGGATTCAAAGAAAGTTGGTGATGTAATATGTTTTAGGTGTGTGTTTATAGTTGGTAATAATTTTATTAAGTTTTCAATGTATTTTATCCTTAAAGAATTATGTTCTTTTTTAATTAGGGTTGCAAAAGTGAAATCAAAGTAGACTGGAAAGTATTGAGCCAGAAGTGAGTTCCACAAGCAGGAAGTGTGAGAAAATAAACTGTTGGCATACAATTTACAGTTACCTCTAGCCAACTCAACTGTAAATTGATGAAATCCCATTGCCAGTCTAATATTGTGGTTAAATTCATAAAGTCTGGGTACTATAGAAAAGACGTGGTGGTGGTGGTGGTGGTGGTGGTGGTGGATAAGTGACTGAATCCAAGAATTTCTAAATATATACAGGAGCACTGGACCATATATGGCAGTAATATTCTAAGCATGGACAAACTGTAGACTCATAGATATACAAGATAGGTTCTCGAGAGAAAAATTGTCTCACAAGATCTTGCAATGGATTCAATATAGTCTTTTCACTTCGTGTCAGCCAAGAATGTTAGCATAAGAAGCCACCATGTGTCACTTTCCTAGAGGTTAGCAGAAGGCAGAAAGGCTTCTCTCAGATGATTAATAGAGAGCAGTTTAGTTCTGGAGACATTAAAATTAACAAGCTATTCTTTGCCCCAGTTAACAACAGACTGAAGGGTGTTATGACTTCAGCTGCCAAGTTGATCATATCAAACTGATTAAACTAACATGACAGGAGTAAATGGTTGTGTCATCAGCATAGATACCAAGTTGGAAGCTGATGCCATCAGGAAGGTCATTAATGAAAATTAAAAACAAATTAGGACCAAGTATAGAACCCTGATGGACACCTGAATTAGTACAAAAGGATTTAGAAGAGTGGCTGTTCAGGATAACTTTCATTTCAGGATTTGATAAGAAATATTAAATCAGTTCAAAACTTTGACCAGAGACACTGTAACTTTTCAATTTGTGAAGGAGACTATGTGAAACCCTGCTTTTAAGATGTCCAAAGCAAAAGCCCAAGCTTCACCATTGTTATATAAAGCTTGGTAGACTCTTTCTGCAATGATTGTTGATACATCAGCAGTTGATCTGGAGTAACAAAAGCTATATTTCTTGGCTGAAAGACGGTCTTGCGATATGAGATCCTTAACCAATTCAACATTGATTAGGACCTCTAGTAGTTTACCAAAAACAGGTAGAAGGCCAACAGTTGGAAGGACTGAATGGTTCACCTAATTTTTTAAAGACTGGAATGCTAGATGATGATTTCTAACAAGATGGAAAGCAAGAGACAGTGAGGCATTTATTATACAGTTTAGAGAAAACAGGAGCCAGTTCAGGAGCACACATCTTAATGACTATTACATGGATACCATCAGATCCAGATGCTTTGTGGGGGATCCAGATAAGTGATGATAGCAGAAATCATATATACAGGGTGTGATGAGTAAATTGTCGTCATTTTATATTTTTAATTTAGTGTATTGTTTGTTTTTGTTGAGTGCATAGTATAGTAGGCTCTGTCTGTGAGAAAAAGAGCACCATGATACAATTCACTCATCCAGAAATTTGGAAACAGTATGCTGTATTGTTTGGCTTTCATGCTGGAAACTCCAATACGAAAATTTCAGAGTGTTTGGGAGTCAATCTGAGGACAGTGCAATGGATTCTGAAAGAGTTGGATGAGCCTAATGGTGATTACTAAGGTACAGCAGCTTGGAAAATTCACTCTGATTGTTCTGATATGAAAAGAACTCCTGAATTTGTTGCTGAGGACCTCAGACTCAACATGGAGGCCTACATCAAGTGCCTTGAGGAGGTAGTGCTGCCCTGGGTCAAAAGGGTGGCTGCTGGAAGACCCTATGTACGGCAACAGTATTCTCCACCATTCCACACAAGCAAGCCAACCCAGTCATGGCTGTCAGACAATTTCTGTGACCACATCACCCCTTACATCTGGCCACATAACACTCCAGACTGCAACCCCCTTGATTATTATATGTAGGGAACAGTTGAGTGAGAGACTAACAAAACTCCTTGTAACAGCAAGGATGAACTGAAGGCAAGGATTATGGCAGCATTCACCAACTTAAACAAGGAAACCATCCATAAGAGTTGCAGGAGATTCTGAAGTCATCTGGAGGCTGTGGTTGAAGCCAATGGTAATTTTATTGAATAGAGATGTGAAGGTTATTTTCATTTTTGCATAATTTAGATGACAGTTTATTCATCCCACCCTCTCTCTCTTTATATATATATATATATATATATATATATATATAAAATTTAATCATAGAATGTTTTCACAATAAGTAATGATGATAATCATTTTCAGAATATGCTTATATTTTTATACAAATTTCAGCATATGATATCTTTTTTCATATTTGATATCTTAGAATTTCTGTTTTCATTTTTCTATCTGGTAGTAATCATGTTGGTGTAAAGTCATATATATACATAGATATATACAAATATATATATATATATATATAATATATATATATATATATATATATATATATATATATACAAATATATAAATATATATATATATATATACAAATATATAAATATATATATATATATATATATATACAAATATATAAATATATATATATATATATATATACAAATATATAAATATATATATATATATACAAATATATAAATATATATATATATATAAATATATATATATATATATATATATACAAATATATAAATATATATATATATATATATACAAATATATAAATATATATATATATATACAAATATATAAATATATATATATATATATACAAATATATAAATATATATATATAAATATATAAATATATATATATATATATATATAAATATATATATATATATATATATATATATACAAATATATAAATATATATATATATATATATATACAAATATATAAATATATATATATATATATATATATATATATATATATATATATACACAGACACACACTCACTCACAGCCTATTATTAACTCACCTAAGTTCTCTTTATTTATGAGTGCTATGTTTTATAAAGAGTGAATTTTTGTGTTTTGCTAACAAATGCCAACTGAACCATAATATATCGTTTGAAACAAGAACAGAGAAAATTACTTGAGAACATGGAATAATGTTCAAATAACAAGACTGAACAAAATAAACAAGAAATGAAATTATTAATAAGTTTATTGCAACATTCAGTTTTGGCACAAAATAACAAGACAAATCGATTACTCATACAATGGAAAACATAAAGGTTTTTTTTTACAGATATTATTATAAATGAAAGTCAAATTTTATGGGAATTCATGAAACTAATGTAAAGTGTATAGAATGAAATAAAAATAAGCTTACATGCTCAAGTTCATTATAGTTTCCTTCCCGTTTCTCATTGTCCACTTATGACTCTGGGACTTAGCATCTATATCTAATTCTGTTCAAATCTGTGTGTCTGTCTCTGTTCATATCTATATCTATCTAATTCTCTTCATATCTGTGCATCTGTCTCTGTTCATATCTATACCTATCTAATTCTCTTGATATCTATATCTATCTAATTCTGTTCTTATGTGTGTCTGTCTCTGTTCATATATATATATATTTATCTAAGTCTGTTCATATGTGTGTCTGTCTCTGTTCATATATATATTTATCTAATTCTGTTCATATCTGTGTGTCTGTCTCTGTTCATATCTATAGCTATCTAATTCTGTTCATATCTATACCTATCTAATTCTGTTCATATCTGTGCGTCTGTCTCTGTTCATATCTATATCTATCTAATTCTGTTCATATCTGTGTGTCTGTCTCTGTTCATATCTATATCTATCTAATTCTCTTCATATCTGTGTGTCTGTCTCTGTTCATATCTATATCTATCTAATTCTGTTCATATCTAAGTAGTTTCTTCTCTCTAATTTTGTTGATATCTAAGTTCACAGTAACCAAAGAAGTCCTTGTCATTTTTGACTTACTAGGGAAAAAAGGTTTACAACAAATTTGTCATATTGTTTGTCCTCAAAGTAATCCTCATCAGTATCCAGAACCTTTTTCCAATGTGCCTCCAGCTGCACAATACTCTGACAGTGTCTTGGATGCAAAGAAATCTGTTAGTGACTCTGCTATAAGAGTCTGTTTCATTTGTGAAGGTTTTCCCATGAAGGTGGTTGTCCTGGGAATGGAACAGGTGGTAATCTGTTGATGCAAAGTCCAGGAAATAAGGTCGATAGTACAGTGTCTTCCAGCAAAGTCACGGTATGGTATCCCTGACCACCCATGCCAAATGAAGCATTGTCATGAAGGAAAATTGCAATTAACAAATGCTGTTGCATTTTGCTTCATTGCTTGACATACAAGTTCCAAGAGTACAGGTCTGCAGTGATGCCTTAGGCCATTGGTAGCAGCTCACAGTGCACTACTTGTCACCTACTCCACCAGATGCAGAGCATGATCTTACATGGGTGCAGAAGTGGTCTTGTGGTGTGAGGCAAAGGGTCCTGTGGTGGTAACCAATGTCTGGCATTCTTGTGAGTGTCACACAGGACCACATTTTCATCATTAGTGAGCACTTGATCAAATATGAATACATTGCAGTGCCAAAAAAAGCAACAAGAAGCAGGTTGTCACACATTGTTGTTTGTTGGCTTCCAACGGTGCGTGGGGTACTCATTTGCTCAACTTGTACACCTTCCCTGTGTGGTGCAGGTGAAGTTTGTTTCTTCTAAAACACAGAAGCATTCAGAAAGCTCACCACAGGCCTGGCTGTGGTTCTTCTCCATAACTACCTTCAGGATCACATCATCCAGGACTTGTGGCTGGTCACTGTGGGCATCATCACAAAGGGACAGATCTCCTGATCTGAACTTCTGGAACCAATGCCTGGCAGTGCGTTCACTGACAGTGTTGTTCTGATATGATGTGGTTGTGGACAAGCCCACCTTAACGTCATAAAGCACACAACCCCCTAAACAAGCTGTTTTGACACACACTACATATTTCTTTGCTGCTCGTGCTATGACTGATGTTTGTATGCAACTCACCTGCATTAGTCAAAAGCAATACCTCCACTCTCACCACTTTGCATTTTCAGTGGATCACAGCAAAAGGACTTTTTGCTTACCTTATTGTTTCTTTTATATATATATATATATATATATATATATATATATATATATATATTTTCTCTATTTTATTATATTATTTCATAATATTTTCAATATTATGACCTCCCTGATTATAATATTGGGAACAATATATAAGAGACAAATACTGATACTGTGACTCAAGTATTGTGTGCAAAGTTGTGGATAAACCATATGAATATTTTGTTATTTTTGTTCAAGTACGTTTGACTTTTGCAGTCATTACCAAGAACCAATATGGTATCTGTGTGGTAGTTGGAATTCCTTTGACCACATCCTGGTATTCTTTGGGAAGCTCAAAATTTGAAATAGTCTAGGTTGATTAATGTATAACAGGCATTGGGAAGAAGGCTGTGCAAAAACAATGTATGTGTGTATGTGGTACTTAGTGGAAAGTGCTCAATATCTGTGATAGAGCTGACATATTCAATTGTATGGATGTTGGTTTTCTCAGTTTTGTATAATCAGACAAACTGGTTTATTTAAAAAAAAAATGAATCTATTTATGCTTATTTGTGTTTGATTATTTGTGTGTGGTGGCAGGGGGGAATTATCTTCTGTCTTTGTATGTGAGAGTGTCATCCTAAACAAACACAGAAGATAATTCCACCCTCCATCAAACACAAATAAGCATAAATAGATCCATTGTTAAAAAAAGGATGAGTTTGTTTGATGATTGCAAAAGCATGAAACCCGGGGTTACAAACTAATATCCATACAACTGAATATATATATATATATATATATATATATATATATATATATATATATATATATATATATTATAATGATATTACATATGGACAAACAAGTACTAACAACAAAGATGTATTTTTGTTTCGATGCGAATGAATCTCAACAGGTGAGGAACAGATGTTCATAACCATGTTTGTTCCTCACCTGTCAAGATGCATTTTCATTGAAACAAAAAAGCATCTTTGTTGTGAGTTCTTATTTGTCCATATGTAACATCTTTATAATAAATAACTATTGCTCTACTCTTGGTATTGAGCCCTCTTTTAAATTAATGCTATGAACATTTGAATTTATATTTTTTTGTTCTCGTTACATTTGTGTGTATATATATATATATATCTTCAAATGCAAAGAGAATGAAAAGAATATAAATTCAAACATTCCTAACATTAATTTAAAAGAGCATTCAGTACAAAAAGTAGAGCAATTAGTTTGTATCAAGTTGGGACACAAGTTTTTAACCTTAATCAAACATTTTTATAAAAGTAATCCATTGAATAAAATTTTCAATCGAAATATTCTAAAACTTAGCTAAAATTGTACTAACAATCTAGAAAAAAATAACTAAATCACACAACAGTTAAACACTAAAATTATATAACAATAATAACTGTAATGCTGGTACCAATTCTAATTTGTCCCGTGTAACTAACTTATAAAATTGTAGGAATCCTGACCAATGTCCATTATCTAACAAGTGCTTACCAAAATCCATTGTATATATGTGTTCTATTTCATGAATTGAAAATCCCAGGATTGTTAAATTGTATATTGGTAGCACTAAAAATGCATTTAAAATATGTTTGTATAACCATCTCTTATCTTTTACTAATGCTAACAAATGAAGTATGACTTCACTTTCTAAGTATTTTTGGAAATTGAAAGAAGAAAACAAAACATCTAAAGTTAAATGGAAGATCCTCAAACAAGCCAGAACTAGTATATCTTTATATTAACCTTTTTTCTATGTCTACAGGAGAAAATGGAGATAAACTTTTGAATAGCGATCAATTGTTAAATGATTTAACCTTATAATCTTTATAACTTAGCAATTACTTCTCGTATGTTATTTTACCTTCATATAAACATTTTAATGTTATCCTTAGTGGTTTATTTTAAATTAAGGTGGTAAATAGGTTTGTACTTTTAAATTACTGGTAATGTTTGCCACAGATAGGTTATACTTATATCACTTGTTATAATGTTTAGTAATAGTTTTAAATTTATAAAATTCATATAAATATTCTAAAATTTATATTTAATTTTATTTATAACTAGCAGTAGCACCCGGCATTGCCCAGAGATGTAACAGTAAGAGATAGATCAAGTATCAACCATCATAAAGACTGAAAAATAAAATTGACAAAGATTATTGT
>OZ010595.1:92440066-92450066 GCA_963932145.1 Acanthosepion lycidas
TAGGTCATTAAATAACCCATGTTCTTTGTGCATACATGAGAAACTATATATTACTAGGTTTATAAAAAATAAAAATTTACTTAATCAAATGAAATAGCTATTCTTTGCAGACATTGCCAAAACTTTTCCTTAAATAATATTTAAAAGTAAAATAAAATAATTAAAAAAAGGGGAGCTGGTAATATACATACTTATATTTGATGTGTAATAATAATTTTTAAATAATTTAAGTAATTCTATTACATTTATTTGTTTTAAAAAGAAATATAGTCTATTAGTAATTAAAAGTAAAAATAATATTTTAAAATTGTAGTTCAATATAACGGATTCTAATCCAACTCCCCGCCCTTTTAGAAAGAATCTTTTTGTATACAAGTATGAATTTAATGGAAAAAAAATGGCCAAAAACTTTTAGTCATTGATAAAAAACAGACGACATGCTTCCAATGGATGTCATAATTCATTGAAAAATGCACCCCTATCCTACCTAGACTTAACCTCTTTTTCAAACGTAACTCATAATTGACACAATTATAGTTAATAAAAATGAACATGCTACAGCCCCTGTCTAAATGATTGGATTTCTCTGTATCCTTGTAAACAAAAAATTATGAATGTGTGTGCTTTTAAAACTCAGTAAATTTTAATATAAGTTATTCCAAAATTCACTTGAAGATGAAACAGAACTATTGCTTTAATTTAATTATATAATTAAATTTGAAATTTTTTTGAAACATGTTAATTCCTGCATAGTGAAGGAACCATATTTTTAAATCAGTTAATTTATAATATTTATGCTCTGTGAATTTACATTGAGCACTGCTTTGTAAAAATAAAAATATCAATAAGAACACCAGATTATATATCTTACTGTTCTTTCATTTTTTACTATATATATATGTGTGTGTGTGTGTGTGTCTATGTGTCTGTACTGAAATTAAACAAAACTTTCTAGCATTTTTTTAATATTTGAACTTGGTATTTTGTTTCGCATGTGTGTTAAATTTATGATATGTATACATATACTGAACTGAATACATTATAATGAGTCCTTCAGTACAATTTATGTCTGCATTGTGAATTTTAAATGCTTTTGCATTAAAAGTGAAAATTGAGAAGAATGAGATTAGTTTTTGCCATTTGATGCTTTTTTTGTATTTCTGGAAAGAAAAAAATGTGGTTGAAACAGCAAAAAAGTTGATGTGCCAATTATGGAAATAAGAGCACTGCTTATAAATGGTTTGCTAGGTTCAGATGTGGAGATTTTGATCTGGAAGACTGAGAAAGTTCTGGCAAAATGAAAATGATGATTAAAAATAATCCCAGTCACATGATATGAGAACAGGCAACGATACTCCATATGCTTAGATCTGTGAATTGCTACAATGTTTGAATTTCTCATGATTTAACAGAAAAAAATTCAATATACCATCTTTCTATTTGTGATTTTCTGCTAAAATGCAACAAAAAGACTTGTTTTTTTGAAAGAGCAGTCATATAAGTAATAAAAATAGGCTTGTTTATAAGAATAATGACTGAAAAATCCATCATTAACTGATTCAAAGCATCTAAAGAAGCTGTATTTTCTGGTGGGACTGGAAGGGATTATTACAAAATCAGATGAATTAATTTTAGATAAATACTGTTCCATCTGATGAATAGCATCAAGAATTTGCCATTTTAAAAAGTCTATTCCTCAATCTGGACAATACCAGAATAGATCTCTTTTTACTCGGTTAGGATGTTCTATATCTGTCAAATTCATTTGACCATGCATCTCTGGATTACCATTTATTACAATCCCTATAAAATTCTTTGGATGGGAAGAACTTTAATTTTATTGAAGCATGACCAGTTCATGACCCAGATGCTAACTTCTGGGATGATAGAATCATGAAGCTGGCTCACAGATGGTGAAAAGGAGTGGGGTAAAAGGGTACATATGTGAATGAATAAATATATGTACAAATATTTAAGTATTGTCCTTGAATTTCAGTTAAAAAAAATGACAAAGAAACTTGTTCCAAACTTATCTCCTTGTGTCTCTCTCACATATATATATTTATTTTGATCTGTCACAACTCAGTGCACACATCAACCAGCATATAATAAACAACTAAAATATAACTACCAATATGAGTCAAATACTAGTTGATAACACCAAAATGCTCTACAACAAATACAAAGAAAGACTCAACACCCTAGAAGCTATGATTATAAAAAACAGACTGCATTAAATGAGATATTCATCAAAGTAGACATTATTTTGAATCATATATATGATTAATGTGCACACATTAGTATGAAAAAATAAAGTAAATTTTTTTTTTTTTTTTTGTGCAGCATAATTTGCAATAGACATTACACTTGATGTCACACAAAGTCGTTTTAAACTTTAAGCTTCCTGAAGAATACCAAGATATAGACAAAGCAATACTATCTACCACACAGAAACAACACTGGTTCTTGATAATGACAGCAACAGTCGAAAGTTCTTGAAAAAAAATAACAAAATATGAACTGCAGTTTATCCATAACTTCAAGCACAATACTCAACACCTTATCCATAAATTGGAAAAATACAATAAAATATTAAACAGACTAACTTTGAGGGTTCTTTGAAATTAAACTTTTTTATATATATTTGAGGAGGCATGGTGGAGTAATGGATAGCGGCTTGGATTGAAGAATTGGAGAGCCGAGTTCAAATTCCGGTCGAATCCATTACATTCACTTACGTGCTAATACCCTTGGGAAAGGTGTGAATCCTCTTCTCCCTCCAGCTATGGGTAAATAGCAGGACAGACTGGGTTCTATAGCCTTGGATGGCAACTGGTCTAGGAGAAGGACAACTCTGAATTCAAAACCTGTGGAGGGTCATTTGGAGACCTTGTGGCATGTAGTGCACTAGGTCATTGTTTTCGGCCCTTCAAAAAGTGTGGATGATCCAGCATGAAACCATCACCACTATAATCAAATCTCATGTGTTGTTGTCGGGCTGTCAGTTTCCTAGGAACCGATCTGCTTGACCCTCATACATCAACTCTGACGGGAGAGTTGAGTGAATATGTATATATATACATATATATATATATATATATATATATATATATTCAAAGTCTAAGCTTGAATTAAATCTTCTGCTGAAATTTCATTTTTCTTGACCTGTGACCTTACTGTTCATTATATTTGCATGACACTCTTGACAGTTTTCATTGTAACTTCAGTTCCAAACTTGGTTAAGTCATTTACTAGTGTGTTGACAGTTGTTCTCTGGACTTTGGGCACATCTCTTAGTTTTCTTTCCAGAGTCTTGGAAATCTTTGCCATTTTTCTTCTCTAATCTCTAACTCTTTAAACTTCTTGATAATTGTGGTAGGGATTATTTCCCCTCATGCATTCTGTATTTAAGTAAATCCATTCTAAGTTGAATAAAGCTTCAGTTACCTTTACACACCTGTGTTTGTTTCTTCACTTCAATTTTTAATACATTTCGAAAATGCTTTGATAACTTTGTGTATCCTTCATCTTTTTGAACTCTTTTCTCTTTTCTCAAGTCTAAACTAATTTATTGTTTTTAACTTTATCCTGCCAGTTGAAATTTATAAAATATTTCTTTTAAAACAATTTTTCAGGAAGAAAGGTTTCTCAGATATCAGAAGCTGTTATCACATTTTCTAATATTGACAGAGGTTTCCATCCTAACCTTTTATTTGAAGTAGTGTGGGACATCAACATCTTGATTAAATCATTTTCTCCTCCAGTTACATGTGCTATGCATTTTAGTTGTTGCTGCTGTTGATAGTCCTCAAGTGATGTGGTTTCTGTTATTTGGTAGAGTTCTTTGTAATTCTGTAGCGCCAGTCCATGAGGTCTGACGAAGAATGATCCTTGCTAAAACCTACAGGCTTTATTCACTTGAATGAATTCTCTTCATGCTATCCATTTTAGTTGTTACTGCTGTTTGTAGTCCTCAAGTGATGTGGTTTCTGTTATTTGGTAGAGTTCTCTTTGATTCTGTAACACCAGTTTATGAGGTCCAATGAAGAATGATCCCTGCTAAAACCTACCTGCTTTACTCACTTGAATGAATTCTCTTCATGCTATCCATTTTAGTTGTTGCTACTGTTGAAAGTCCTCAATTGACGTGATTTCTATTATTTGGTACAGTTCTTTGTGATTCTGTAGTGCCAGTCCACATGATCTGAGGAAGGATGGTCCTCACTAAAACCTACAGCCTTTACTCACTTGAATGAATTCTCTTCATGCAATCCAATTTAGTTGTTGCTGCTGTTGGTAGTCCACAAGTGTTGTTGTCTCTTTTATTTGGTACAGTTCTTTGTGATTCTGTAGCACCAGTCCACAAGTTTCTAAAAAGTGTGGTCTTTGTCAAGATCCATAGGCTTCCCTTGCTCAAAGGGATTTGGAATCATTGATCTTAAAACATGGTTGTATACAACTGACAGTTTAGATATTTCGGGATGGGTTTGGTGGCATACCTGATATTCATATGAATGTCTTGAACATTTAAGAATATGTTTTGAGTTTTCAGGTTAATGTTTTGGTTTTGTAGCAATTTGTGGCATTGGGTGAAACTAACTCTAGCACAGCCTATTCTATGTTCAACCAACTTTTCTCCTATACTAAATTTGTCATAACTGATCCATACAAGAAAGTTCTTTGAATTAATTAGTATTTACTAATTCCACATCCTGAATCATTTTATGATGGATTCAGTGTGTGTGTCGACATTCCTTTCATTCCAGTTCCAGATCATAGTATTGTGCTAGTCCAACTTTACTTTGGAACTGACACAAATAAGAAGAATACTTTACTGACATGTAATAAAGATATTTATTTATACCTAAACATGAATACAACGATTTACATAAACACAATGTTCTTTCCTATATATAAAGAATCTGTTAGGTGGACTTACCCTTCTGGTGGAGTGAAATAGGGCTAGGTGGCTTGTACCTTTAAAAGCTTTGGCAACTGGTACTGTTGGTGGCGGAGAGAATTTCTTCTGTGTAACTCCAGAGCAGGTTTGGTTCCTTCTCTGGTGGTGGTCAGCTTTTCCTGAACACATGGGGTTTTATAAACCAATGAGAGATGCCTAACATAATGTGGCTAATCTCTATAGGAGCAGACGAATTTTATAAACCTAACAATAGTTTCTGTTTTGGAAAGGTTTATCTTGAGTTCTGTTTCTTGGAACACTTGATAGAGGGTATTGATTTTCTGTTCCAAGATCATTGTTATCATAACTATAGATACCTATGTCATTAGCATAGTCCCTTCATCATCAGTACATTGGCCACTAGAAGGAAAACAGGATTGTTGTCTTCCATTGGTAGATTCATTTGGGATGTGATATTGAATGCTTTCTGGAGCCAGGGCTTAAAATGTCTGGAACTTGCTAGATGGTCCCATTTGTCTTGATGATATCTGATCCCTTACAATATGTCTGTCTCTTCACTGTGGAGGATACATCATCACCAGATGCCTTCAGTTTGTCCGCAACTTTGAATGCAGAAGACTTCACCATTTTCAAGAAGTTGGCTTTCTCCTAGTGGTGGTAGTTGCTGGCTACTACCCTGAGCACAAGATACCTGCTCATTTCCTGTGATATTCTCAAAGCAGCTGTACTGATGTTCTTTGTGTTGTTTAATAAAGAAAAGGGAATTTTAAAATTTGGTGCATGCTATGTAGCATTACACCAGGATACCTTCCATTTATGGCCTTGCTAAAGGTGTAGCCTCAAATATAAGGTGTGCACTCAAAATAAATTTCAAGAAAAACTTTGGATTTTTTTCCACCTCCCCATTTCACAGTACAACTTTTTGTTTGCTGACTCAGCACTCTATATATCTCACTTGTTTGAAATCATATCATTTGACAACATATGGCATTTGCACATAAAGCTGAACATGAAGGGCTTGTAATACTATTTGACTGTAACCCCATTTTTGCTTGATGCTTACAGTTTATGACAGTTGGTGGGGCTGGAGTATAATTTAGATATCTGACAATCTAATATGTAATAACATTTTCTCTGGTTACAATATGTCAGATTTTATTATGCAAATCAAGTTTTCATAATAAAATTGCAATTAAAAAAAACAATGTTGGTCAAATTTTCAGGATGCACTTACAATTGTATGAATATATATATTCACATAATTGTAATTGTATATATATATATATATATATATATATATATATATATATATATATATATATATATGTTTTAGATATTCTAGTGTGTGTGTGTGTAACACTTTTACATATAGAGAATCCCCTACTCTTATAAAGATGGGTGGAGGATACATCTAGTAACATAGAAATTATAATTATTTACAAGTGAATATTTGTTAAATATTTATAGATTATTGAACATTTTTAAAGTTTTTGATATTTTGTTATTAAAAGATTATTTATGACATATACATCAGTTAAACCAATTTTAAAAATGTAACTCATTTTTAAGCAAACATTGCTTAACTTTGATTAAAATCTTAAGCAACTCCACAACTGACATAAAAAAAAAAACATTTATTAGGGCCAAAGATAAAATGAACATTATTTATTAGCATCAAACATAAAATGAATATTATTTATTAGGGCCAAACATAAAATGAACATTATTTATTAGAGCCAAACATAAACTAAACATTATTTATTAGGGCCAAACATAAAAAATTAAGCAACCATTCAAACGAGTTTATTACTAATTCTTGCACAAAAATGAAGAAAATAATGTCAATTATAAAAATGAAGCATTTTTATCTAGATTAAATACAATGATCTTATTTTTTTTGTGTGTTCTTTTTTCTATGGAAATAAAAGGATATTTATAATTAGAATCAGGAAGAAACAGTTGGAATTTATGAGGCACATAATGAGGAAGTAGGGGTTGGAAAATTTGGCATTCACAGGACGGCTTGAAGGCAAGAGGAACAGAGGAAAGCAGTGAGTAAGCTACCTAAGAAGCTTATGCCAATGAGTGACAGGACAGTGATGGGGAGAGATAGTAAGGAGACAAATATTGTTGAGCTACAAATGATAGGAATTTGTGGAGAGCCATAATCATTCATGACCTAAAGGGATATGGTACATCAGGGAGTAAGATTATATTGCATATATGATGTTACTGATGACTTTATTGCAGTGTTGTCTTATTACTTACGAAGCTGTGGAAAGCAATGATTTCTCATGTCTCATATATATATATATATATATATATATATATATATATATATATATATATGTGGATTTAGTGTATTGGGTAGAGATCATTATTTAAATATAGATTATTAAATATAACAGACAATGAATGTCTTTTATGGCTTATCATGAGTCATTCGAATGTTCGAATGTTTGCTTTAATTTCTGGTGAAAATAAAAACAAAAATTGCCCAACATTTGGATATTTTTTTATTAAGTTGGTCCTAAGGATGGACCACATGAGCTGAAAGCTTAGGACCAACTTAATATTACATATATATATATATATATATATATATATATATATATATATATATATATATACATACACACACACACACAGACAGATCCTTCCCTGCCCTCCATTAGAATGTCTTACACTCAACTTCTTGAGAGCACCTCTCTGCGGCTGCTTGGTCTCACGTTGACTGCTGACCTGAGATGGAACAAATACATTGAGTCAATTGCTTCGTCCACTGCAAGGAAAGTTGGCTCCCTGGGCTGCGCCAGGAAAATTTTCTCCCTGGAATTGATACTTCAAATATACAAATCAACCATTCCTCCTTGCATGGAGTATTGCTGCCATATATGGTCTAGAGCCCCTTCTGTTTGCCTCGGGGTTCTTGATAAGCTCCAGAGGCGGATATTCAATATAATTGGCCCTGTTCTGGCATTTCGTCTACAGTCGCTCTCTCACAGACGCACCGTCGCCTCTCTCTGTCTTTTTTACATATACTTTCATGGTAATTGCTCTGAGAAGCTGCATTCACTGGTTCCCAGACTTCATGAATTCAAATGCCCTATGAGGCTGACATCCTGCTCTCACCCTTTCACTGTCAAAACTACTAAATGTAGCCATCTCTTCTACTCCAATAGCTTCATATCTTGCACCTCTCACCTGTGGAACTCCCTTCCCTATTCCAGTTTCCCCAAGAGCTATAATCTCCAACTATTCAAATGTAATGTCAATCGACATCTCCAGTTTCCTTGATCTATCCTCATCCTTTCCTCTATCACTCCTATCTGATCTTGCTCCAAATCTTCTGTAACCACTTGCGTCCTAGTGACTTCCCGCCTTGCTTGGGGTGAAAAGCTTAAAATATATATATATATATATCCAGGTAAGATGAGAATGAATAAAGTACAATTCCAACATTTGTGACATTTAATTTAAAAGAGGGATCAATGCAAAGTAAAGCAATATCATTTATTTCAGGATATTACATTGAAAACATGTCAAAATCATTACACAACTGCAGTCGTGTTTCGATGCATATCAAATGCATCTCATTGGGTGATCGTAAATTCCTGCAAATTATTTAGATTTAAAGTCAAAATATATATATGTATATGTGTGTGTGTGTGTGTGTGTGTGTGTGTAAAACAAAAATTGGATGACAAAAATATTTTTATATGTTTTATGCTTTTTATTCTGTTGACATATGGCAGCACAAAAACTATTTTTGAAAATCATAAAATTTCTCGTTGCTTGTGAAGCCTTTGTCAGTATTTGATACTAAATCGTAGTTTTTGAATTCTTTGAATGAGAATTAAAATGGAACATGTCATTAATGAGATACATGTTAAAAACAATTAAAAAGAACAAAAAAAAAACAAAATTAAATTTAAAAAATAAAAAAAATAGTAAATAACGAAAATGGAAAGTGAAGGTAAAAAAACAAAAAAACATTAATAGAGGAAAAAAAAATCTACTTGGATTTGGACTAAATTTCAAATCCAGTTGACATTAATGGTTTAAATACAAAAAAAAACACGAGTTCTTTGGTCACTACACTTGATCCTTATTATCTCTTCCCCATTTTTTAACACCTTTTATCAATACAAACACACACACACAGTGATAGTGTAAATTTCTCCAACTGTCAGCTTATTATTAGGTTTTGTACTAATTAAGTACTTTGTTTTATTCATTTAAATTAAAAAAAAATCATTTAAAAGATTAAAATTTCAACATCCACTCTTCCTTATGTATTAGGTTGGTGCAAAAATAATGTCGTTTTCTCAAATATGTTACTATGTGAGAAAACGACATTATTTTTGCACCAACCTAATACGTTAATGTAACCATCAACTTTAATTTGATGAAGGACAAAATGTGACACACAAAATTATTTCTCCACTTTAACATATGTTCCAGTACATAAAATATATTGTGTCACTAACACATACAAAAGAGAATGTCTCATATCGAGAATATTTAACACCGAAAAACATAAGAAAGAAATTAATTATTTTTAATATGTGGAAGTCTCCACGCTTTGCCTGATGAAGGTCATGAGACCAGAAACGCGTGTAGCAAAATTACTGAAAATAAAGCATAATGTTTTTTAAAAAATCCACATTACAACCAAAAATGACTGCAGTTTCTCTCTTCTTTTTTATATATATATATATATATATTAGTTGGATTGATGTGAGTTTGTGACCCTGGTTTTCATGCTAATTGTGATTTGTCTGATGATCGTAAATAGCCTGAAACCCAGGGTCACAAACTCACATCAATCCAACTAAATATGTTAGCTCTATCACTGATATTGAGCACTTTCCAATAAGTACAGCGCATATATATGTATATGCATATCCCTTAGAACTATACAAGGGGTTGACACAAGCCTTGTGCATGAAATTGGGTAGACAGAACCCTTGGGGCCATTGATAGTCATGCTAGCACAAAGTCACAAGTCATCGTGACTGAGGGTTTGAGTGTGCTGGCCTTGTTCCGATTGTTGATCATTCTAGATAATACACTCTC
>OZ010595.1:92466625-92526625 GCA_963932145.1 Acanthosepion lycidas
TTCCTTGAATGCCTAATGAAGAAAGTCGGCTTGGAAAACATAACCCTCACAAGGCATATTGTGGCCAAGAAAGATAAGGGAAGGTAGTGAGATAATTACCTCGAGCTTGTTTGGATTGCAGAACAGTGGACAGAAGCTTTAGCATAGAGTGAAAAACTGCTAAGAACCACAAGAGTTAGGAAGTTGGGACAAGCTATGCTTGCCTATGTTCTGAAAGGAAATAGCACCTAGATGTTTTTTTTCCTTATACTCATATTTGGAAAGTTTATCTAATTCATTCACAGAAATACTTTTATCAGAGAGCATGATAATTTTGATAAGATATTATCAGCATCATTATTCTTATTCCATTCTAAATGTTATTCTATTTAAGTAGTGTGTTAAAGAAAAAAAGTTTTCTGCTGTTTGACTTTTATAATTTCCCTTGTTACCTACAGGTACAAATTCTAATTAATATACACATATATATATATATGTGTCTGTGTGCATGTTTCTAATTCTAATTAATTAAAAGTGTAGCTAATTATCCAGAGTTCAACTAATTAGGCAAATTACTCAATTTACCACATGCAGGCTGGAAATTTCAAAAAGGTATTTTGTTAAATGCAAAATTCAATTTGTAAAAAATAAAAAGGAAAGAGCAAATGTTGTAATAATTGTGACATTCACTTTTGTTGCTTTAATTACCCATTAAATATATGGCAAATTTAAAGAAATTTGTCAACCACATATATATATATATATATATATATATATATATATATATATATATATATATATATATATACATATGGGTGTGTTTATGCTTTTATTTACTTTGGTATTATCATCCATTTTCTCAATACACTGGGGTCAGCCATTCTCAAGTTTAAATCCCAAATTATTTTTTTTACTGCTTGACAGCTTTTGCCCCATCAAGGCAAAAGGCTCTAGTCTGTTCTACTATTTTAATTAGCCCTTGGTTTGGAGAAAAGATGGATTCTGGATTCATGCCTTTCCTAAGAGCATTGACTGTAATTTAATTTCTACTCTCTGATTACATTTTATATAACAATCACCTTTATACAATCTGTGTACAAACAACAATAGACACACACACATATATATATGCATAAATGCTGAAGATGAAGGCATTTATAATTGGAATAAGAATAATCTTGAAAAAAAAACCTAAAATATTTTTAAAAAATCAGCATTTTCTATCAAGTTTTCCTACAAATAGGACTCAATAAACCTTTTCAAGACAGAAACAATGATCTGGAATTGGAATGAAAGCAGTGATGGCATCTACCCTGAATCCATCATCAAAATGAAAACATCCTCTACCAAGTGTTCGAAGAAATAGGACTCAAGATAAACTTTTCCAAGACAGAATCTATGATCTGAATTTGAATGAAAGCAGTGATGGTACCTAACCTGAATTCATCAGAATGTAGAATTAATAAACACTAAACACTTCAAATACCCATGCATTTAGATCAGTCAGATAAGGAAACTGAATATGAAAGAGGCTGCAGTTGAGGTATAGTTTTGTATAACACTACAAGTTGCTACATAACCAAAACATTAACTTAAAACCTTAATTTGTGCTTTTAAATAGCCTCGCCAGATTGCGACCATATGGTTATCATGTATGGTGCCAAATGTGTTCAGAAATACTTGACTGTTATATATCTGTCAACTGTATACAACTGCTTTCTCAAATCAATGAATTAAAATGACTTGGAGAGGATGAATCTTGTAGGTCTTGATGAGAAGCATCTTTCTTCAAACCTTTTGAACTGGCACTACAGTATCATAAAAAATTATAATAAATAATAGAAATCATATCACTTGAACAGTTTTTTGTTTGGGATTCTGTAGTCCACAAGATTCCAAGAAGTATGGTCCCCGTGAAGACCTCCATATGTCATTTGTTTGAAACCATGGTTAACCATTTATCTGAGAAAACAGCTCACAGTTTTAAGGTATGTTCCCAATTCTTACAACTGTTACCTCATCCATCCGATTAGTACATATATAGAATGCAGGGAAAGGAGGATTCATGACTTTCCCAAGGATATTAGTGCTAAGTGAATATAAACAGACACAACTAGAATTTGAGTTGGGTTTGCTGATTCTATTTTCCATACTGATAAGTGTTACATTTCCTCACACCTTCATTTAGTACATGTATAAAATGCAGGGATAGGTGGAGTCATGCCTTTCCCAAGGGCATTAATGCCTTTCCCAAGGGCATTAATGCTAAGTGAATATAAACAGCCTTAGCTAGAATTTGAACTTGGTTTGCTGATTCTGTTTTATTCTACAGAACATCTCACTCTAGACATTATATATATATATATATATATATATATAAATAAATAATGTAATTGTAAAAAATACTGTTATACAACTTTAAGTTACACGAATATCAATTTCTAAATTTAATGCATTTGTACTTTTCTGTTTGTCAACATACTGTGTATCATGTATTACACTTTTGTTTCTTGTTTGAAACACCTGTGAAAATGTTAGAATTTGATATAAGCTGATAAAAAATAAGCCCCCCTGCATTTCACATTAGAATTTTTATTGTCTTCTGTTTTGATGTATTCAAATTTTCTCTCCAGCAAGTTACGTTCTATTAAAAATCTCTGATTAATTAAGCAAACATTTTTTAATAAATATTTCTTCATTCGCTTTTGGCTATATCTGTTTTCTTTAGTCTGAAATGAAAATTTACTATTCACCATAAAATTTAAGTGATTTCATTTTTTTTTTATACTAAATCTAATTACTAAATTCCTTGAAAATATTTAAATCAAATTTTAACACGAGCAAAATATGTTGGATGCAAAAAATAACATATATCATCTTTATTCAATGTTTATATACACTGTGAATGCATTCAGAATAAGATCAATACTAGCCAACAGATGTTGGTTAAATTTCAGAATATACTTAGATTTATATAGTAAATAAGCCACGTAAATTTCAGCTCATGTTTTTATTTGAAATATTTACAATAACTTGTTTGGTGGTGTCAGATTTTATTATGCCGAAAATGAAAAACAGACGAAACACAGAAGCAGGCTAATAAGAATAAAAGGAATTCAGGTAAGAAAGTGAAAACAATGAGGACTAACATGACAGGTAGATCCCAGACTAAGATATACAGAATATCCCTCCCCCTTATCTTGCTGAATTTATATAAAAGGCTAGACAGTCCACTCACCTCGTCAAAGAGAATGAGTTGCTGGTGGATTTGTCTTGAGGGTCATCAAAAAGAAAACTTTGTTTGTTTTTGTGCTTTGACAGTAAAACAAGAAAGATACTTAAGTCAACAAAACAGCATAGGCAGTAAAATCAGTGTTGAGTCTCAAGGTTAAAGTTCAAAAGGATGTTAAAAGCAAAAAACCTTTCTCATGTGAGACATTTTTTGTTGCCTACAGCTGAAGACTGACTGACTCAGACAAAGAAAAAAAAAATTCTCAAAAAAATATTTCTACTTAGAATTCCAAAAACAGCATCTGACCAAAGTTTTCAAGTTCCCTGACATTTAAGGGAAAATGGAAACAAGAAGCACACTTGTATTGCAAATCTGAAAGAGACAAGTGAAATTTCTCCGGCATGTAATGAGGAAAGTGGGATAGGAAAATTTGACACTCAGAGAACATATTGAAAGCAAAAAAGACAGAAAAAAGCAGAAAGTAACCTGTCTAATAAGCTTTTGTAATTGGTTGGCAGAACAGGGATTAGGAGAGATAGTAAAAAGAAAAAATTGACTAAATGCTACAAAGAACGAGAAATTGTGGAGGACCATGATCACCAATGACATGATGGGACATGGCATACAAAGATTATGATGATGATGAAGAAGAGTGTATTACCTACCTAATGAGTTTGTGTAAATGTATGGCAGAACAGGGATTAGGAGAGATAACAAATAGACAAAGTTTACTAAGAGCTACAAAGTACAGGAAATTGTGGAGAACCATGACCACTGATGAAATAAATGGTCCCACGGTATAAAGAAAAAGAAGAAGAAGAGCTCATAATCTGGCTAACAAGCTTTTGTAAATGGTTGGCAGAACAGGGATTAGGAGAGATAACAAAAGGACAAAATTTACTAAGAGCTACAAAGGACAGGAAATTGTGGAGAACCATGATCGCTGATGAAATGAAGGGACCCATGGTATATAGAAAAAGAAGAGCTCATAATCTGGCTAACAAGCATTTGTAAATGGTTGGCAGAACAGGGATTAGCAGAGATAGCAAAATGATCTGCTTTATTCAAAGCTACAAAAGACAAAGTTGTGGAGAGCCTTGATCACCTACGTCCTGAAAAGACGCACATAGAAGAAGTAATAGAAGCACTCCAGTTAGAGAAGAATTGGTTACAAGTACAGCTGAAGGTCAAGCCTGTAATTAATTGTTGTATCCTAAAAGGAGGTTACAAACACACAAATGTGTTACTCGTGTGAAAGGAACAGCAACACGGGCATAGATGAAAGCAAGAGAGATTTATTGTAAAAATGAATACTCTACTGAAACACAGGGAATTGGTTAGCAAGCTAGTAATTCCCATGTGGTCAGATGTGGCACAAGGCCGAATTAAACATGGGGTATTCCCTGTAGACCCCACAAAAAACGGGGTCAAGTAGCTGTCTACCACTCCAGATGAGACTGCCCTTTGGCATAGCCTCGTCTGGGTTCCTCTCTGCTCGAAGGCAGAGAGTTTGACAAGCCTAGCTGGAGACAAATCTCCAACTAATTGCCAAAGCAATGATATTTGCTAACTGCCCCACATGGTCAGATGTGGCACAAGGTCGAATTTAATGTGGGGTAACCGAGCTCACAGGCTTGGGCAAAAATTCCCCGTACACCCCATAAAAAATGGGGTTGTGTAGCTGTCTACCATCCCAGACGAGACTGTATTTGGCATAGCCTCATCTGGGTTCCTCTCTGCCCAAAGACAGAGAGTTCGACCAGCTTAGTTGGAGACGAATCTCCAACTAATTGCCAAAGCAAGTCTGCCAGGTATATCCTGTGCTCACTATATATATCTACCGATATATTCAGTCCACATATGTAATAGGGAGTTTGGAACATTCCATTACAACATTAATATATAACTTTAAAGGAATCTTTCTTTAAATCAGATTGCCAAGACATATCTCATCCTATAATAACTCAGTATTCACACTTCCATATATCAATATAGCTAAGCTAGTAAGCTAGAGAGAACTCTGATCAAAATCCGTTAGGGTCACTGTGATCCGATGGTGTGTTACAAGGTGTGCTGCTTCCACCCTTCCAAGTGAGGGGGGATGTTGAATATCAAGTTCTATTGCTATATCATATTTACATTTCCTTGACCAGTTGAGTATTGACGATAATAATGACAAATTCTGGAAGAAACATGACAGACTTTCTGACCTTGAAGAATCTGCATTCTGATGATAGAAACAAAAAAAAAACGATTCTGGAAGAAGTTCCAAAAGAAAAATGACAGCCACTCTTTTGTAATCACAAGGGAGTCATACAATTAGAAATTATGTCCAAAGGCATCACTAGTAATTGTCACTCTTTTGTGAGCACATTGACAAAACTCTGGGCAAGTCTTCTTTAAGCTAAGCTACATCTGAAATTAAAGATGTTTTTGCAACCTGACAGTGCAATGCCTCATAAGACCAAACAAGCAATTGCCACAACTGGTTTGACAATTTTGTCTCATTTTTTTTCCTATTTCTACCCACAGAGGAAACATTTCATAGGACAGCAGGTAGTTTAGAAGGGTCATAAAGCTTTGCTTTGCTTTGCTGGAATAGCTTTTTGTAGCTTAATGGTAAAGCATGATTGACTTGAAAGCAATTTCCCAGGTTTAAAAGAGAATACAGGTTTAATCTGTATCAAATTTCTTTCTCAAGGCCAAGAAAAAATTTAAATGCAATGTCAAATGATTAAATTCTGTCTTCTTAATTCTTTGATTATCCTCTCTCCTTAATAATAGATTTTCTCATATTCTCTAATATTCAGTAAACCCTTCTGCCTTTATTACCTTATTTGGGGTGAAATGATTAAAAAAAAAAATAAAATTCCTTTCACCCAGGAGCATTCAAAAGAAAAAAATGTCAATTTTGAAAATTTTACACTGTGAAACAGGCTTTTGATTAATAAATAATCAAAAACTGTTATTTTATGTGTATTAAAAAGTTCTTTTAAAAATATTTAAAATAGAGCAATCTTATATATATAAGAAAAGATTTTATTAAATTCCACCAACAATCCATCTGTTCAACTTTTTATTATATCTTTCCAATTTCTTATTGAGATGTACATCAAGATTGATGTTATGAATAAACTGTCGAAAGTATTTTCTTGCTACAGACAACAAACAATAATTTAACAAAATGAAATATATGTAACTTTCATTTATTGAAGTGAAAAAAAAAAAAATGTTTATTCTTTCCATTGATGATATTTACACAGAGTCTCATAAGAAATAAAAACAAAACAATTTGAATTTTTTCAAAAAATACTTTCGGTCAGTTTTCCAATGGAAATTAAAGAGTTACTTTCTTCAGCTGACAGCCGTAGTAGTTGGCACAATCTTGTGCGACATTTTGGAGCTATTTATTGGCATTTGCAAATATTTAGATATTCAGAAATAAGTTCTATCATTTTGTCGTTGGTTGGCATTTTATCATTGCCCATTTTTTTTTTTCTCTTTCTGCATTTTGCTGTGAATTTAACATTAACCCATTTATAGATTGGAACTGATACCAACTTTTGGGATTTCTCTCCCTGTTGTCGATAATTGAGTCTCGACATAATGCATAATTGTCTACAAATTTATAAATATCTTTAGTTCTGTGGTTTCTAATTTGTCTGCAATAACCTTTAGAAAAATTCTGTCTCCATTTTTTTGTTTGCAGTTTAGACATAAATTTTATAAGATATACAAAAGGTCTGTTTGTAATACAACCCAACCAGTCTTAATTTCTTAATTACCAGATATACATCCCTGAAATTATTCAGTAGAGTCCATATATGTGTGAACAGATACTCTCTTGAGAATTTATCAGTAGCAAAATACCAACTTGAATTGGTGCTATGGACGAGATTAAGGAGATCGTGATGAGGCACCTGATAATAATCCCAAACAAGGATTTTTCACAGTGCTTTTTAAAGTAGAAAGGTATCTGGGGATAAATGTGTTAACTCTCAAGGGAAAATCCTTTGAAGGGGACACTTAAGAAGTCCTTGCTTTAGTTAGACAAGTTTTCATCAATACCAAATAATTCAATACTTTCTGGACAGACTTAATCTTCTATATGTCATATTCCTTCAGGACTTAGGTGAGAAAGGCTCTCTACAACTTCCTATCCCATATGGCTCTTAGCAGTTTTTTTCCCTTTGCTAAATTGCTCATCACAGTTCTTTTTAAAGTAGAAAACTTTGCAGGATATATATTTCATATGATAAATATTTTAGGAAAAAGATACAGACTAAAGTGCACTTTATGTTGATGTGATTACACATGTTCATGAAGGAGAGGGGAATGCTGAAAATTTTTAATTAATTTAGTTTCTTTTTGGGCTTATGGCTACATTATGTTAAACATTGGTTCCCATATGATCAACAAAGTTGAGCAAATTTAAGCCTGGTCAGTATCTAAATGGGTGACAGCATGGAATACCAAGTGTTGTAAGCTTGGATGTGTGGGTGGTGTAACAAATAATGGCATAGAATTGTTAACTGGAGAGCAAAGTTCCAATTCTAGTTGGGTTCGTTATAGGCAAAGACTCATCGGAAAGGTATAAATCCATCCCATTTCCACCCAGATATTAGTTAATTAGTAAGACTTGTATCCCTAAAACATTATTATATCATAAAAAATTCTGACTTTAAATAGCCTGCAAAGGGTTGGTAAACCATAGAAAATGAATCAAAGAAATACTGATTAGTTACACAGGAATGTCTTTTAGGTTTATTTATAGTCTCTGGAATATAAAAAGATAGAAACTAACATGGCCAGAAAATGAGTGATCAGTTTATATAACGATTGTGAAATAGAATTGATTCCCCACTTTATACCCACATTATAATTTGTTTGTTTATCAAATTCTGATTAGGTATGTATCTGCCTCTTTTTCCCCTATCTATAGGTTAATTAGTAAGAATTTTATCACTAAACCATTATTAGCTCCAAAAAAAATGTTCTTACAATATATAAAAATATTTTCTTTAAATAACCTGCAAAAGGTTGATGAGTCATAAAAAACATATCAATCAATTTTCTTTTTGTTTTTATCATTTTTATTGTTAAGTCTCCCACACTGTGATAATAGGAGATTTACCAAGAAAGGTAAAGTGGTGTAAGAAAATAAGAGGTAAAAAATTGCTGTTGATGATCTTGTAATTAAAACACTTTCTATACATTTTTGTCTTAGTAAATTGACTTCTCTTTTTATTAGAGTCAGTCAGTTAGGCGTCATGTGTGATACGTGCTGAGGTGATCCTGTATCTTTTGATACATAACTGACGAGACAGATTTTTTTCCCTACAGTAGGTTGCCATTTCTTTCTGTGGTAGACCAGTTTCCAAGGCTATAGAACCCGGTCTGTCCTGCTATTTACCTATAGCTGGGGGAGAACAGGAGGATTCATACCTTTCCCAAGAGTATTAGCATGTAAGTTAATATAATTCATTCGAATGGAATGTGAACTCAGCTTTCCGATTCCTCAGTCTGAGCCATTATACATTACTCATCATTTTTTAAATCCAAATTATGGTGAGCAACTAACCTTTTGATATCTATTCTTATTAGAATATAAATTACCATTATTCAAAGAGAAATATCTGAACCCAGAAGATATAGACAATGGAAACAGATTTGATTAGACAATTTCCCAATATAGCAATATTTTATATTTTTGCTTTTATATACACAAGTAAAAGGAATGTGATGTAAGCAAATGAAAGATATCGGAAGTTAGGAATTGTTATGTGTGTGTGTGTGTGTGTGTGTGTGTGTGTGTGTGTGGAGAGAGCTCAGTCACTAAGGGGAAAGAAATCCCTATACCCAAGAGAAGACCCCTGGCTGGCATTGTCACCCTAGCATGCTAGGACCAAAAAAAAAGAGAAAAAAAGAGAAAGACAGGGAGTGTCCTGATTTTGTAGCTGTTTGACAGCATCACCTAACAAATCCTTGGTGAAACTATGTGGCAGTAACCCACAGCTTTAATAAAGGATTACTTTATTATTTTACATGTTAATTTTCTTATACTAATTTCACATAACAGAAGCCTCACAAGTCACTCAAAGTAGAGCATTACTGATAAATGGTAAAGAGGAATGAAGTGTGATAAGAATGAAAGAGGAGGTGGTAAGAGGTGAAGATTATGAGGATAAGGAGAAGAGATGATAATTGACCTTTGACAGGGAAGCAACCACACAGGAGTTTGTTCCACCATGTGGCAGATTTGGAGAAAAAGCTGTCTGAGCAGAATTTTCTATTTATAACATGGAGGAAATGTTGGCGATTCAACTGTGGAAGCAGTATAGTATGTACTTTTTATAAAGTCATGAACTGGTGGAAATAGAGAATTGAACTTATCTGAATATTTGTCATGAACAGAATAGTCGCAGACATGTAATGCTGTGTCTGTAGGAAATGTGACTGTAAGTTGCATAACGAATGTGCATTTTATCAACGAATTGCTTCGAAGGTCAATTTGAGCCTATTTTCCAACATGATTATGACAAAAAGAAAAAATCTACATGAATGATTGAGTTTTGCCCTTTTCTAGATTTTCAAAAGACCTTATAGTTTATTACCAACAGATTTACCATTGGGCTGTGTTAAGAACAAAATGATCAAGATTAAAAAACAATTTTTTCAGAATGGTTTTCTTTGACATTTTTCTTTGTATTTTCTTCTTAGAATTTCTTAGCCTTCTCACAGATTTTTGGAATTGCATGAAAAGTGCCATAGAACTATTGCAACTACTGCAAAAGAAAGTTGAGTCCACAACATGCAAGAGAAATAGAACCAGATATTTGTCTGCAAGAGGTTTTGTCTGATTGTTTCTCTTTTGCTTCGTCTTCTATTAGAACAAAAAGATAATTGAAGAATATAGAGATAAAAAAGAAGCAATGCAAAAGAACCATGCAATAAAGAATGAAAAATGTCGGAAAGATGAAGCAGGAAAAAACAAGACCAAAAATTCGGTAAATCACTAATTTCGGTGGATGCTGAATTCTTATTAGAGAAATCAATTGCGTTTGTTGATCCTTTCCTGACAGAGGAATTTGGTAAATAATGCATTGAAGAATTTCCTCTTTTTTATCTGCCAACTGTCTCTGAGAATGAATAGCAGGATTCCACTTTGATTGGTTCCACTGCTAAGTTGTAAAATAGTCCAAGACATAACGTGAATAGTTGTGTATGGAAACTAATTCTGTTTGAAACAGAATGAAAATCAGCTTGTGGTTGAAATGAAACAAAAAAAAATCCATTAGAAGTATTTTCATTAAAACATTAACTTTCTGTGAAAAGTCTAGATTAACAGTTGCTGCAAACAAAAAAGTCGACAGTCCTATAAAAAGCAATTTTGGATTCTCAGTTAAAGAATAAAAGACTTTAAAAGTGAACAAAACATCCAAGTCGTCAACTTAGCATATCAAAACTGAACAAGCGGTTGCAGTAATATTAGGCATGTACAAAAGTTGCTAGAACCCACTTTTTGAGAAATATAGACACAGTAGAAAATAAACTTTTACACACACCATAAAAGTTTGCATTCTTATTGGAATGTAAAACGAAAAAAAGGTGAAATGATTAGGATGTTAGTCAAAATAATCCACAGATATAAAACACAATCTATATGTCCCTTTTTTGTGTGTGTAATCATTTTTCTACACCACCCAAAGAATTCGTAATATTGAGAAACAAAATTGCCTATAACCGACTCTTCTGATAACATAGAAATGGAATTATTTAAATTTTGCCAAATAAAATGCCATAATTTATCTCAAATTAATTTTAGCTTGCAGAGGAAGGAGACCTAATTTTGTAATTTGAAGTGTACTTTTTGAGTTTTTATAATATTGAAAATATTTAAAATTTGACAATCCAGTTATTTAACTTTCTTCTGCTACTTCCATCTGTTGTGTCCCTTCAGCACATAGAAGATCATGGCTCTCCACAACTTCCTATCCCTTGTTGTCATTAGCAGTTTTACTCCCTTTTCTAAGACTTCCACTTTCTATTGTCATCCATTCCCACAAGCTTGTCAGGTAAGTGGTTTACTACCTTCCCCTATCTCTCAATATACCCCTTTGAGGGTTATATTTTCCAAGCCTTCCTCATATGTCCAAAGAATTTCACCTGTTTTTTCCTGATTCTGAGTTGAAGTGTTCTTTCTGTTTCCATTTTAAGACTTCCTTGTTGCTTTCTTGCTCCATCCATAGAATTCTCAGTATCCTTCTGTAGAACCACATTTCTGCTGCCTCTAGCTTTCTCCTCATCCACGAGAAGGGAGTCCAGCATTCACTGCCATATAAGACGATGGATACTGCATAACAATTCAGAAACTTTTATTTGTTTCTAATGAAATGAGTCTGTTTCTCAGTACCTTGCCTAGATTTTGGAATGCTTTTTTTGCTAATCCAATATGTTTCTAGACTTTAGTGTTGCATTTCCTATTCTCTGTTAAAGTTTGTCTTTACTATGATTATTTAGTAATCAGCAAAAGTATCTGTCTCTATTTCTGAGATGAATTACATTTATATCTATCAACATTATATACATCTATTTACATTATTGGACTATTGTCCTCACGGACACATGGCGCAGTGGATAAAGGCATTAGTTAGATCTAGTGGCAGGACCCAAAGCGTGTGAGTTCAATACCTGGTTAAGGCAGTGGAGAACTTTCAGAGGGGAATTAATAGGAGTTAACTGATAACTGACATCTATTAAACATGGCACGTGGAACTAGAACAGTCTACCCCAGTGAGCAAAATAAAGGGTTAAGTTCGACATTCCAACCACCTGAAGAAGGCCGGAGTGTACAATGGCCAAAACGTAATAAATATGGTGACAAAGATGAGGACAATAGTCCGAATAATGTAAATAATCAGGAAAAGTAGCAAACACTACATAAGTAACATTTAACACTAAGACTGTAGAGTTATGAATAAAATTCTATTTTTAATGATATCAGCTTTTGTGACTAGAATGATAATTGTATTGCTATATGAGAAAGAAAATTCTTGAATAATAACAGGGATATCTGATGCTTGATTCTAGGTAATTTGGATGCACTGAATATAAATTTTCAACTCTGGCTCTATCAAGTTCAGATTTTCGTCAACAACCTATGTGCCATTTTCCAGATTTTTCAAATTAGGACTAAACATTAAGTCTTGTGTTAAAATTTTTTTTCATGTTTCATGAAAACAAGCAATTCAAACTACAGTGAAATTACATTATAGCAATAGAAATGATTTAAAATAAAAAAAACAAACAGATATGAAAAGCTTTCACTGTGACAAAGATTTTCTTTTACAAGACTTTCTAGTGTATTTGCTTGTTGATGATGGGTCTTTTTTCAAGCATCAACAGTAATTGGCTATCATGTGGGAATCCCAGTGGCCTTGATACCATCTCTTGGTTAGGTTAGATAAACTTTTGTGTACCTAGTTAATGTGAGTAAGTGTTGTTCTTGGCCTGTTCCCGGTTGCCTCTTTGGTTATGATCCAAGTCAAGATTCCCAACCTCCCCATTTTGTTTTTTGGCCCTCTTTTTATCTCGAATGGGTCAGCTTTTTCATTCCCATGTCCATATATATTTTCTCCTTTTCCCACTCCCTTAGAGGGAGCTCCTTGATTTTCTCCAGTGGGCAGAATACAGCTGCCTCTCTCCTTCTTGAGGGTTGGACGGGCCCTACTAACATCAGTTAGGTTTAGTTCACTTTGTGTTCATGTTTAGTTTGTTATTGGGTTCATCTCCCTTCCCTCTCATTTTTTATCTTTAGAATTATATGTATAGTTTATTATCATTAAATTTTTAGGGCATGAGGCATGCTTCATAGGTTCCCCTTGAGAGGATGTGGTATTATGGTGTATGGAGGATTTATTGGTGACGGACAAGTCTTTATGGTGAATGGGCAAATTGTAATGAGTAAATGGGTCATGAATCGGATTAGCTAGGTATAAGATAGTAAGTGAAGACCAGCCTCAACCCCTCCCCTTTTTTCGGCCTTGTGCCATAATTGTATTTTTATGCAATAAATATTGGCCTTGATACCATCTCTCCATAATTTTAATATCTTGGAGAAATCTCTTCCTTTGTCACTTACATCACCTAAATTACTTGGAAACTGGTCAAGATGGCAATTCAAAAAATGCATTTTTAATCTAATATTGCAACTTAAGTTTTTGTACTCCCTTAGAATTTTTTTTTTTCTTTATAATTTCTTCATCTTTATCTGCTCTATAATTACCTAAAATGTTTCCATTGAGTTTACAAATGAGAACCAAGTAATTTTTTTGCATTCATTCATGACATTAAGAAAATTGCTGTCTTTAATTAATGTTCTTATTTATAGATTGTCAAAAATTCCCATCTTGGTTTAAACAAACTTATGAAATATGTACTTACAAGCTAGGAAATTATTCTAGAAACAAGGATGAGTAGGTACAATATAAATTACGCCTAATTAAATCAGCTATTAAATCACGGAGGCAAAATTACTCACTAAATCCTATGTCAATTCAAAATAATATTAATGCTCAAACTTAACTGATTGAATTAGCTGATTAACTCCAGAAACAAGTTGCTTTTATATATTTTAGCTGCCCCTCTAGAATAATCTACAGAAAACAGAATTCCTTGAGAAAATTATGGAATTCTTTGATATTTTTAGCTTAATTACTAATTAAAATTGGTTAAAAATGACAAAATTAAAAATATTAGGGTGTTACACATAAAAATATACAAAATACAAGAATGCGATAGTAATAGGTACAAATACCTATATTAAACTTAGTTGCATAATGGGTAATAGCAAAAAGACTTAACAAGTGTCAAGAAAAAAAAATATGATGAGAGAGGAGGAGTGTTGAGCAAAATCATGACCTGATAGAACAAAACCAAGTAAAGATTTGTGCTCAGAGCAGCCAAATTATATACTACTGTCAAATTTCATCCTTTGTGCAACGATTCACTTTTAAAAGTGAAACGTTGCACAAAGGATGATTGGTCCTTTTCAATAAAAATAGATTTGGTAATGAAGAAAAGTTAAGGATATCATATAAATAGCAACAATATGGAATTGACTTAAAGTATTTGATGTTTCTACAAACTTAAAATAATTTCAAAGTTGAGTCAAAAGTTACTTTCTCATTTGAATTTTACCTTTTTACAATAACTTGAACCAGAAAGTTTAATGAGAAAATTATTACTTAGTTAAGAGGGGTCCCTTTAAAATTGAATTCCAGATAGATTCGAGATTTGAACCTCCTTATCTTGAAGTTTTGTTAACTGAATGTCCTCCCTGATAAATCACTCAAAAGGGAAGGAAGTATTATTGTAAATAATCATTTATAGATGATTAAAGAAACTATGAAAGACATAGAAATTAATTTAATTATTATAAGTTAATAAAGGTGTTGGAGTCTATAGGCTAAGGTTTAGATGCAAGTTATAATGATAACATTTATTATTATTAAAAAAACCAATTGATGTGATGGAATAACCTGTTACCCCCATGAATGACTACAGTATAGGTAGTAACTACCTATAAGTGTCTGTAAGTCAATGAACTACAGAGTCTAGCTGAAATCTTTTTTTGCTATACAGTCAAACTCTCTGCCTTCGAGTAGAGAGGAACCCAGAAGAGGCTCTGTCAGAGTCTCGTTCGGGGAGGTAGACTGAACTGATCCCGGGTATGCAGGTTCTATGGGGAATTTTTGACCGAGCCTACGGGCTCAGAAGACCCATGTTAAACTTGGCCTTGTGCCGCATTTGCCTTGTGGGGTGGGGTGGGGTGGTAATTAGTAAATACTGTCTAGCTGGAATCTTTTCCATCTGTGCTGGTCAAACTCTCTACTTGGAGGCAGAGAGGAATCCCCAGACAAGGCTATGTCAAAGGACAGAGTCTCGTCTCAGGAAACAGCTACCTGACCCAGTTTTATACTGAATCTATGGAGAATTTTTGGTCGAGCTTACAGGCTCAGATTACCTCACATTAAACTCAGCCTTGTGCCACATCCTACCTTATAGGAAGGCTGGTAAATATTATCTAGCTGGGATCTGTTGAGTATGACTCAGACTTATGCAAGAACTACCGACCTTCCAATAATAGCACTCACGACTGGATTGACTTGCGATGACCTTGTGAATAACTGTTACATTTATTCTTGTCCTGGTTTTGTACAATAAGCCTTTACTTATTTTATCCACCATGTTTTTCAAGTAGATATTCCTATTAGCACAGAATATAACACTAATACAGACATATGTCTTTCCCTATATAGAATGGGATCTGTTGTTGACACAGATAACAGGTTTCTGATTTCCTTCATCTGGTGCTGGTCCTTTGGTGTAGGAGCAGGTCCCAGGTCCTTGTGTAAAGGTTTTTCTTCTATGCCAGTCCCTGTGTGTGTCTGAGACCCGTCACATTTTTTTTTCTACTTCTATATAAGGGAAGACAACCTTTTTCAGCCACCAACAAAAGTTTCCTTCATTAGCAGCATTATTGCTAAATTTGTCAGGCTACAAAAATTCTTGGAAATATTTTTGAAATTTATCCTTACAGCCACGCTTCTGTAATTCAAGATGATTGCTTGTTGAAATATAAATTGATAGTCTCCGTATGGATTCTCTTCAATAGGTTCATAAAATTCATTGAATAATTGTGTGTTTATGGCTATCCTGGTGGTATGATGGTTGGGACAAGAAATTGAGGTGTTGTGTTTGAATTCCAGTTGAGTTTGATACATTCAATTTTACATAGATCCACTTGAATTTGGGAAAGTTATCTCCCCTCTCCACCAACTATGGGTTAAGTAGAAAGCCAGACTTGTCTGCCTAGTCATGGCTAGCAACCTGTCTAGGAGAAGGATAACAAGTTTGAATTCAAAATCATATGCAACCCTGACAAAGCATATATTATACAGCCATGGAAAGGTTTACTATGATCGCAATATAGTGAAATCTTCATAATAATATTGACCTTGGAATAAGATACCAGCTGTTAGAAAGTACATGAGGGACATATCACAATTTGACTCAAGCCTTGTGGGTAAAATTCATTGGGTAAAATTGTCTGGAAGATGTTGATAGTTCTGCTAGCATGATGACTGAGGCTATAATTGTACTGGTTTTGTTCAATTACTGATCACATCAAATTATATGCTCTCACCTAGAAACTTTTATGAAGGTCTGCTCAGCATGATAATGGTTATATTAGCCGTTTCCTGATAAGGAAACATTTGGCATTGATTGAGAAGCAGCCAGTATTGTTTATGGTTGAAATATTTCTCTTATAACACTTTTAGAAAAATAGGTTTCTCAAGTCGGTAGCTGTTATCACTCTTTCCAGTATTGACAGGGGTTTCCTTCTGAACCTTCTATTTGAATTGATGCAGTGGTCAACAAGATAGATATGTTTTGAAGTCTGATGAGTGAACAAAATGAGTTTTTAAAAAATGAACTTTTGAAATAATAAAGTTTCAAAATAAGCAAACCACTTTTCTTCAAGCCATTGTAATAAAATCTAATACGATAAAACTGCAGGAGATTCTTCGTAGGTTTATTCTGCTAAAGTTTTGAAAAGTTAGAATGAAAAAGAACTACACACAAATATATCAAACCCTTAGTTAGTTAGTCAGTTAAAATTCCTGTCTAAGGTGTGGTAGAATAGTTAAACATTCTATAAAACGATGCAAAAAGCAAATTTTGGAAATGTACTAGAAATTCAAATATCAACACTTATCTCTTCTCTTGATCAAAACAGATGTCTTACTAACAAAGTCCTTCATTGTGGCCACTCCCAAATTGACACACACGTATATATATATATATATATATATATATATATATATATATATATATAACTCCAAAATTGATACATATGTTGGTTTTCCTGTGCTTAAAAAATTCCAGCTAAGAGGTGTGAGGATGACCTATACAAATATGCCATGCAAAATACCAAAATAAAATTAGAATTTTAGCCATAATTCATTTATCATCTTTTTGGAACTAGAACTAACTCTTCAACCCTCTAAAAAATGCCTGCATCAGTGAGTTAGAACTTCAGACTTACTCAGCATCTTTTCAATCCAGAAATTAAATAGCTGCAGAAAGGAAGATCACAATATTCATCAACTGCTTCATTTTGAAAACCTTTGATAACATCTGATATTATCAAAAAATAATAACATAAAATACAAAGGAGAATCGGCCATGTTATTAGTCCTGACCTGATATCTCAGCTTCAGTCACTTTCACTGTAACTTTGCCTTTTCTATAAATATTTTCAAGCTAATTGTTCTGATAAGCTTTCCTCTGTTTGGCAATGAATATCAGGAATTATTTTTAATTGAAAAGATTTCTCTAAAGACCAAAATAAATGGCAACCTTATGATGCAAATGTCAGGTGAAGACAGCAAAAGAGGGAAAACTTCCAAGACAAACTGAAACATTTTTTGTCTGATCAACAAAGAAAAATACAGATTGAATATTACGCATTTTCTTTTCATGAATTCTAGATGTCGATCAACAAATTCATCCATCATTTGATCTAATTGGGAGCAGTACTTCTTCTCATCAATCATTTGGCTGTCGAGAGGAAGATCTCTTAGTAAATAATTTCTTTCCAATCTTACCATATATTATAGGTGCTTTTGATGAATACTAGCATTTAGCATTGGTCAGTGGTGCTTGATTTTGTTTCTCCCATGACATTATTATAAATAATCTAGTTTTTATTGGCTGCCATAATTTGTTTAAAAATCGTTTTCTAGTGTTTTTTTTTCAGTTAACATGGTTTATACCAATTTCCATACAATCACTAAAGTTAAGCAACATCAAACTTGCTCAGTCGTTAGATGGTTTTAATTTGTAAATGATACAGTGGATAATGATTCAGAATTGTTAAATCAGAGTCGGGTTCCAATTTCAGTTCTGTTTGTTATATTGATTTATGCAATACTCTTGGGAAATGGTATGAATCAACCTCTTCTTCCCTCATTTAATTTATGGGTTAATTAGTAAATCTTGTATCACTAACCATTATTATCTAAAAAAACAAACAAACAAAAAAAATAATAACCTGTAAAGGGCTCATAAGCCATAAGATTTCTCAGGAGATTCATAGTAGGTTTATCCTGCTAAAGTTTTGAAAACTTAGAAAGGAAAAAAACTAGAAACAAATATATCAAACCATGAAATGAATGAATTAAAACAATATAACGTGTTAAATATCAAATGAACAAATATAATGAAATGGATGCAAATGATTTTTACATTTCATTTGGATATTATGAAGATATTGACTGTGTTATATAAAGCGGATTATTATGAAGTAATATCTTTATTTGGTTGCTAACAGTCTGACCATGTGTTATCCTTTAGTAAGACATCCTCATTTGCCATCGCTATTTCATCAATTACTATATTTTCTCTATAAGTTACCCAAATTGCTTTGGGAAGCATCCAGGTGCAGGTTTATGTGTCTAAAAATGAGAATATTAAATGAGACTATAATCGATAAACATAAACATTAATTTTAAGAAATTTTTAAAACATGATCATCGATAGGATTTCTATCGCACACAAAAATCAACTATGTCTGAACTCTGGTCCCACAGCTTTTTGCATCTTGCAGAATGCATACAATTGAAAGAATTTTTGAATGAAGTTAAAACTTAACTCTTCTAATGCCATTGTAAGCGATCTGGGATTGCAAAAGAAAATGTTTGTCGCAGATTATTTCCATGTCACTGAGAATAAATCACTAAGTTCAGACTCGAACATCAGGGGTTAGAAAGAAATGCCGAAAACTTGATTTGCAGGTACTATCTCACAAATCACAATGCACGCAACCAATCAGAAAAATAACTCATTCTCCAACAAATACGATAGCCAAAAATTCCCGAATTTCTTCCCTCGATTCAAGAACACCAACTGCTTTTATCGGTTGAGCATTTTTTCCAATCGTCGACAGCTGGGAGAGGATGTTCAGTATTTTGCATATCAAAATAATTTTATAGTGACTCCTGCGACGGACTTGTTTTTTAATTCAAATATTCCATCTTCATCATGTCATGCAGAATACATGCCCTTTTGTTTGGTAAGTAATTTTCTTTTTCACCACATTTTCCATCATAGAATACACACGACTCATCGCTTGGTTTGATGAGGTAAGTCACCGTTTTCTTTGCTATAACCATCTGGTATTAAATACATAGTGCTTCTGTGATAGATAATTGTTAGTGAATTTAGTATGGTTGACCAGTATTACCGAGTAGTAAGTTTGATCCTCACTGGGTGCCCCACATAAAATTCAACGATAAGAAACCTAATAAGGATTAAAATATCATAAAATCAAAATCTGCCAATAAATACCAAATAATCTTTTTACTTATCTCAATACATGAAAATATCTTCAGATCTTAAAATCAATAAGTACCAAAAATAATAAATTTTTCTTTTATTTACTGTTTAGTAGTTTTACTCGTTTACCATTGGCCAGTTAAAAGTGTTGCTTAACTTTTATAGCTCAGTTTTATGTGTTTTTGATTATAAATCATGAGTTGTTTTCTAGTCTTTAAAATCAATCATACTAAAAAAAAAATTGTTATTATCCAGGAATAAGTTTGAAATCAATAAATCATTTAACATCCATTTCTGATGATCAGTGTGACAACTTTGATCCGTGAAAAAGAGTGAGAAAAATATTGTAGGATTATCAAGGTTTGTATTGTCTGCCATTTCTTGCAAAGATATTTGTGTTTTTGACATCAACCAATGAAATGTGAGAAAATGAGAGGGAAAAAATGCAGATAACAATAAAAAAAATTTTTTTTTACTATTGCCAAAATATAATACATGAATAAAATCAAAAATGAAAAATTAAGACAATGAAAAAACAAAACAAAATGGAGGATTTGTTTTTTGTCTTCTTTTTTATTTGGTTTAAGTAATAAATGAAGATTAATACTGAGAATGAAGAAAATGAAGGGGTGAGAACAAACAATTGTTTGAACATTAATGAGGTATTTTTCTTTAAGATGACAGATTTCAGTCTTTGAATTAGGATTCCTTTTATAGGAAAAAAAATGTAAAAACGGTTTTCTAGACATTTTTTCTTGTTGTTGTTGTTGATATAGTTAACTAGTAACATAGAAAATCTATAAGCAAATTTGTCCCTTTATTAATTAGTGTTTTTGCAGTTCTTACAAGTAGAACAATTTTCCAATTTAGAATAAGAAATGACTTAGCCAGAAAATGTCATATTTAATGTCTCCTACATTAATCAAAGAGAATGTGAAGATAAGAGATATTTTCACTGATTGAATCAATTGTTTCAAGTAGCTAACTTTACTTTCTTTTTCAACAAATTTGTTCAACTGATATTAGAAAAAAAAAGGAAAGAAAAAGGAAACTTATACTTTGAATCAGAAAGTGGGGCATGGTCAAAATTTCTTGATCACATCTAAGTGAAATGACAAGATATAATGATGATAGGAATGACAAAAGAATGAAATACATAACCCACCTAATAAATAAATAATATCTAATAAATACATAACCCACCTAATAAATAAATAATACTTAATAAATACATAACCCACCTAATAAATAAATAATACTTAATAAATACATAACCCACCTAATAAATAAATAATATCTAATAAATATATAACCCACCTAAAAAATGTGGGTAAATGGTTGGCAGAACAGGGCTTAAAAGATGACAAACTTCACTAATGGCTACAAAGAACAAGAAATTGTGTAGCAGCATGTTCACCCACATCATGAAGGGATATAGCTTATAGAAGAATTAATATTAGATTATTGTTTTTAAAGCATTATAAATTTGAATCATAGTTTCAAAGGGTTTTTTTTTATATTACACTTCACAAATATTTTAAACTATGCTGCTAAAGACTTGTCTGTGAATAAGCAGACCATGTGTTGAGGGTGGAAGATTATCATTTTCCAAAGACACTTCTGGTTAGAGAACTTGCTTGAGGTTGACTAAAACTTGTTTTGGGATTTTAGTTCTTCCTTGTTTTGAAATCTTCCTTATAACAAGTGAATACTGCAAGCACTGATATGGTGCCAGTTTCTTTCCATTTATGAACAATGGCTAAAACATTGCAACCATGTATTTTGAGTACTTACATTTTCTTAGAACTTTCACTGAAAGGCTCAATCAATTTCTCTTTCAAATCCTCGGAGTGCTCTTTGGTTTTTGTAATGATTTAAAAAATGAATAAATGTTTAAATTGTCAAAGAAATCTGTGTAGACTTTCTAAAGTGATGTCAACCATTATGACATGCAGTGGATAATGATCATTTTTCAGTCTTTTTTTTTTTTCATTCTCTTAACTTAGTGATTTATTCTTTCTTTCTCAATTTTCCCTTTTCATTCTCTTATTTTTACTTTTCTCTTTCATTCTCTTTTCATTCTCTTTCTCTTTTCATTCTCTTTTCATTCTCTTTTCATTCTCTTTCTTTTTCATTCTATTTTCATTTTCTCTGTTTCATTCTCTTTTCATTCTTTTAGCTATTTTAAACTTAGTGATTTTTTTATTCTTTCTTTCTAAATCTTCCCTTTTCATTCTCTTATTTTTACTCTACTCTTTCATTCTCTTTTCATTTTCTTTCTTTTTCATTCTCTTTCTCTTTTCATTCTCTTACCTATTTTAAACTTTGTGATTTTTCATACTATTCAATATTTTTTCATATTCTTCACTGTACTTTTTCATTCTTCCTCAATCTTTTGTTTTTATTCTCTTACTATTTTTACTGTGCATTTTATTTTCTTTCATAATATTTCTTTTTCATCCTTTTTGTTTTGTTTTCTTTCTTTTTTTATTGCTTTTTCATTCTCTTAACTATTTTTATTTTGTACTTTTACATTTGCTTTTTTTTTCATTCCCTTTCCTTTTCATTTTCTCAATGTATTTTTACGCTATCTCTTTTCATTCTCTTTCTCTCTCTCTCTCTCTCTCTCTCATATTGAATGAAGCATAACAAATGATTAGAGAACCAGAAAACAAGAAAAAAAAAATGAAGCTTAGGAGAAAAACAACTTCATGATAATGGAGATATTTTGCCGTAAGTTGTCCCATTTACAATGAGTAAGTCAACCAAATGAACATTTAGCTGGAAAAAAAAGAAAAAAGTGGCTCCCTGGATAGTAGCATAAACACAGCTACAAACATTATTCCATGGATATTAAGAAAAAAAACATAGAGAATATAAGGTAGGTACGTATATATATATATATATATATATATATATATATATATATATATATATATATATATATATATACGTACCTACCTTATATATATATATATATATATATATATATATATATATATATACACACACACACACACAGACAGGTTGTCATATATACACAATACCTATTTTAGATTGTCATATATGCAAGACCTAACACAAAGTGTTTTGTTTTTTTATATGGTTACCTGCCAAAAATATCTGGGTGCTGAGGTCCTTGCTATAGGAATCAGGGTCTACTCATGACCCTAACCCTCTTAGTACAATGGTAAGCTATTGTGTAAAGGATAGATGTTTCATTATCAGTTTTCAGTACATATAAATTCAAACAAATTTAGCTGAAATAATATTTGATGAATTTGTATATTTGGAAAAAAATTTGAAATGAATAATATAGATTAAAAATAAAGATACAAAAATTAGAAAGTTTCTATTTTTGTTAATAACTTTGGGATCAAATTAGTATTGTTGTGAATAAATAACATAACAAGTTCTAGTGATGTGGGATGCAAGTTTGATTTCATCCTAATCTATTCCTTCTTTTTCTAAAACTTGAAAATTAATTGTTCATGTCTATTTATATTCTTCTTATATGTGCTGTGTCACTTCAGGACATTAGTGATCATGGCTCTCCATAACTTCTTGTCCTTTGTAGCTCTTAATAAATTTTGTCGCTTTGTTATCTGTCCTAAACTTTGTTCTGCCATCCATTTACTCAAGCTCATTCTTCTTCTTCTATGTGATGTGTCCCTTCAGGACAACTGATCATGGCTCTCCATAATTTTCTGTCCTTTGTAGCTCTTAATAAATTTTGTCTCTTTGTTATTTTGCCTAAATATTACTCTGCCATCCCTTTATTCAAGCTTGCTATATAGGTTATGCATTGTTTTCTTCTGTTCCTCATGCATTCAATATGTCCTGTGAGTATCAAATGTTCCAAGCCTTCTTTACTCATTAGGTGCCCTATAAATTTCAACTATATCTTGCTGATTTTATGTGTCCTTTTTGTTTCTATATTCTCTAAATTTTTGTTGTTGCTCACATTATTTGGTCCATGGTGTTCTGAGACTCCTGCAGAGCCTCCATTTTTGTTGTTCCAAATCACCTTCATCTATCATATAGGATGACGGATATAAAACTGATGATATTGAACTTGAAATAAGGGTGACATTTTCGTTATCTTTGTATCTAGGCTTATGGCTACATCATATTGAAACACTAGTCCCAGTATGATCACTGAATTTCAAGCAACACCGAGCTTGGTCAGTATCTAGGTGGGTAACTGCTTGGGAATACCAGGTCTTGTAAGCTTTGATGTGTGGGTGGTGTAATGGATAATGGCTTGGAATTTGAAATCAGAGAGCAAAGTTCCAATTCTGGTCAGGTTCATTATATTCACTTCTGCACAAATTCTCTTAGTAAAAGTTTGAATCCACCTCTTCTCTCAGCAACTATGGGTTAATTAGTAAGATTTATGTTGATTTTAATCTGGTTAATAATTACTGAAAAATACTTGCTCCTTCACAGAAATGCACAGAAATGCATGCTAGGATTTTTTTCCTAGTCAATAAGTTTCACCTGACTCAGTTCCGATCATATTATATAATATCTTTTTTTTTATGTTTCTATTCCTCAATTACTGGTTCGGTTCAAGATTAAAATTCAATTTTTTGTTTTGTGGCCCCTTTTCTCACTCAATACTATTTTATATGCTTTTCTTGAATTCAAAGATTTCTTCAGATGAGGAATTTCTTGAAAATCTGTAATTGATAACTTTCAGGAAATGTTTCCTAATGCTTGCAGAATGGTTTAATTTGGAATTTATATTTTTTTTTACTAGGGCGGCAGTGTCGACTAAGAGGTTAAATTTAATGTCTAAATATTGTACAATCTTTTCATTCATTTTGACCGCGATTCCAAATTTAAAGTCATGGAAATCTTCAAAAGCATTTTTCTAATTTTGTTGTTTGCCTTTCCGATGTCAGGTACAATAATTAAGCAGTTGCCTTTCTGTTGTCAGGTGCAAAAATTAAAAAAATTGCCTTTCAGATGTTAGATACAATAATAAAACAATTGCCTTTCTGTTGTCAGGTACAGTGTAACCCGAATATAAGAGAGTTGTCGGGACCGGAGAAGAAGTCTCTTGTATCCGGGTTTCTCTTATATCCGTGTTTGGTCTAATTTATATACATTAACAAAGGGTCTAATTTGGGACCAGAGAAAATCTCTCTTATATCCGGGTTTCTCTTATATCCAGGTCTCTTATATGCGGGTTACACTGTACAATAATTAAACAGTTTCTGTTGTCAGATGCAGTAATTAAACAGCTACCTTTCTGTTGTCAGGTGCAATAATTAAACAAATGCCTTTCGGATGTCAGGTACAATAATTAAACAGCTGCCTTTCTGTTGTCAGGTGCAATAATTAAAAAATTGCCTTTTGGATGTCAGGTACAATAATTAAACAGTTACCTTTCTGTTGTCAGGTACAATAATTAAACAAATGCCTTTCTGTTGTCAGGTACAATAATTAAACAGTTGGCTCTGTAGAGACCATGAATGTCAATATGGATAATTTTGTTGATCTTATTTAATATGAAAAAACTCATAAGCTCAGAAACCTCAGCTCTATCAAAAAGAGCCTTGCGGGACATTGACGCCATCCTTGCTGGTCCTCTTCACCAATGCTTTGTTGTTCTCATATAAAATGGATTTGTGACAATGCAAAAGTATTTCAATATGCTCATGTGGCATTTCAACAAAGATTTTGACATAATCCAGTGCTACAAGCAGGCTGATATGATGACTGATATGATTGGGTAGAAATCTGTAATATTTTACTTGATAAAAACATGTTTATTTTTATTGCCAATGCCATGAAATCATAAGATGTATTCATTAGTACCTTTCCATTGGTTTGCTTCTGTAGCTACTCATAATAAGTTGTATACATTTTACAAAGTTTCCTGGCTAATGATATAAACTTAAACTTTGGTGGGCTTTATTAGGCAAAATGAAAGAAGTCAATTTTATGGTCCTTTACTGTTATGAAAGCCTGCTTATGATATAACAGATGGAGCTTGCTGCTAATTCCCGGCTTGGCCAGGATATCCTAAGCCATCTTATTGATATTATCAATATCTGATGCTGGTGACTTCAGTTACCTTCTTTTCTCTCGGTTTTATAGTCTATATATTTTTTGTTCTATCGCCCTTGATAAATATCTTTGGTGATTTTTTATTTTTTCACCTCATCAGCCAAAATCTTTTGAAAACTGTTAGTGCTTCTCCTAAATTTTAGCTTATCCAATACATCGTTTAGGTAGTCTTCAAAGCCAGCAAGCTCATCAATGGCCAAACAGGGTATCTCCTGGTTTTAAACTTGAATATTTCTTCATTATCCTTGATATTGGAATATCTTTACAGTGTGAATAATGCTTCCCATCAGATTCTAGTGAAGAAATTTTCAACCTTGCTGAGTAAAGTAAGCATGTCGTGCCTGCTAAGTATACGGATATTCTTAAGAGAATATGGGATCTTAACTTCATGCATCGTAAATAACGGTAAAATTTTATAACAGTAGAGTGTTCAAAGGAGAACCTTACATTCAAAAAGCACGAAAGGTGTTAAGTTTTGTTGGCAGTATAAGCACTATAAAATATGCTGAAATGAAAGTGCTCAACTGGCAAGCAGGAGCAGAGTATAAAGATATAAACGAATTTGGCCAGACTAGATTCAGACCAGAGGATGGATATTTTAAGAAAGTGCTCAATACACAATTCCAAAAATTGAATATGTAGAGCAGATAATAATATTGTTAACAGATTGAAAAAATTTTTTCCCTTCCGGTTCTACCTCGTCTTGGCTCACCTGTTCCCTCTTGGTGATTTTACTTTATGATGTTAGGTTATATAAACGAGAAAATATATAGAGCTACAAAATAATTATTTACCAAAAACCACCTGATGAGTCTGTAAGATTAAAATGCAGGTCATGTTTTCAGTTAATTTTTCAGTCTTTTAACAATATCCACTCTATGCATTCAATTTTTAGAATTGTATATTGAACACTTCCTTAAAATATCTGTCCTCTGGTCTGGCCAAATACTTTCATATATATATATATATATATATATATATATATATATATATATACACACCAGCTAGGGAAACATATTTATGGATACCAGCTTTCAGGGTACAGTTCAACATTCCAACCACCTGAAGAAGGCTGGAGCATACAGCGGCCAAAATGTTGTAATAAATATGGTGACAAAGATGAGGACAATAGTCCGAATAATGTGAACAGTGTACATAATACCTCATCTCAGAAATATAGAAAGCAACAGTAATAAGGCAAAATGTTCACATTGGGGTTGACACACATGAGTATATTCAGATAAATGAACATAGCATTCTGACTTCAAGACAAGACAGATCAGGACTGAGTCATATTAAACTGAGAAGTGGCCTATTTTATTGGCTAGGAAGAATTCCCAGCATGTATTTGTGTGCTTCTGCCTATAAATTGGGGATGGGCAAGTGGTTGCAATCATTCCCTAGTGGAGATTGGAACTAACACTATTATTATTGTTAGTATTTATATTGCTTGGACTGTTGGCCTCATCTCTGTTGCCATATTCACAATATTTTGGTCATTGTACGTGCATTGTAAATGTGGAAACAAAGATAAGGATAAGAGTCTGAACAATGTAAATAGTGTAAATAATTACAATACCTCATCTCAGAAATATCGACAGATATTATTGTTCTGTCTTCCTAAATTTTATTCATTAGCCAATTGTACTATATATATATATATATATATATATATATATAATTAAGTTATAAGGAACTTGGTAAACCAAATTGGTAAATCCAAAGAGGATGAAATCCTGAGAGCTCAAATAGGTGAAATAAATTATCGTAATGGTACATTAAAGTGATTTGTTTTTCATTACATATATATATATATATATATATATATATATATATATATTTATATATATATATATGTATATATATATATATATATATATATATATATATATATATATATATATATATATACTAGCAGTAGAGCCTGGCATTGCCCGGGGATGTAACAGTAAGAAATAGATCAAGTATCGACCATCATAAAGACTGAAAAAAAAAATTGACAGAGATTATTGTTTAAGGTTGACGGACACACATGTCTCAATTAGTTTTTTTTTTTTTTTTTTTTTTTTACGAATTCGTCAAACCCAAACTCAAACAAAAACATTGTTTTCAATCGTTATGAGTCTACCGATTGAATAGAATTTTATTATAAACAATTGTCTTGTAAATGGAATTTTAAAAGCATTCTGAATGTAAAAATAAAGAAAAAAGTGTGCAAGACAATAAGAAACACTACCTGCCAAAAACAAAAGTGAAGTTTTGTTGAAATCGGTTGAAAAATGTAGGAAATCCGATCTCATATAAACACACACACACACACAAACAACCTGGGTTTTATAAGTATAACTTGATATGAGTTGTCCTCCTTTCATTCTCATGACAGCGATGCCTCTTAATCGTGTTTTCAAATTGATTTCGGGCAAAAACAATTGTGTTTTTCCAATTTTTGGCACTGTCAGAACCACCGCAAGGTAATTTTATGTAGTCCTGTGAAGTTTTGTTGAAATCAGTTGAAAAATGTAGGAAATCCGATGCAATATATAAATGAACAGACACACACACACACACACAACCTGGGTTTTATAATAAGTATGATGTATATAATATAAAAGTTTCAAACACTAATATTTCATGGTTATAATTTATTACATTGGAATCGTAATAAATTATAACTATGGAATATTACTGTTTGAGCCTTTTAAATTATATTCTTACTTTATCTTGTACATAGAGATCTACCTGGATTTTATCCTCTTGGAAATATATAATTTAAAGAATCTTCTACTGGGACTACACTTTTGTACATTGACCACATTGTGTTTATTTTTGTACATGTTCTATACCTTTACTGGTGGCTATAGATATAGTGAGAGAGAAAGAAAAATATACAAATGTAGCAAAAGGAAATGATTTTCTACTGTAGACAATCACAAAACATAGGTAGATAGATATAAAAGCAATAAGAGAGAAGCAAATATATATGTATACACTTAGATATAAGCATGCTGAGATAGATAAAAAGAATATATATATATATATATATATATATATATACATATATATATATATATATATATATATAGAGAGAGAGAGAGAGAGGGAGAAAGATAGAGAGAAAGGAAAGAGAGATCAGAATTATGAATAGAAAGATGAACAGAAAGAGAAAAGTCAGATATTAATGAAATCACAAATGGAGAACTATGAACAGGCAGTTGTATGAGGGTTTTTTCTAGTCAAGAAAAAATAGAAAAGGAAAGATGTAGAATTTGATATAAATTGAATATATATATTTATATTTATATATATATATATATATATATATATATATATATATATATATATATATATATATTAGGGACACTAAGGGGAATGGATCAATGAATAATACATTCAAGACATTTTTTTAAATTTTTTTTTTTTTTTTAATTTTTATCCAGTGTTTCTTTCGTACAGCTTAATTATTACAAAAATGTGACAGACCAGTCTGCATCCCACCCGCTCTTCAAAAAGACATAAATAAAGGCAATGAAACAAAAGGGAACCTGCTTCTAGAGAAGTTGAAGACATCTCTGTTGTCTTGCTTTAAGATTTCTTCATGTACTTTTGCAGTAGACAAACCAAATTCATTCGCAGGAACAAAGAAATTTTTCATCTGTGCCCTTATACTGACTCTTTTACAGATTTCAAATCATTTGTATTTTTGTGTAAGGACCTTTCCATTTTTGTGCAGTTTCTTTTTTCGCACTCCCTCCAGCAGACTGAAATGACAACAAACCAGGTGACAAAATCAATTAGGAAAGCCATTATTCGGCTTTCTTTCTCATAGAATTCACCACACACTTTTCTTTTATTAAGATATAGAATCCATTTTTTATATTGCTGCATTTCTCTGCAAGGCATTTCTCTGCCTTTCTTCTTACATTTTTCTTTCTCAATTGTAGGAAGTTTTGTGGATTTCATTTGCTAACGTTCTTATGTGTTGGCTGGATTATGCAATCATCTGTACAGCCTTTATCAATTGCAGTACTTTGAAAGCTGTTGATAGTTAAGTTCTTAATAAACATCACTTTTAGGGGCCTGCTTAATGGTTAAAACAGTTGCCAGTTTTAATCTCTCCCCCTTTTTTGGTATTAAACAGAAAAGTAAAAACTGCAATTTCAAAATTTCAATTTCACTATGTATACACACACACGTGTTAGTGGGATGTAGAATTTGAACAGAAGTTGATAAATCTGACAAACAGCAACATCTTTTTATTGAAAATGTATTTTGCCTTTTGTTCTATGAAAGTTAGGCATCTTCAGGTCAGAATGAAAGATGAAAATGTATGTTTATTTTTTGTATATTAAGACCATTAATGTGATATTTGCTGGGTTGATGTCTTCCACTCAGAATGAAAGAACAAATCTTCATGTTTTTTATCCTTTAGCAAAATAACAAAAACCCCATCATTTAAGTCCTAATGGTATTTCTATCTTCAGTGCTATAATTCATTTTACACCATGAGAATATATTAGGTTGGTGCAAAATAATGTCGTTTTCTCACTTCATAAGAGAAATATTGAAAACAAGTTTCTCCAAGATTTATTTCTTGAATGTGTCTGAGAAATTTCAACTATCAATAGAATAATTTTAACATTTTTGAACAAACAATGGCTTTTAAGATGTGGTTGCTTGTTAATCAGATATTAACTTTAAATTTGATCCTTCAATTCATGTCACAAAATCAGAATTGGTGAATGAGGGGAAACTTAGAAAAAAAGAATTCTGTTGTGAAAAAATATAAAAAAATAGATATTCAATTCATGCTCATTTCCATAAAAACAAAAATTGGAGAAAGGGAATAGTTAGAACTAAATTTGAAGAATTTAAGAAAATATGAATTATGTGAAGAGGAGAGAATTTCTTGGTGTCTAAAACTTCCACCCACTGGCTGATTTACTGCAGGAAGGAGAAGCCTAAAATAAAAACAAGAAACATTGCTTAAACATAGCAGACAAGATCAACAAAAGAAATCTGAACTTCAACATGCCACTTCCTCAAAATAGGTAACTTGTTAAGTTGGATAAGCAGACAGAATCACTGCTCACAATTCGATTCTTTAGAATTTCCAATTCTTGGAGTTGATTTTATTTCAGAACAGAGATAAGGTATCCGTTATTCAAATTGCCTGTGAAGGTATTTACTTGAGCCAAGATTTAGAGTCTTAGATGAGGTAACATTTTCTTTTTGAAAAGGTTTGTGTCATTGGGTAGTCCTATAAATTTGCCATGGACTTGTTAAAGAAAATCTTCTTTCTTCATATAACGTGGAATTTTTAAAGCTGATTGTTTCTCCTCGTGGTTTAAAAATTTTATTAAAGCAAATTTTCCCAAGCCCACTGCTGGTGGCAGGTAGGAATGGTTGCTGACCCTCTCCCCTCCAACACTGCGTTATCTGTAACCTGATGCTTGGGCTCTGAGATATGGTTGGCTGTATACTCACTAGCATCCATCAGAATGCAAGCGGACATTAACTTTCTGCCATGTGTGAGTATAAATTCATTCTACCAGAGACGCATCCAAAAGCATCTCTCTCTCTCTCTCTCTCTATATATATATATATATATATATATATATATATATAATCCAACGTTTATGTACTTATTTTATTTATTTATCTATTTTTCTTTGTTTTCTCTCCCCCCCATTCTGTGCGACTAATTTAAAATTGATACTTGTTCTAACCATTCTAACCTAACTTATAACACTATATGTTTGTGTAGTTGGAAATCCTCCCCTGACCTCAAAAGAAGGGAAAAACATGTCTCTCCACCAGGTGTTAGTGCATCTTCAGTATTCTTATTGTCCAGTGGCCTTGTCTTTTGCTTGATAAAATGTACTAATGTGGAACACTCACTGGTGACCATCTGAATGCATGCGGACTACCAATATCACCCACTGCCACAAGTGTGGTAGCGTTTATGCCATATCCGCAAAAAGGTGGATAATCATATTTTTTCATTTCTCTCTTTAGAATAGAGCAATGGGACTTATACTAAGTTAAAACTTAGTGTTGTAAGAATAAAATACTAATAAATTCCATCCTATCCCCCTGAACATACAACTAGTGTCAGCCTGGGCACTAAGTCAACTACTTCCCCGCCCTTATCCCTTTGTTTGTCTTTTGTTGTTGTTGTTGTTGTATATGTTATATGTAATAGGAGTAGGTAGACCCTCCTACCGCCTGGTCAACACTCCTCCCCCTTCTCCAGGACATGAGCAGAGGCTCACACCTTGTTTCTTGTCTAAGAAGGGGTTTCCGCTACTCTCTCTCTCTCTGGCCTCTGTACTAGTGCTGATGTGTTTTTCTCGTGACGTGCGCAGTCTGTGGCATTGCCTCTTCATTTTGAGGGTACACGGTTGACAGTTCCCTGGTTGCTGTTTCCGACTGGTAGTTAGGAGCCCTAACTCTTGTATAGCATCTTGAGTGGCCGCTCTGATCAACAGTTGTATAATACCGGGGTGTTTGTAGTGCCATGATGCGCATGGATAGGTGTCCCTGCAGTCACCTCCAGTGGGCAACCCTGAGTCCACATTATGATGCAGGCTGTGCCAACTCCTCTCTGCTCATGTTGCGGTCGAAAACCATCTGCTTCTCTTACTTCAGGCCTTCTCATCCTCCAACAATTGCTCCACATGAAGACTCAAAAGAACCAAAAAAGTAAACCTAAACCAGCCCCTCAAAAATCACCTAAACCCCTCAACATTTCATTCTCCAACATCCGTGGCATTAGAAAAAATTTCTGTAGTATGGAATCTTTCCTCACTGTAAACTATCCGGATACACTGGCTCTGTGTGAGAGAAACCTTGTCTTGTCTATTCCCTCCTCTGATCTCTCGATCCCCGGCTACCTTCCTCTCCTCAGGAAAGACTCTCTAACCCACATGCACGGCCTTGGTGTCTATGTCAAGGACTATCTCCCTCTGGCCAGAGAGTTGTCTCTCGAATCGCCAGACCATTCATACATGTGTCTCTGACTATCTCTCCTCAATGCCATAAGCTATCTCTTCTTCCTTTATCCCTCTCCATCCTCTCAAGACTGGGATACTCGATAGCATATCTGACAGCATAGACAAGGCCCTCTCTCGCCACCCGTTTGCTCACATATTCGTGTTTGGTGACTTTAACGCCCATCATACCAAGTGGCTTGAGAATGCTACTACTGGCATTCAAACACTTAATTTCTCAATTTCTCAATCCCTCACGCAGATAATTAACTTCCCCACACGTTTTGCCCTCAACCTGGTAGGTAAGGCCTCCCTTCTCGATTTGTGTTTTACCTCCATCCCCAAATCTTGTAGTGCCACGCAGCTCTGCCCTCTTGGTAACTCCGATCATGCTGTAGTATCTGTTAACATTTCCTTCAACTCCACACCCCGCAAAGAACCTCCCATCACTAGAACCTCGTTCTACTATCAACGAGCGGATCGGGACTCGTTCCGTGACTTCCTCCGCGATGTCCCCTGCGATGTTGTCTTTACACTCCCTGTCCATGAATGTCCTTCTGAGGTCTCATCCTTGGTTAAAGTTGGAATCGACGCTTTCATCCCCTCAAGGAAATTTAAGTTCAAGTCGCACTCCTCCCATTGGTTCTCCGCTGCTTGCTCAGCCGCCATTGCCCATAGGAATCACTTCTTGCACCTATTTCGTAGCGACATGTTGGACTGCAATAGACGTCTCTTTGCCTTCGCCCGTAACGAGTGTAAGCATATCCTCAACGAAGCTAAGTCAATATTTGCTGCTCGGATGAAGGAGCGTATTGCATCTCGCAAATTTGGCTCCAAAGATTATTGGCGGCTTTGCAAGAGTGTCCTGAACAATAGGAAACCCTCCATACCTCCTTTATTCAACCAGTTCGAGGTCTTGACCTCCTCTACCAACAAGGCTGAATGCTTTGCTTGAAAATTCTCATTTAATTCAACACTCGACTCCTCCGGTGTATCCATACCAGACTTCCTTCTAAGAACTGAGGCCCTATTGAGCGGCTTACACATAACCCCGTCATTGGTAATTATCTCCAATTTAGACCTCCACAAGGCTAGTGGTGGAGATGGCATACCAGCCATTGTCTTGAAGAAATGCGCGCTTGAGCTAGCACCCGCTCTCTCTAAACTGTATAATTACTGCCTCAAGGAATCCTGTTTTCCTGACTGCTGGAAGTCCTCATCCATTGTTCCTGTCTTTAAGAACTCTGGAGACCACTCTGACTCCTCTAATAACTGTCCTATTAGTCTCCTACCCCTCTTCGGCAAAGTCTTCGAAGCCCTAATCAATGTTGAAGTAGTTAACCACCTTACATCCCATGATCTGCTCTCAGACAAGCAATATGGTTTCCGCTACACCCGATCTACAGCTGATGTGCTTATGGCCATCACTGAAACAGTTTACCAAGCCCTTCAAAATAACGGTGAGGCTCGTGCCATGGCCCTAGACATCTCCAAAGCGTTTGATAGGGTTTGGCATGCCGGCCTTCTTCGTAGGCTCCAGGGTTATGGTATTACAGGTCGATTGTTTGACCTAATACAATCATTCCTGTCAAACCGTGAATTGAAGCTCGTTCTCAACGGAATCCGTTGAGAACGAGCTTCAATTCACGGATTCTCCAGTTCCTATCCCACAAACGCAGGTGTTCCCCAAGGCTCCATCCTTGGCCCCACTCTATTCCTTATTTTCATCAACGACCTTCCTGACGCCATAGATTCCCAAGTTGGCATCTACGCGGACGACACTACAATTTACTCCTGCCTCAAAAACAAATCTAGTGTCGCTGTCAAAACTAACCTGGCCGTGCGTCTGGAAATGGACCTCCAATCGGTTGTTAATTGGGGCAAGAATTGGATGGTCAACTTTAACGCCTCAAAAACTAAACTACTCTCTATTAATCACAATAGAGATCCTTCCCTGCCCCCCATTAGAATGTCTGATAGTCAACTTCTTGATAGCAACTCCCTGCGTCTGCTCGGTCTCACGTTGACTGCTGACCTGAGATGGAACAAATACATTGAGTCAATTGCTTCGTCCACTGCGAGGAAAGTTGGCTATCTGTGACGCGCCAGGAAAATTTTCTCCCCGGAATCGATACTTCAAATATACAAATCAATCATTCGCCCTTGCATGGAGTATTGCTGCCTTATATGGTCTGGGACACCTTATGTTTACCTCGGAGTTCTTGACAAGATCCAGAGACGGATATGTAATATAATTGGCCCTGATCTGGCGTCTCGTCTACAGTCACTCTCTCACAGACGCGTCGTCGCCTCTCTCTGTCTCTTCTACAAATACTTTCATGGTAATTGCTCCGATGAGTTGCTTTCACTGGTTCCCAGACTCCATGAATTCAAGCGCCCTACGAGGCTGGCATCCCGCTCCCACCCTTACACTGTAGAAACTTTTAAATGTAGCCGTCTCTTCTACTCCAATAGCTTCATACCTCGCACCTCTCGCCTGTGGAACACCCTTCCCAATTACTGTTTCCCTTAGAGCTATAATCTCCAACTATTCAAATGTAATGTCAATCGACATCTCCAGTTACCTTGATCTATCCACTGTCCCTCTCCTCATCCTTTCTTCTATCACTCCTATCTGCTCTTGCTCCAAATCTTCTGCAACCCCCTGCATCCTAGTGGCTTCACGCAATGCTTTAAAAAAAATGTCTTTGGATTTTGGAGGGAAAAATAACTAACCTACAGAATACAGGAGAATGTTGTGAAAGAGAATAGAATTTCCGAAACGATGTCTAGCTTGCCAAAACCCTTGAAACTGACTTGAAGGATTGTTAACTTTCCCTTATCCTTAGACAGTTTCCTCACATAGACAGAATATGTGATCAACAAGGAAATTTTAAGGAAAATGGATGGATTGATTTGTTTTTACGATTTATTAACCCTTTGTCGGTTATTTAAAACTGAAACATGTTTTAGAGTATAAGAAGAATTATTTTTAATCGTTGGATATTGCCTCAACAGTTTTTGGAGACTAACAATGATTTTTCCAGATACAAGTCCTACTATTTAACCCATAGTTAGGGGAGGTGATAGATCCTTATCTTTCCCAAGGATATCTGCATGCACGATTGTAATGAACCTGACTGAAATTTGAATTTGGCTCTCCAATTTCTTATTCCAAGCTGCTATCTGTTAAACCATGTACACTTCAAGGAAAATCAAAACAAAAAGGAAATTTATACTTTGAATCAGATATAGAGTTAAATTTCTGGCACACATTAAGGAAAGAAGGCTTGGAGAATTTGATACTCAAAGGACATACTGAAGGCAAGTGGGGTAAAGGAAAACTGCAAGTAATCAACTTGGGGAAATGAATGGTAGAAAAGATGAATGCTTAGAGCTATAAAGGATTGGAAGTTGGGGAGCCATATCACCTACATCCTGAAAGTACACAGGACTCATGAGACTGAAGATGTTTGAAAACCAAGAGTGAGCCATAAGGGCTTAAACTAGACAATTTTTTCTGTCTGAATTTCTGGGATGAGGAGTTATTATTTACACTATTTGTAGAAGTCAAGTGACTTACCTGCCAACATGGCTGCCTTCTTCTGTTTCCTTGTAATTATTTATTGTACTATGTACAAATGTGGCACAAAGCCAAAAATGGCGAAATGGGGAAAGGATGATCATCTTCTGTCTTAACTTTAAGCTTAGCTAGCCGCAATCACTGACCCAAACATACAATGTTCCTTTCATCAAAACAACACATTCATTACATACCATTCTTACTACATCCACCAACATGCCTTAGAGACTCTATGAAGTTCTAACTAGTCCCCATATATACAATTCATTGTCTGTGGGGGGAGGGGAATAAAATAACATCTAAAAACCCCAATGAATATTTACAATGAATAAAAATCTATATACAAGAAACTAAACAAAAATATTGTTAGTAGTAAAACCCCCACAGGCCTAACTGTAGTAGAAACATCAGTTAACTGGACGAAATCAATGCGGGACTTAAAATATATAAAACATTCGTACAATCCGTGCACTCGCTACAAACACACACTCAAACAAATACAACAACAAATACGAAAGACACACTCGAAAGGAAAGGCGCCCGCACCGACCAGAGAACTGATATCACTAACCACCTAACGATGGGAGGGATGGGGAATTAAACAAAAGAAAAAAATAGAGTCAGAAATAAAAGGGGGCCAATGAGCATACACACCCTAGCTAAGTTAAGACGAAAAAAGAAAAGAAAAAGGTAACTAAAACAAAACCGACCTAAACTAACCTATACATTGGACGGGTTGCCAATGTTCACCCCAGCAATCCCCAAAATTCTTAAAGCCTAACCGGCATCAAAAAGCCACTCCAAGTCAGCACCTTTCACTCTGCAGAGACGAGCAAGACTCACCCACCTTTCGCTAAATTCCAATGGATGGAGTCGCTTCCTTTCCGTCCTGATCTTGACTTTAAGCTGATGCTTAAAGAACAAGATCAGTTGGGAAGAGTAAACTTCTCGTCCCCCATGAAATTCCCTCTGCCGCGTCGTCCATATCACGACTCGCATAACCCCCAGTAAGCAAAGGAACACATAGCGCTCAGCCTTAGTCAACGGCGGTACTATATTGCTACAGACGGAACTGGCCTCGAGGACAAGGAAGTTTCCGCGCAGCATGCGAACCATGAGATCTTCAACGAATTTGCACAACGGATCTACGACACTACACCTCCCCTCTGCAGCCTACGCAGTTTGGCGACTTTGCCAAACCCGCTGCGCGAAGTCTTTTGGCGACCCAGAGGGCCCCTCGAATCACCAGCCAGGTGAGTGATGCTTCAGGGTTAGTGAGACATTTCAACCCGGGCGCCCAAGGCCATATGCAGCGAGCCTCCCGCTTCGTCAGACCGAGCTCACCAATCAGATCATCTTGAACGTTCCCCCTAACTAACGCCTGATATAATGCCTTACGAGACAACGGCTGGACGTCGGAGTGGCCATCCTTCGCCCGTAACAGTCGCTTGAGGGCCATCCGACATTCACGATAGAAAGAGCCCTCGCCTCGAGGATTACGGCCGGCCTCCTCCTCACACGAGCGCACATTTCTCAAGGATGGGAAATGTTTATGGACGTCTTCCTTCCAGAATTCGCCGTTCTCATCCAGTTGCATACACATCCGGTCTAGATAAGTAATGCGAAGCGACTAACCATGGCGGCCATGCCTCCCCACAAGAAGGAGTACAAGAGCCTTACTAAAGCCAATAAAGTGTTAGACGGGAGTGGAAGCACGGAGAGTCGGTAAAGGAGAATCGGGTAGATGTGCGAGGCACATACTTCCGCCCTCCCCTTCAAGGAAAGATTCCTCCGAGTCCACAGACGTACTGCGAGCTCGGCCTTCTCTTGCACCTCCGACCAATTCATTTCCAACAAGAGGTCGGGACCGAACCAGACGCCGAGTATCTTGACCGGCCCGTCCGTCCAGAGGAAAGGTCCGGGAAGAGAAACTCCCCTCCACGAACCCAACCGCAAGCCGACAGATTATCGCGGTTGATCTTGGCCCCTGTCACCATCTCATAACCCTTGATTTCTTTGCCGACTTCGTTAATTTCGTCCCTACTCGACACCAGAACCGAAACGTCATCAGCATAGGCGGAGTACCTGGCCGAGGTGGTAGCACCAGGTAAGGAAATTCTGCGAAGGACCGGATTCGTCTTCAACTTACGCAGGAAAGGTTCCAACGCAAGAACGTAAAGCAATGGAGACAGCGGACAACCTTGACGAATGGAGCGAGACAAAATGAAAGGTTTCGATCTTACCCCATTCACTTCTACCAGCGCACCGGGGGACGCATACAGCAGTCGGATCCAAGTGCGAAAGTACGGCCCGAAACCGGCGGCCGAAAGGACAGCCTCCAGAAACCTATGGTCAACCCTATCGAAAGCCTTGGACTGATCTAAATTGATCAGCGCGGCGTCACTGTCGACTTTCTCGATGATCAAGCGTACCAAATGAAGGTTGTCCTGAATAGTCCTGCCCTGCACAAGTCTGCTCGGGGCCAATCAGACTAGAGAGGACAACCTGCAAACGGTCAGCTAAGACCTTGGCTAAAATCTTCAACTCTGTATTTAACATCGTCAAAGGCCGATAATTATCTACCCCATCTCCACCGTCTTTCTTCTTGCGAAGCAACTTGATCACACCCCTGGTGAAGCGTTGAGGAATAGACCCCTGCCTCATCCAGTTGTTGAAAATCAGTGCCAGCAATGGGACAAAGACGGGCGACTGCCTCAAGTACATTTCATAGGGAAGACCATCTAATCCCTGAGTCTTGTCCAGGCCAACCTGCTTCAGCGCATCCCAGATCTCAGACTCTGTTATGGGACCCTCGCACCCAGCCGCCTTAAGGCGGGGAAAGTCGGCTAAATAGGCGTCGAACTGAGCAGGGCTCAGACCGGGCTCCCTGGTAAAAAGCTCCTGAAAGTAGTCACGAAAAGCCTCGCAAATGCCCGCGTCTGTCGTCACAGTCCGCTTGTCCGGCAATGTGATGCTCGCGATATGCCGACTAGATGCCCTACGAGCTTCCTCTGAACGCAATGAAGCGGCCATATTCGTAGCCTCACAAGACATTCTTTTTATCCTAGCCCTAACTACCAGAGCTTGATCCTTCTTGATAAGCAAGGAGGCCAGCTCCGCCCCACTATCACGGGATTTTATCGCCCGATCTACCTTGGCCTCAAGAGACTTTTGCGCTGCTAGCCCTGCTAGATTGAGTCGTCGACTAAAATCAGCAGCAAAAGACCTAAGTTTGGATTTCAAAGAGCCCCATCACTTATTCCCAACCACAGCCCACGACAATTCCCGCTGTAACATTAGTAAAAGCTGGTCCCGGAAATCTTGCTCACCAAATAATGATGAGTTTAATTTCCAGTAACCAGCCATCTTAACCCTAGGCTTATCTAAGTTTACCCGAACCCGGACAAGCCTATGATCCGAGTAAACTATAAAATGAAAACTTGGACATTCTAAGAGCCCTACTTCGACTCTCTTAACTAGAACTCGGTCGATGTAGCTTGCGCTAACCACCGTATCCGAGCTGCCGCCCCTAGTCCAAGTCCATGAGAGCTCCCGGGGGTGCTCATTTCAGGTCGCGATCGAGCCTCGCCCTTCGAGACTCCGACCTCATCCCCGGACATTCAGACTTGCTAACCAGAGAGCCATTATCAGACCTAATTAGGGTTGGGACACTGACTTGAACATGGCCGGGGTAAGGATAACGACAGCCTTTCCCATCGACCCGTGCCCCATCTCATTGTTGATGGAGTGAACTAAAACTGGGACCCTCCCTGCACAAAATTTTTTCAAATGATTCAGTTCATTACTTTCGGTAATGGCAATTGGAGGAGACATTTTATAAGAACAAATCGCCTCCTCCAACATGGCCCATGCCTGACGAGCTCCGGTTCCTGTTCTTAATACAGTTAGAACTCTCTGGGCATTGGCAAAGTTATTAGGGTCTTCCTCATCCTTGTCTGCATATTGCCTTATTGAGAGGAGGTACTTTAAATCTTTTATTCTGTTTCCGTAGTCTCTAGCCCTTTCTGCCTGGGCCGGGGAAATTCTGCATGCATCCTCCCCTGTGTAAAAAATGAGTTTTGCAGTTTTTTTCTTTTTTTCCTTTGAATCCTGAGTAGGACTTCTCTGCCCTTTTGGTGCGGGAGGGGGCATTTCAGGGTTTTTAATGGGGGAAGGACTGGGAGTATGAAGGGGTATAATGGGATTTATGTTTGTACGGGCTGGGATCTCTACTGAGGGGAACAGCTTTAAAGGGTGATGGTAAAGGGGTGGAATGTTTCTGTGGGGAAGGATGTTTTGGGGTCGCAGGTGGGGACAAGGTAGATGGCGATGAGGGAGTCCCTTTTTTAGTCTGCGATAGCCTCTGCTTGTCTAGTTTATCTTTTCGCTGTTTTATCTTTTCTGATTTCGTAAATCCAGGGTCATATTTTTGTTGTTTTTCTCTGAATGTTTCGTCAGAGACCGGGGCATCGCCCTTAACGTTGACAGTAGGAGTGGGGCTGTACGTGTCTTTTGCCCTTGGGGCTTCATTGGACTGAGGCCCCGCTGTCTGGCGCTTCCCTCTGGCCTTACCAGCAACCAGCCATTCCCCCTCACTCTTCTCCACAACTGCACTAGCAGCGGGCGAAGGCTCTTTGGGGAATGTGGCCTTTGTGCCAACCGGAGGTTTATCCGACCCGGCCTCGGAAGCTGGCATGCCCATTACAGGCGAGGCGGAAGGTAACGACGCGGTCAGAGGGGGATCTTGGTCGACTGGCGCTTGACTTCCACACTTCCAACATACCGGTCTGCGGCCGGTCACAATGACCGGCAGCTTCAAGCGCCCTACTACCAGACAGTTGGGGATGGAGCGGAAGGCCTGCTCGTTCAACATTATATCGAAACTCCACCCCCCTTTCAGGCTATCGCAAGAAGCACCCACAATCTCGCCATACTGCGAAGGGACCTCGTATATTGCCACAATGGTCCTTCTTCGCCCTTCATACTCTGTGCGCAAAATGAAATCTTTTGTAATCAAGTCACGACTTGAAGCAGCGACACAGTCTTCCGGTGTGGGTAGCAATACGTCCCACATGAAGAATTTTGCTCCCTTAACAATTCTAAGGGGCTTAAACCCCAGGGACTCCAGTGATTTTAACACAGTGTCTTTCGTCGAGTGACAAATTTTGCGCGAACGCTTGTCCACGACAAAGACCCACACAATTCTTTTTTCAATCTTTCTTAATTCTTGGGCGTCTTCCAAGAGTCCACCTTCCACTACAAGGTGAGCGTAACTCTTGGCTCGCTCCAAAAACTCCACAACATTGATTATGCAACTCGGTGGGGACGACCAACAAGAGGGCAATTCCCCAACCTCTGCATTCTTATTTTTCTTCAGTTCATTTTCGCCATTCTCAGCTTCCTTGCTTTCCAAATTTTCGCTCTTTTTAGACTCTGAGGACTCCGCAGCTTTTTTAAGGGTTCTCACCATTTCTTCATTTGAAGGTACTAGAAAAGGGTACTCATTAGTATCATTTTTATCGGGTGTTTTTTTTTTTGATGGAGAACGGATGCTTTTTTGCTGTTTTTTTAAAATCAGGAATTACCGGTTTCTTTTTTTTAATCAGAAAAGACGGCACTGATCTTGTTTTTTTTTTCCATTTTTAAAGAAGGAAAGGGAAGGGGAGGGGTGGTAGGAAAATGTTAAAAAAAAGAGGGGATAAAAAGTAAATAAAATGTGACAATTTACAATATGGCTGCCGATAAAAAACGGTCAACCCAAAAACAAAAACGTTAAATAAGTAAAAAAAGGACAGAAATTACAAATTAAACACAAACTTTAAAAACAAATATTATACACACGTAGTAAACAGATAAAAAACAGAACTTTTACGGATATTTAAATGAAAAACACAGAAATAATTAACACGTAATAAATAAATAAAGGAAAAAAAAAGGTCGGACGAGAAACGTAAAGACGAAAAATAAACAGATAAACGCCGGGGTGTGGGCATGGGAAGAAAATAGATTTAAAAAGGAAAAAATAAAACTTAAAAGAAAATCAAAACGTTAAAAAAAAAGGAATAAATAATAGCAAAAAATGAAGTAACGGTAAAAAAAAAAAGGGGGTAAGGAATTGAAACGGAAAAAATCAAAAATTTAAACAATAGTCAAAAAAGGAACGTTAGAAAAATGAAAAATTTAACAAAAAGTCAAAAAGCAACGTTAGAAAAACGGTAAAAATAAATCAAAACTTAGCTAAATTAAGGCAGTCAAAAGTTCAAAATAAAAATCCTCTGATTGACAGAATAAACGTCAAACACGGTCAGACAAGAAAAAGGGAGTAAAAACTTCTGTTTTCGTTGTCAAGCAAGCCAGCTGATTTAACCTCATTTTACAGGAGAGTGCTTAATACACCAGTTAGGTTGGTCCATTTTGCTAGAATGGACCTGCCCAATATATTTGCATCAGTGGTCTTTATTCACCCATATATTTCTCTATGAAATGACTCAAGTCATTGATTAGCTTTGGCTACACTTGCTTACTTGTGTGTTAAACCACTGGCAAGCTAACCAATATTCTACACTATTGTTATGGTGAAACACACCTATTCTATGGTTAATAGACTCTCCCACCTAATATAAGTAAGAGTAGTAAGAGAAATGAGGGTCAGTCGATGCCAGACAACAGTAGTCGACAGTTAGTCGAATATGAAAGTAGTCAGTGACCACAACAAGATTACTCTGCGTAATACCTATTATATCAAGTTCCTAATGTGTTGTACATCGAACCTATTTTAGGACTGATTTAGTACAAATACAAGCCTCCACTGTAAAATAACTCTACAACAACTATTTACATGCGGATTAATGTCCTTATCTCTGTTGTTATTACAATAACCTAGTGGATTAAAATGTTGATTTGTGAATTTGGCGACAATGCAATTCTGAATTCAATTCCTGGGCTGGGCAGTGTATAGTCGGTGGTAACGGGTGAGTCATAACTGAGTAGTATTATCAATAAGAACAAGACATAGGCAGTGGAATGAGAACAGTATACCCCATTGATTGAATAAAGGGTTCAGTTCAGAATTCCCTGTAGGCTACTCAGATTGATATATGCCTGATGAGTGCCAGAGGGAATAATGACTAAAACGTTGTGATAACAACAACAAAGATCAGGACATTAGTCTGAGTGTAAATAAAGACAATTTTTATGTTAATCTTTTCATACCAAACAAACTGATAAAAGCCAATATGATGCAAGGGGTTAATAAAAGAAACATTGAGGACAAAAAAGGAACTGGATTCAAGGAGACAGATGATGATGATTGACATTACATTTAAATTTTTGAAGATGATAGTTGACAAGAAAGCAGGAAGCTCAAAATGAGTACTACAAGTGAGAACTGTGGGAGAAGAAACTATTAGCATAGGACTCATGGTTACAATTAGCCAATTTTAGTAATGAAATTAAGAGACCTAGTAGCTAATCTAGTACTGCATTTAGATTTGTGAAAAGCTCACCAGAACAGTTACCATGAAAATATTAATTGAAAAGGTAATGGTAAACGTTATGGAGGGGGGGGGGAAAGTGGCTGAAGCCAAGATGCCAGGGCAGGACTAATAATGTTGCAGATTTTTTGTATTTCATCAAGAATCTCGAGGTATATAGCAGAAACATCAGACCAGATCTGTCCACGATATTCAATGAATTTTATAAAGTGATGATTTCAATAAAACCTAAATATATGACAAAAGTGAATTTATACATTTTCTTTGTTCTTGAGAATTGACAACAAAAATAATAATTACTATTTATTTATTACATTGTTTATTGTAATGGTTGCAAAACATTGGCTAATTGCCAATTGATTCAAACTTTATAAAATGGTAAATAATAAGGATTTCCTTATAATTGATTCACATATTTTAATAATTTAGTAAATGTTTATAAATTTATGAATATAAAATGGTTTTCACATTTATTTCTTTATAAATTAGTAAATGATAAATATTGCATTGGATTTAATAGAGTCATATTAGTTTTAGAATGTTGCAAATCTAAAAATAGCAAAACAGCAAAAATGATATGTGTCATTTATGGAGATGGTGCCATTGCTGAAAGTAGAATTGATAAGTGGTTCACTTGGAGGACTAAGAATATTCTGACTGGCATACAGTCATCACATGATGCTGTGTATCTGGTGGGATTTGGAGAGAATTGTGTGTTGTTACCACAAAATCATTCTGTTCAGGTAAGTACTGATTCCAACTGTATTAATTAGTCAGCAGTTGATGAAAAGCAACCAAAACTGGTCAATCAAAAGGCTATAGTCTATCATTACAATAAAAAAAACCTGATATTGTTTGTGTTGTGACAAAGTAAATGGTTAAAGAAATAACAAAACAAGTATTACAGATATATCATTTATTAAACAGTAAGTACAACAGAAGAGTATTACACGACTAGTGAGTGTGTGTCGGTTGACCCAGTGTTCAATCTATTTGACTGTTCCAAGTAGGCCTTCTTATAGTAGGCGGAAGAGTCCAACATAGACTCTTTAGAGGGAGGATACCACAACAGTTTGCAAACATTTCCATCATTTCCTGGAATCTCTTAAATAGTATTCCAGTTTCTTCACATAAAATTTGAACTCATAAAAGCCCCTTAAGGAACTGTGTTCCTGATCAAAACAAACTCATTAATAATTTACATCAATCACACTACTATATGCCTATCCAGATGACTTATTTTACACCTATCTGAACACAGCTCCATTTGAACTCATTTAAACATACACAAATTTACCAAAATCCACCCAAAATATACTAGTAGAAAATACAAGCATAACGACTTCATCCACATGTAAAAAAGATTAAAGAAAATGGAAGCCCTAATAATAAAAAAATAAAATAAAAAAACAACACTCCATAAAATTACCTATAAACATAGCCACAATGGGCTGACTGTTTGGAAAATAAAACATCCCTATAACTCTAGATACATACATAACACAACCCATACATTTAGTTAAAAATAAAATAAAAATCATCCTTGATAATGGCTAAAAGTATAGCCGAAAGTGCTTGGAAATGCAAAACTTTTGGATGGTTTTTACATACTTTGTGTCCAGAAAAGAAAACACTTGTATGAACACAAGAGAAATTAAGTAAAAAGCTTAATTGCAGTATGTTGTCAGTCGTCTTTAATGAAACATGTATAAAAGAGGGATTGCTGCATAAATACACAATACATACATTATATATATAATGATAAAAATATAGCTTTAAGGCAAGCTATATGTATGCGTAAAAGTGCTCAATATCAGAGATAGAGTGTATGTAAATATAAAAGTAGACACCAAGGTCAATAGTTAGTGGCGAAAGTCTGTTTCATACTTGAACACAATCTTCTGGATATATCATATCCTTAAGTATTAAGAATTTATTTAAATAAGCTTTATTAGGATAAGCCAACAATGTCTGTCTGGTTCATTTTTACTAGATTTTTCTAGTTTGCATATAAATTGTTCAAACTTGCAACACACAGATACCTTCTTCAGTCACAAAGAGCCAAGAATCTTTCTTGTTGTCCAAAGTAGTGTTCTTTTATTGAGGTTAGAAATATTTTGATTGGTCAATACTAGTAGGGAAGTACAAACAATTACCAATACTTTTAGGCCTGTTAAAGTGTGGATTAGGATTTTTGAAACATTTGATTTATGCCTGCACCATTTTTTTGCAAGACTAATTTATGACCATTGGAATTATGACCATGGACTTGCAATTTGGGGATTTTAATCTCTCCATTGCTATTTTCCATAGGCTATTTTACTGCTTTCCATAAAGTGGTCAACAACATCTGTATTAAACCTGGTGGGGGAACTGTCTAAATTTCATGTTTCGACCATCTATAGTCCTTAATAATAATTTTAATATTATCAGTAAAATAAGGAAATATTTTTTTAGATTCATTCTGGTATTTTCAGAAACATTACATTTCTAATTCAAATATATATGATTCTGATTTGGTTTGGTTAAAGGCGTACCAACTTCTTATTGGTCATTTAATGCTGAAATTTTATTTTCTTGGGAGCTTTGGTAAGTTTTCTCTTCCTTTTCCAATTGCTGGTAACATTTTTTTACTATGAAAATGTATTTCTCCTATTATTATTTTTATACTTTCATTATGTTTTGAAACCTGTTGGTGGGGGGGTCACTATTTGCCCATAGCTGGGACCCTAACAGGTGCTACCACCCCCGGTCAGAGTGGAACTGGGAAAACCAGCAATTAAGAAGTGGTTTCATGCTCCTCAAACCCTCCCAATCAGAGGCCTTACTGCCAGATGTAGTTTATCATCATACCCAGGATGAATATATGTATCATATAAAAGTAATACCATGTTTTTAATATGTGAGGCGTCACAAATGCTTGACCAAAAAGTCAGTCTATTAAAATTCATTATGTATTATTGTTATACTATATATTCTAAATAGTTTTTTTTTGTTTTGTTTTGTTATATCTCCACAAGTGGGACAACAGAAATGTCAAAAACTCATTTATCCAACCTAATTAGTTTCATTATTTTTAAGTTAAGCAAATGATGTCTTATCCAATCATTTCTTTTTAACAGAAAATATAAAAAAAGCTCTTGTGGATGATTGGCAATTTTATGTAATTCATTTTGGTTCTGGCTGACATTGGCCTTTAAGTCTGCTTATCTTGACGCCCAATTCAAGGGACAACACAGAATCCAAGATGTCAACCATCAAGCAAAATATTGTGTGTCACATTTGGCATACATGCTATCACTACCACCTCTACAGATCCTGTCCCCACTACAATCTCTTTTCTGTTACTGCAGGTTTCTCCACCACAGCTGCCACCACCACCACCATCACAAAGTACTTCATTGAAAGCCATCACATATTTGATACACTTATTGGCCAAGTGTCGGCTTATGCTGACGTCACTTCATCAGGGATAATCCCTTTTAGCCGATTCCTTAATTGGTCTGGCTACTTGCAGACTGGTTAGTTTGCTTCATTGATGGATAGCTCTTATTATGATGGTCACTTTTGTATTGATCAATGCCAAGAAAGGCTAGTTACTGACAAGAGAGAACACCAAGTAAATGACAGAGAGAAGGAAGGATTGCTTGATGGACTTCTAATTAATATTCATAAATAACTTACCCACCTCACTGCTTGCCAAATATCTCCTCCCACCCATACACCAGCCTGACTCTTTAATTCCTGAGGCAAGGTGCTATTAATTCCAAAACTCGTGTTTTCATTTGTTCCATGCAGGTTCTTCAGTTTCTTGCTTGAAAAGAAAGTTGTCAAAGATTATAATATTGACACTGACGCTCCTTTTTTCTTGCCTGAGGTTCCATATTTCAAATGTTGACAATATTCAAAACAATGATGTTGGAGTCCCACTTCTCCATGCATTTTCATGAAGGCAGAAAATCCCATAACTCGCATTAAGAAATAATATTGATGGTTGGTCCTTAAAATAAGAATTCTTCAATTGTCTTATTTAATTATTTTTCTCTTTTTCCATTCATCCAATTGCCAAAGAGTGATCAGATAGATAAAAATGCAGAAAATGCTGTTGAAAAGCTTAATTCAAATCCTGGCTGAGGCAGTTTATGTTAACTCCATAATAATGTGTTTAAGAAAGGTGCCTTCTCGCCTTAGGTGTAAAATAGCAAAATAAACTGGATGCTCTAGTCTTAGTTGGCAGTCAGTTTAGAAAAAGGAGATCTCTGAATTCAAATCGATGTAGAAGGTGATAGGCATAACAAACCAATTAACAGATGTTAAGAAATAGAAAGCTATGGTGAGCCATGACTGCCTATAACTTAAAATTACATGAAACTTAAGGAGATTGATTCACTGTAAGAAGCTTCCTTACTTTTGTTCATTATCCAATTTTAGATATAAAGCAAAATCTATAAAAAATTACTTTCATTTGCATTTTGATAGGGAAATCTTAGAAGTGTAATTAAAAGTTATTCAGCTCTTTATTATTTATTCAAATCACTCAACCACAGTAACACATTTGCAAAGGAAAATTCCAGAACCTTGGAAATTTTAAATGCTTCTATTCATCATAGGAAAAAATTATTTTAGGATAAGATGGGCAAATGGATTCATTTTGATTTCATGAACCAGTAAGGGACAATTAATTTGGTACTGTTTGTTGAAGATTTTAGCTTAAATCTAGGACTTTGGAATAGAGAGATTAAGTCTAGAAAAAAGTTGGTCTTCAAACAAGGGATAAAAATATTTAAGTTTACAAATTTGTTTAAGGGTTACTTTCACAAGATTAAATAAAAATCTGGAGGTTTTATAATGTACAAAATTCACAAAAATGAAAGCATAGATGGAAAAATACAACAATGTGGGGTTGGGGATCATGCAGAATATAAGACAATTAAAATAAATAAAATCACTTCAAAGAATAAATTAGGCAAGATAGGTAATTTGGATATTTATGTTATGTCTTTAAAATGAAATGGAGAAAGGACTAGTGTGGGTAGGGAATTTGCAGGGGTTAAGTTGGATTAATTTTCCTGGAGTCTGGATTGGCTATATAAGAAATTGCAATGCAGTAATCACTAATACTGGCAAAATCTTTCAAGATGAGTATTCATAGCAATAATAATTTACATAAGAATAATGGAATAATGAAAATAATGAATAGAGGATAAAATGAATGAAGACTGACATGTGATAGGCTGTCCTCTGTCTATGATTTCATAGTCTGCAACAGGTCAACCTAATTGGAATATAATTGGGGAAAATATTCCCTGGTGAAATTCAGAGAGAATTGCAAGAATTTGGATGATCTGTACTTTGCTTCCAAAGAAAAAGAATTTTTTATACAAAGAAATTGACTTGAGATTCTCTAACATATTAAACTCATCTTCCTTGTATAAATGTGATGCAAGTGTTGATCATGAAGTTGAGACAGGAAATTCTTCCTCATGTGGCATATTCTTCAGCTTATTTGTTTTGCTCTTTGTCTGGTTAGTGATTCTAACAAGTTATTGAAAATTCTTCAAAAAATTCTTTGGATCAAGATCAGAATTGATTTTTTTATGATGGTCTATACAAGTTATCATAAAAGATGCACAAGGTTATCAACAGATAGGGAAACTACCTTGATAATCTACAAAGTTGGGTCACTGTGTCATGCTAGAAGTTTTTTCTTATCAGAGTCCATCTTGCACATCTACCATTCGTCTTTGAATACTGCTGCCATATCTGGTCTGATGCTACTGCTGTTCATCTCAAAGTTCTTGACAAAATCCAAAGAAGGATCTGTAAAGCAATCAATCCTGATTTGGCATCTTGACTTCAATCACTTTCTCACCAACATGACATGGCTTCCCTGTGTTTTTTCTACAAATATTTTCCTGGTAATTACTCTGACGTGGTTTTTACCCTGGTGCCCCCACCACATGAATTTAAGCCTGCTGATAGATAGACATCTGTTAACTGTTGAAATAGTTAAATGCAAGTGCCACTTCTACTCTTACAGTTTCTTTTCTCATACTTCCCACCGGTGGAACTCTCTTCTTCCGCTTTACGGATAATTACAATCTTCAAAAATTTAAATGCAGTATCAATCACCATCTTCTATCTTCTTGAAAAAAGCTAAAACTCAATAACATTAACTAGGAACATGGCCACAATCTGCTGACCGTGTTTAGGAAATAAAAAAAAGATTCTTATAACTCTAGATAAAAAAAAAATCAGTCAGTTAAAATAAAAATAAAAATCACTGTGGATAATGGCTAAAAGAATAGCTGAAAGCATTCAGATATGCTGAACATATGCTGACAATTTTTACCCATTTTATATCCAGAAAATAAAAAACTTATACAAACACAAGGAAAATTGTACAAAAGCTTAATTGCAGTACCTTCTCAGTCATTTTTAATAAAACTCACACCCCAAATACACAATTATCATATATATATATATATATATATATATATATATATATAAAGAAAAAACAATGCTTAAATTTTACTGTTGTTCATAACTAAAAGTTCCATGTGGAGGTAAAGATGGTTAATGTTATTGTTACAGTCTTCAAGTGGTAAAAAAGCAATATTCATTCAAATGAATTCTAGCAATTAAAGCATTAAATGTTATTCTAATTAAAAAAGAAAACAAAAAAGATGAAAATGTTTAGAAAGTGCTTTAATTGTGAGTTCAGCCACATCAATTTTATGTCCAGATTCTGAGATTTCACCATTCTTGGCAGATCTTCTATTATCACAATGGGGGATATTAAATAACAAAGATGATGGAAACAAAAACAAAATGAATAAGGATCTAAATGAAAATGGCTGGATTATATATATATATATATATATATATATATATATATATATATATTCTTGTTTTATGTGCCATTTCTCTGCATGACATGGGTGATCATGTTTCATGGTGCTCAACAACAACCTAGAAATGTCAACACAGAATAGTGACAGTCTGTGTGATATATTCGAATGGCATCTTCAGGCCATATAGGTTGATTTATTGCTTGATTATTTATATGTTAGCCACTGGGGTAATATGAATAGCAAGATTAATTATTTATGGTTCATTGATGGAAATGATTATTTTAAATTATTCAAATGGCTATTGAATAGAATGAATTACGGTCCAGAAAGCTATTATTTTATAGTTATTGTATAGGGTTACTTGTTAACTTTTAAATCCCTTTTATACCTTATTAATTACCTTACTACCATTTGTATTTATTCATTAATTATTTACTCCTGATTATTATTAAATTTAATTAGTTGTGATTATATATGCATTTTAATCATACATATATATATATATATATATATATATATATATATATATATTTTAAAGTGAATACCACAAACATTTTCACTTATTATGTGGATTTAAAATACTTCTTTATTTTCCATATTTTTTGCTACACAGGTCTCGGGTCTTGTGACCTTCATCAGGCCAAGAGTGGTTATTTCCACATATTATTTAAAGAAATTAATTTTTTCCTTATATTTTCTAATGTTTAACTATTGACAAATAAGATTTTGATTTGTATAGATCTTTCTGAATGATGTCAAATCATTGCCAAAAGTCACTTTTTAAAACTAAGACACTTATTGCTAAGGTAATTTTTTAATTGTATCAATGCTGATACAAGTCATATAGCAACAAAAGGTAATTTTCTTCTGTCTATAGAATTATAATTGATGGTTAGTCCTTTCTTCTTGCTTTCCTTTACTATCTTTTGTAAGAGTTCCTGCAGGCTATGCATTTTGCATTGTAAAATTTTGTGTCTGCCACAATAATAATAATGATAATTACAAAATTGCAATTCAGTTGTAAAAAGACAGGATATATAGTAATTAGCAAAGAGGGACTGCCCAGGATGCAAGTTATGAATTAGAAAAGTCAAGCAAGTACAGATATTCAAATATCTGGGAAGTGTAATTACGGACAATGAAAAACAGTGATACAGAAATCTGAAAGGAGATTGGAAAAGTAAAAAAGATGCCTTCCAAAAGTATAAAGAGACAGTAGTAGAAAGTAGTGCTGAACTGCTATGCAATATGAATTCACCTCTATGTCAGCAAATGCTGGACAGTTTCTTCATAGATGAAGAGGAGACTTGAAGCAAACAGAAATGGAGGCCTACAGTAGGATGCTGAGAATACCATGGATAGAACATGTGAGCAATGGGGAATTTAAAGAAAATGGGAATGAAATGGACGTTTGTGTTTAGAATCAGAATGACACTGTTGAAATATCTGGAACACATAATGAAGAAAGAGGGCTTGGAAAATTTGAACTCACATGACATTGTAAAGGCAAGAGAGGCAGAGAAAAACAGTGAGTAAACTGTTTAATGAGCTGGTTTAAATAGAAGTACAGGAATGAGCAAGGGTTGTAAGGAGACAAACATTGCTTAGAGTTACAAGGAATAGGAAGTTGTGGAGAGCCATGATAAAAATTCAAATCCCAAAAAGATATAGTACATAATAAAAATGATATAGAATTAAGAAAAAGCACACTCATACAGCCCACATATGTACACGGTTACACATGAGAGTAAACTAGTACAGCAAACAGTTCTCTCAGTATGTGCTTCATGATTGTGATTCTATACAAAAGTAAAATGGTAAATGGTGAATAATAGCCGTTTCCATACAAGAAACATGAATCATTCATTGGCTGAACATTTAGTGTTAATGTGGGTTGCATTTTATAAAAACTTTCTCTTAAAACAGTTTTTTTGGAAAATAGGCTTTTCAAGTTCACTAACATATTGCTCTTTCTAATAATGATGGGAGATTCTTCCTAAAACTTTGTTTAAGATTATGTAGATGGTTAGAATCTTGATTATGTCTTTATTTCCTCTTTGAGTTACATGTGCTATCCATTTTAGTTGTTGCCGTTATTGGAAATCTTCAAGTCATGTGTCTTTTGTTTTTTTTGGGGGGGGTACAATTCTTTGTGATTCTTTAGTGTTATTTTACAAGATCTGATGGGCGCCTATAAGGCCTTCTCTAAAACCTGAAGGATTCACGTGGTTGCAGCCATTTTTAATTATTGATGTGAGAAAAAGGCTGATAGTCTAGAAATTTCTGAATGTGTTGGATGTCATGCATGACATCCACATGAAAGTCTTGATCTGATGAGGTGTAACCTAAAAAACCAAGTTATATTCTTAAGTAAAGTATGATTTGAGTTCTTATATTACTGCTATCTACCCAAGGATATTGGTTGTAGTACAATAGTTGAGCAGCTACTCTTATAGACTATTTTCTTGTATTGTGAGTTTGATCCAATACTGGATTACTTGCCAACATCAAAATTGTTCAATCTGTTTATGAAGAATCTACGTAAAATAATCCAGACTAACACCCAATTCATTATTTTAAAGTTGCAACGAAACAAAACCTTTAAATACAACTTAAATGTATAAAGTTACTGGCAGAAATATCTAGAAATAACAAGAATAAAAGTTAAAATATTTTGTAGGAGTTATGAAATCATTTTGATCTTTAATCAGATTTTGAGCAGGTGAAGAAAAGTTCCTTTTGATGTTACATTAGTCAAAGTGATCAGCAATTGATTTTCTCTTAATTTTTTTTATGTATCATCATCTGATTTAATCTCTATTTTCTTGTGTTCCATCTTAATGAACAAAGATCCCATTTGTAAAATCACCACCTCTTCAAACTTGGTTATTGAGTTGCATTTTTGATTTCATCAACTCACCATCTAAGTATACAAAGCAAAATCAATCATCATTTTGCCAACAGCCATAGGTAATTAAAACTCACTAGTATTATTAATGTACTAGTAAGATAGTTTGTCATAGTAGAATTGAAATGTATTGTAGAAAGGTTTACAAAAAGAGATGGGGACTAGTGAATTATAATCAACTTAATTTATATATTTGTTTATAGATCCCATTTATCTGTTGGAAATATGTTTCAAGACCCTAGTGAGTGTTTGGAACGATGGATAGTAAAAGTAATAGTAATATTAACTATATCCTTAGAAGCAAACATTTATTGACCAGTACTGCTGTTGGCTGAAATTTATAAAAATTTTTCTCTTAAGACAAAATTTCGGGAAAATAGATTTCTCAAGTTTAGTAGTTGTTATTGATTTTTCCAATATTGATGGGGATTTGCATGCTAACTTTTTGTTTGAAGTAGTGCGGAGCATCAGCCCCATGATGTCCATAGCGAATCCTATATATATATATATATATATATACTTTTTCAATGTGATGGATAATATAGATGAGAAAATGGCTTACCTCCTGGAACAAAACAGGCTCGTACATGTCTTGTGTGCAAAATACATGACAGAAAATATAGTCAATTCAAAATCTGCAATTTAAGAACAATTTGATCTCGGAGCTCAGATTTTGTAAGACGAATTTCTGGTTTATGCAGATTTCCAAGCCACGGCCACTCCATAAAATGTTCATAAGTGAGAGACCATGAAACTGGCTGCAGATGTCCATGAGTCGAGTTGTGCTCTGTGTGGGGCAATTTTTTAGTAGTCTCACCGATTGAGATTGAAAAGAAGATAGTCTACAAGTGGTACTCCAAACAGCCATACCTTTTTGGCTACAGTTAAAAAAAGTATTTCTTACTGTAGATATTAGCAGCTTCATCCAATGAAGTTTTTTTTTTATTTTCTCACTTGAAAAATTTCAGCTTTTCACTTAAAATAAAAAAGAAAGACTTTACAGCTTCTCTTTGACATCTCTGAATTACCATCCTCACAATTCTTACTTTGTTTTAATCTCATTTGATATAGCTTCACCAGGCAAATAGATTGATAAATCTCCAGTGTAAAAAAAAAACCAAAAAAACCCAAAAACCTAAGTTTATATACAACTGAATGGTCAGGACCCATTTCAACTGCAGGTGGAACAGGTCAACTTATTAAAGCACAAGTTTACATTAGCTGAAGGCTATGAGTTCAATACTTGTGATGGGTAGTAAATCTACATTTGAGCTATTTAACACCTTAACAGAAATTGTCCAAGATCCATTGTCATATTGAAAATTGATACCACATGGCAGTTCAAGATTCTTTTCTTTGTTTCTAACAATATTTTCTTTTCTCTTGATATTTAGCTGAGTTTCTGGAAGACATCTTTTGCTGTCCCTATGTGCCTTTCTGTGTCAGCTTAAATATTAGTGTATCAGAAAGTTCACCTTTGCATATAAAACGCAAGAGATAAATAATTTTTTAATCATTAGTTGTTTATAAGAAATGCTGAAAAACTTTCAACCTGAGAAACTTGTTGGGATTACCTGACCTTTGTTGATCTAATCTAATCTAATATAATATAATATAATATAATATAATATAACTTCATCAGACAGATGGATTTCTGTTCGTCCCAGTTGTGGGGGGACTTGGTTTATATAAAACTGAATCCATTTCAACTGCAGGTGGAATAGGTCAACTTATTAAAGAACAAGTTCACATTAGCTGAAAGCTATCGACTCAATACTTTTGCTGTTGAGCTATTCAACAATTTAACTGGCAGCCATCTTGAATTAAAAGATGGATCATGCCTTCATAAAATACATTTTACTAAAGGATATTATATACAAATATAAAGTGTATTTGTCTATATTTCTGAGATGAGGTATTATGTACATTATTCGGACTATTGTCCTCATCTTTGTCACAACATTTCGGCTGTTGTACACTCCGGCCTTCTTCAGGTGGTTGGAATGTCGAACTGAACCCTTTATTTCGCTCACTGGGGTAGACTGTTCTAGTTCCATGTGCTATGTTTGATGGATGTCAGTTATTAGTTATCTCCTGCTAATTTCCCTCCGAAAGTTCTCCACTGCCTTAACCGGGTATTGAACTCACACTCTTTGGGTCTTGTCACTGGATCTAACCAATGCCTTTATCCACTGTGCCATGTGTCCATCTGTGTATGAATTTCTGGGTATTATAAACCTAATGTCTTCAGCAACCATTTTTACCAGTGCTCATAATGCAATTTTTGCTTTTATCATTGCATGTTTTTACCAGAGTTCATATTATCATTGCTTTTCTCTGGCACTCCTTATTACTGGATCCCATATTGTACTCATTTCTATGCTTGGTCGGCTCAGGAGATTTTTGTCACCTAGCATATGTGCTGATTCCTTAAGTTTACAAATTTTTCAATGATGTTCTTTGTCTATGATTTCAACCTGATCCCACAGAGGGCAGCGATCTCTTTTTTCTCTCTATATGTGGTCAGCTACTCCTGATTTTTCCACTTCCTCTCGTGACACAGCTTTTTAGTGTTCTTGAAGCCTTAAGTGGGTAGCCTCTCTCCCATTTATATTTCTTTCCACAGCTGCATGGGATAGTGTACACAGAACCTTTAGTCATGTTCTCCTCTAAGGGGCGGGTCTTACTCAGGAGAGGTATCTGCGAAGTGTCGTCCAGTTATGTTATATGGACTGCAGATTCTTTGTATTTTCTCTGATAACCCCTTCACATAAAGCAGGCAGACTGTTTTCAGAGTGTTGTTGTCCTCCTCTTGTATCCACTTATCCCAGTTTTTTGGGGCTGTTGACATGTACCTAGGGTAGTTGTTACATTGTAGGGTACTCCTTATACTGACCAATTCTTTATCTAATGTATCTGGGTTGCCACTTATGACTTTTGTTTGGTGTTGTAAACAGTGGACAAGCCATTTCTTTATGCTGTATGGATGGTGGGAGTTGAAATTGAAGTATTGTCTGGTGAATGTCGGTTTGCAGTATATGGATGTCTTGAACCCATGTTCTGTTCGAGATATTAGAAATAATGGAACCAAAGTATATGAATTCATGAACTGCCTCCAATTGTAGTTGTTGATTTTGATGGTGGGTGGCTGTTCAACTCTTTGGCCCATCAAGTTGATTTTCTCCAGACTGAACTCCTGGCAGGCTTTAAAGTTGGAAGTAATGTCAAATTTATTTGCCAAAAAACCTAATCCAATAATAATTCCACTGCAAAATTAATTCTTTTATTCCTGGTTAATAGAATCTGGAATTCTTACCAAAAAAGGGAATTCTCATAATGGAGAATAAAGTTCAATTCTATTTTTAGAAGTTTCAATAGAAATGGAAATCTTCAGTCAATTCAGTCAAAGAACTGCAGTAAAATATCATAATCTAATGCTTTAGTCTTCTCCTAAGTTTATTTGATAGAGGATGAGTTTGCATTGTCATTATGAAAGTTGAATAATACACTTTCTTTGGAGGAAATCACAGTATTTTTTGTATAAATGGTTCATTTTTTATTTGACAATAATTATTTTCTGTAACCAGCTTGGACTAAACCTCCAATTCTTTGCAGGAAGGGAATTTTATATGTGCACAGAGATTTTAATTCCAGTATTCCTAAATTCTTCCAAAAAGATGTTGGCTTTACCAAATGTTGTATAGCCCCCTCATGATGGGATGCTCTTAGCTGATGATGATTGTTCAATAATAACATTGCTTTCTTCTCTCTTGGCCAGTGATTGCTAGTTGTTTTGGTTAAAGATAAAAGAACTTCAACAAAGTGAATTTTCACTTAACTATTTTATTAAACACATCAATGTATACATTTCTAATAAACCAGTGGAATTGCTCTCCCCCTCTACTGGGGAGTAGATCAAGAGATGAAAGAACACATCTACATTGTTCGACATGTAAAAACTAACACTCTGACAAACCTTTCACTCTCTATCATTCCCATGCTTGTTCAGCCAGTCAAAATTGACTTCCTTTATTTTGTTTTGAATCTGACCTTAAAGTTCAAACAGAGGAAGTCAGAGCAGAAATACACTTCTCTAAAAAATAATACTCTGTGAAAAGCCTTGGTTGCATCTGCCATCACTAAAGATATTTACCCAAAACATTTTATATTAAAAAGAAATGAAGACAGCTCAGGATAATTCAGAAGAATATAAATGATTTTTTTTATTTTCTAAAAAGAGAACACATTAACAAAATATAGAAATATGTTTCATGCTTTCTCTCAGATCTGGAAAAGTAAAGACAGGGAATGTTACGAAAGCTGTCTTTAGTCACAAGTCCGGCACATCATGTTACAAGAGGATGTGTTTCATCCACATGTCAGGAAAGCTTCTTCTCTTCATGGCATCTCCCTAAATGTTGTCTTCTGTATTGGTTGGCATCACTGACTGTGGGAAGTGGAAGGAAAGTCAACCCAATAAAGGCACATGATGATTCATTTTTATCAACCCCTGGACAATTTGCTGATGGACATTCCATTAATAGACAGTCAGTCAACAAATATTTTGTTAACTTGATAATTTTTTTGTTGACAGATTGTTTAACTGACAAGGCTTTTCTTGTTGGCAAACATTTTATCAAATGTAAATTTTTAATTTTTTAAAGTTGTTAGTCATCAAACATTTTTTTAATGGAGCTTTTATGGAAAACTTTTAAATGGATGTTTCATTGGAAAGTTACTTTTAAGAGTTTCTCATTGTTTTTTCTAATTGTTAGTCATCAAACATTTTTTAATGGAGTTTTTATGGAAAACATTTAAATGGTTGTTTCATTGGAAAGTTACTTTTAAGAGTATCTCATTGTTGTTTTTTAATTATTTTTTAAATTATTTTATTTGGCTATTCAATTAGATAATTAATTTATCGTGTGTTGGATCAGCTTTCCTAATTTTCCCATAATTAGTATACATCCTATTTTGCAAGTTAATGAAGTCCTATCAAAGCATTCTGAAGTAGATATCAGAAGATACTTAACTGATACATGGATATAAATGCAGACTTGCATTATTTACATTATTTGGACTGTTATCCTCATCTTCATTGCCATATTCACAACATTTTGGCTGTTGTACACTCTGGACTTCTTCAGGTGATTGGAATTTTGAACCAAACAATTCATTTCATCCACCAGTGTATATTGTTCTAGTTCCACGTGCCATGCCTCTTCTGGATGTTTCAGTTAATTTCCTTGAACTCAACTCTCCAAGTTCACCCAAATCTTTGGGTCTAGTCACTGGATCTAACCAACATCTTTATCCACTGGGCCATGTGTCATTTCGGCTGTTGTGACCAGGCAATGAAGATGTGGTTTACAGTTTGAATAATCTAAATAATGCAAGACACTTGTAACATGACATGCTGGGAGAATAGATGTAACAAATTTATACATTTTGTTAGCATGTTCTCTTTCTAGAAAATAAAACCTTTATGTTCTTCCAATTTCTAGCCACTTTTGTTTTTCATGATAGGACAAATATCTGGTTGAGTTTGATGAGGAGCAATTAAACCAGTTTCTTTAGAAAAATGCACATCAGACGACCAGGGAATTGGCAGAATAGATTAATTGCGATCACAAAACCATAAAATCACCTTCATTCAATGGGTAAGGTTCAGAAGCTTGGTTCATGGGTACCACACACGTTGAATGACCAAAACAAGAATTAGCACACAACAATTACAGTTTGCTGGTTTGGCATTGCTCAACATACAGTCATAAACAGCATTTCCTTTATTGCATTGTTACTGGCAAGGAAAAATGGTGTATTTACGTCAATATGAAGCAGTGTAAAGAATGGCTCAGCCCCAATAAGCAAGCAACACCTCAAGTAAAACAACACCTTCATCCTCGAAAGACCATGTTGTGTGTATGGTGGAACTGGGAAGGCATAATTCATTATGAATTATTTGAGCAAAACCAAATGGTAAATGATGAGCTCAACATCCAACAACTGCACCATCTCTGTGAAGCAATTCAGCAAAAAGACTGATTGGGTGACAGAGTGTTCTTCTTCAACATGACAACTCCTGTCTTCACATTACTAATATGACCAAAAACATTATTCAAGAATTTGGATGGGAAGTGTTGCATCATCCTCTGTACTTGCCAGACTTGACACCATATGATGTTCATTGTTTTTGATCTCTTTTCAATGTCTTACATGGTGTAATGTTCAATACTGATCTTGAATTGAGGGTTTGGTTGGAAGAATTTTTCAGCTTAAAACTAGGAGATTTTTATCGTCAAGGAATAGAAAAACTTTGTGACCAATGGAAAAAAGTTACCAACATCAATGGAAATTATATTTTTGACTAATTTTATGTAATTTAACATTGTAAGACCATGACAATAAAACATTTTGAAAACTGCTCATGACTTATTCCCCAACCCAATAGATTGCTAAGAAGGTTCCATCTGCACTACAATT